>JAKVQQ010000027.1:0-121287 GCA_030462855.1 Saturnispora bothae | reverse complement strand
CAACCGAAATTACTAGGGAACTTGCGTTTCTGTTCGCCCCAATAGAAAATTACTACGTGGCCTCCTATTACAAAACCACTAGAAAACCTTGAGCGTTCTTTCCTTCCACTAAGGCCCAATGTAGAATTTCAGTCGCCCCAGTCATCACTACGAGACCTTGTTTTTTGTTGTCCCCAAACAAAATCACTACGCAACTTCGCTTTTGTCCCCCCCAGAATTACTTCGCAACCTTGTTTTCACTGCTGCAAAACCCCGGGGCCCCCACTGAATTTCTCACCGCAAAAACGACAAAAAAATTTCAGACCTGGCTTGTTCCAACCTGACACACTGCTATCGATGTCTGGCTTCAACCTCAGTGCCACGCTGAACTGTGCGCGTCTACTCGCGAGTCCGCGGCTGTGTCTGCCCACGGCAGTGGTGGCCAACTTTGGTGACATGCCGCCCGTTTCCAGCATTGCGCATGGCGTGCGGGCCGTCGTGCTGGACAAGGACAACTGTTTTGCCGTCGCACTAACCGACGAAGTGTATCCTCCCTACGAAGCCCGTTTCAGTGCTCTCAAGAAGGAGTTTCCCGGTGCCGCACTTCTCATTGTGTCAAACTCCGCAGGCACTAACGACGACGGTCTCCACGCGGAGGCGAAGCGGCTCGAAGCCCGCCTCGGCGTCGACGTGCTTCGACACTCGACTAAAAAGCCCGGGTGTCACTCGGAAATAATGGCACATTTTGCCAAGCTCGGAATAACCAATGATCCGGCAGAGGTCGTGGTGGTTGGCGATCGTCTCTTCACCGACGTGCTCATGGCCAATCTCATGGGGGCCCGTTCTGTGTGGGTCCAAACAGGTGTGCGGTTGAGTGAGAGCCCGATCTGCAAGTTCGAACGGTTTCTCTACCGGTTTTTAAACGGCTAGCCAACCGTTGGGGCCCTGAAATTTTGTAGGCCCAACTCCGAATTGCCTCCGAGATTTGCTTCGTGCCAAAACAGCATTGCTATGTCGACGCGTAAATTGGAGACTCTCCGAGCCATTTTCTCAGCACAAGACGAGATCTCGCGTAGGGCGTTGGAGGAATCCGCTCAGCCCTCTTTTGTAGATTCGAGTGTTTCTATAGGCCCAATCACGGCGATGTCGAATATGGAGGCGATATTGAGAGATAGACGCACGTACATCTCACTGGGACTGTATATCGCGTTTCTGTTTGCACAGTTCCTACTATGCTACGTTGGGATGGTGCTGGACTACGACAACCGGCCGCGGATCTCTTTAGTGTCGCAGATCTGGGGGGTTTTCGCCGGCTACTTCTTCCCCATTGTGATTTCAACACAAATGGACGCCAGCTTGGAGCGGCCGTTCACGGATTTGAAGAACGAGGTTGCAACGTACAAAATGCTGTTGCTCTCCTCGGTGGTTAACTTGATTGGGTTTATCTTGGCTCTCGCATCGTCGGTCCTGATTTTCAAGTCAGAGCCGCATCTCATCGCAGATCGCAACATAACCGTGTTTGTTCGCGTCTACCAGTGCATTGTGATGAACATCTCATTTGCATGTCTTGTTTTGTCCGTGGTCAGTCTCTATGTCATCGACAGAAGAATGGTACATTACTTCAACAGAGTCGAATACAGAACAAAGGCCCTCGGCGTGAAAGAAAGATACGAAAGAAACATGGTCTGAGCTGTGTTTGTCTTCTATAACAGAATTCTCTCTACGCTCTTTTGAAGGAGAAAGTTTGGAAGAAACATCAAAGAATTGTTTCTGTGTTCTTTTTTATAGTTGAATAACGATACATGATGAAACATCTAAGGATTGCTTCTGCGTTCTTTTGATAGTGGAATGAAGATACAAAAAAACCATAGTAGGATTGTTTTGGCCTTCATTTTATCGTGGAACAAAGATAATAATCACTGAAAGATCATTTGTTCTTTATATAGTCAAATAAATACACATCAAGAAACCTAGGCTCGTTTTAGGTGTCCAAATACCATCGCTTCCATTTTTATAGGCAAACTTTTTAAAAACATATCCTATATACGGGTAACTAAATAATAAACGCAAATTGGGGATTTTCAAAATACTTAGAAGTATGGCATCCAGGAACTATCAGAGTTGGCGAGATGTCTTGGATTGACTGCATGTGCAATCAAGTTAACTGCAACTTGTGAGCTCACACTTTGGCCTTGGTTCTCAAAGTTAGCAACACTCGTAATTTTCTTATTAATGGAATCAACATTCACCTTCACAATTTCTTGCAGGTGTGGTATGTCCATGCCAATATTCTTCTGTCGTTGTGTGTACCATGTCATCACTTCGTCTCTAATAAACAAGTTCAGGAAATGATCAACGTTGTACGTTGGATTAGCCAAACATTGCGAAATTAAAACCATGTGAACTGACAAAATACCTTCCGTACCCACTGCACCAATCAATTCTTGAACATTTGGTGTCAATCTGAATGGAACAGTTTCTAATGTGCAGAAGATTGGAGCAGCACGTTGTTGTGAGACATCCATCTTTGTAGTGGTCATGATGTTGTTACTGCTGGTCTTGCCGGCTGCAACCTTATATGGTAACATTTCACTTGTGAAAACCTTACCTGATCCTTGGTCAATATGGATCTTATGTGGTTGTCTTCCATTGATGCACATCATGTATGTGGCAAATATGAAGGTAGCGTATTGAGAAGTGAATTGCTTTCTGAAAACCCAGAAGTCTTCAAACTTAGGATAATAATGGATAAAGTAATCCTTCATCATATTATTTGGAACAAACAACGTTTGAATAGCTGATAAAATTTCAGTCTTAACATTCAAAACATCTGGCTTTGGCAATCTTGGATCATACGCCGATCTTAATTTTTCAATGTAAAATGCTAGTGGTTCATCCTTGTTTTGACCCTTGGCCTTCATACATTTTTCATAAATGTTGTACATGTTGGCGTATTTTTCATTATCAGAAACCATCCTAATATGAGGCGACAATGGAATTGCAACTGGAATAGTAAACTCAATGTTTCTTTTTCTAGTTTGAACGTTCTTTGATAATTCATCATTGAACAATCTAAACATTTGATAGATCCTTTCTTCTCTTCTACAATGACGAGCAGCAGGAAATTGAATCGCAAACTTATGGTAGCTACCGTCGGTACCTCTAATTGTTATCCGTTTGTAGCATGCAACTGGACCTCTTATCATGTCAATACTTGACATGAACCTTTCAATCTTGATAAATCCTTGGTTAGATTCTTTGTTTAGTAAGTATTGACCTGGAATGTCAATATCTTCAAACTTCTGATGATGGAATTGTGATAAGTGTGGACAAACACGTTCTAAATTGACCTTATTTGCATAACTCTTATCTAATCTTTCTTCCATACATGTCTTCCATTTCAATAGTTTAGAAATGTATGTTTCTAAATTAGGCTTACTTTGAATAATATCTTCATTAAAAGAAGCCTTAATATGAGATGGCAGAACACTTTCAGCAAATCTTTCAATAGATGCTTCAGTAGCCGGTGGTAATCTAACATTTTCCCTTGGATTTGGTAATCTGTTGAATTGTTGAACACCATCATGGTATAATGCAACAATCAATCTATAAGCATCTGCATCTGCATTAATCTTGAACCTTTGGTTAATTTGATCAACAAATGATTCCAAAGAAAGAGTCAACAATGGGAATGCAGATTTCATGATACGTGAGATATCATCAATCCATACCCATGGCTTTCGTTGTAATAATGGTGAAGCGCCTACAGCTGGTGCAGCACCACCCGCAATACCTAGAGGAGGTGGAATCGGTGTGGTGTTTTGACCACTCATATTAGATGGCGTTGAAATGTTTTCACCACCAACAGGTGTCCCAACATTAGCTCCGTTACCTGGAACCGGTGTCGGTGGACCAGTGGTGTTACCCGCAGGAACAGGGGTACCTGGGGCAACTGAAGGTGTACCATTAGCAGTACCAGAAGCTGATTGTGAAGCAGGTTGTGGTGGTTGCTGTAATAATTGTTTTTGAATAACAGCATAATCTTCCTTAGAAGTTCTCAGTTGGAAATGAAGGGCTTGTGGATAAGTTTTGGCAATACTGAATAGAATTTCAAACGCCACCTTACCTTCTTTGTTAGCCAAAGCAGTCAACAATTGAGGAATAAAAGTAACCCAGTGCCATATTGGCATGTCACCCTTATGACCCAAGAATGATTCGGTTAATGTACCGGAAGAATTGTCCAAACCAACTAACCATAAAATACGGCAAAGTAATCTTCTCGCTTTGTTGTTCTTGTACAATGAGGCAGCTTGTAAGTAACATGAAATAGCATGTTTGGCAAATGAGATATCACCACTAGCACTAAATCTGGAATCATTAAAGAAACCCCACTCGGCCCATGCTTTTGGTAAGTTCAAATCCAATTGGACAGCAGTTGCAAATGCCGAATTTGCTTCATCAACAATATTGAGTTTAGCCAGGAACATACCCTTAAGAGTGATAAATTCGGCCTTTTGTTGAGCGGCAAAGTAAACCAAGTTAGTATTAGAAATGACATCCAAACCAGTATTCAATTCAGCAGGATTTTGATAGTAACACTTAGCCTGTTCTCTCAATTTTAAGAAAGCTTCCTGAATTTCAATGTTTGGCAACGTGTAAATCTTTGCCAATTGGCTAATACAAACTTCAGGCATATTGTGTTCTCTTGCCACATGTGCAAATCTATTGATAACCCAAGCAATTTCATGGTAGCCTCTGAAAGCATATGAGTTGTTGGCAGAGTTACCGCTTTGAGCAACAGCTGGAACTAATGGTAGATAGTATTTGTTGATAACATCAAACGCGTGTTTTCTCCAAGTAACCAAATCATTCCAGATGTTAATGTCATCCCAGGTGTTTGGCAAACGCTCTCTCCAGGCCTGCAAGACCCTCTTCAAATCTTGTGATTTAGTATCCAAGTTCTCAACTGTTGTGTTTGTCAAACTTCTATAAATTTGGATAGCTTCACTGAATTCAACATACTGTTGGAAACCATGTAACAACGAAAGATGAGCACCTGTGACCTTTTGTGGTAACTTCCACCATTTTTTCAAGGCTAATTGAATACCCTCATCAATCAATCTTTGGACATTTTGAACAGGTTCTTGATTTTGCGAGTAAGATTGTAAAGCCAAGAAAGTTTGGAACATTTGTCTTCTTGGAGTTGGGACATCCATGACAGTTTCAACAGATTGTCTTAATGGTTCCTTGTCTTTGATCCAATCAGCAATTCTCCAACCACATTCCAACAACAAATCAGTGAAACCTTCATGCTTGGCCAACTCGGTCAAAACATCCCAGTATTGCAGCTTTTCAGCACATAAAATCCAATCGTCTTCCCAAAGGGCGTATTCAGATTCTGAATATGGTAAAACACCACTTCTAGCCTTGATTTGGGCAGCCTCGTACATCTTTTGTGCCTTATCCCATAAACCAATTTGCTCATAAGATAATGCGGCGTTGGTTTCTAAATACTTAGATCTTCTTCTCCATAAACCATAAAACATGTCGTCTTCTTGTAAACCCGCGTACATTTCAACAAGTGCATCCTTATTGGCTTCCTTGATTTTAGAATTTTCGGAAATTGGGTTTTGGTCAATCTGTTCTAAAATCTTAATACCGGGATACCACGCATCATAGTTGAGACCAAGATACTTCACCAAATGTGGTGGTAATTGCAAGTCTGGACACTGGCTGCATGCAGACAACAAAATATGAATCACGTTCGGAACGGATTCTTGTTGACGCATGTGGTAATCTCTTGATAACAAGACAACAAAAGAATGTAAGAAATCTTGTTTTTCGCGTTGACTGATAGCATTGTAGGCAACTGGGAAAAGGTTACACCACGAGTTGTGGATAGCTTCTGGAGATTGATAAGAGAGGTCAAGAAGTGGATCTAAAACATCCTTAGCTTGAATCTTCAAATGATTCTTGATGAATTCTCTGTGAACGTCCATAAGAGTAGTTATAGCCTTTGATGGCTCTCCCATATCTGTTTTAGGTTGCAGTTTGGAAATGGCTGATAATGGAGCAAGTTGGGCTTCAGTAATTTTCAATTTCAATTCATTTTCAAAATCAAAGGATTTGTACAAAATTTGAGAGGCTTGGTTCAACCATGGGTATTCAGAAAGATATTCCCAGTTTTGCTCACGAATAACGTAAAACAATCTATTTCTGATATCCTTATCAATTGATTTACTTAAAATATTCATCAACTCTTGACGGATTTTGGTATCAGAAATCTTAGTACCAACTAAAAATGGATGTTCTAATCTGAAAGTAAGTTCACTGTAGGAAAGACCATCAGCTTTGAAAATATCAACAATGATTTGGTAATACATATTGGTCAATTCATGATCATTCTTCATTTCATACATCATCATCTTGGATAAAACACCAGCTTTTTCCTTAACAGTTGGAATGATTTCATTTTTGGCAAATATCCAACCACGGACAATATGAGCAATCTTTGTTAAGAGATTCTTATCATTAGACCTATCAATCAGCTGAACTAATAATGACAAATAAATTCTTCTTTGATCACCCAGAACAGAAATTCGCAAAGCGCACAAATTCAAAATGGTTTCCAACAACTTGGATGTCATTCTAACTTCCTCTGCAGATTGAATGGATTCGGTTGCATTTTGACCCTTTGAATTCATGGCTAATGCAATGTGGTCTTTAACCAATTTACCAAAAGTTCTAATGATCAACTGTAAGTTCTGGTCTAAAAGTTCCGGTTGGAATTGAGTGATAGTCCATGACAAAGTAACACCAGCGGCAACTGAGTTCGTTGAGCTTAAATCTTCTGTGACAATACTTACTAAGTAACTCATGAAAGCCTTGCCCTTTTCCTTCATTTCATCGTCAGCTGATTCTGAATTACATTTTTCAGTGACAGCCTTGATGATTAAAGCTAAGACATTTTGAAGTGCTTCTTGAATGTCTTGATTGTGTGTACGGATACATGAGTCAAGCAGTTTTTGCAAGTATTCCAGATGGTTAAAAATCCAATCAGATGGTTGCCATTCCAAAACAATATTTAAAGCTTCAAGAGCATTAACGCAACAAGTGAGCATATTCTCAGCCTTGGAGTCAGGAGCAGCCAACATCTTCTCAAGAAATACCAATTTGACACCTACATCGGACCAGAAACCGGATGATAACAAAATGTGCAAGATAAGAAGAGCCTTTCTACTCAATTCGTTATCAGAAGCACGTTGATGGCACAGGCAAATATATCTAATTAAGAAGGTAATGCAAGTTTCTTTTTGGCCATTTGGAACGGTGTAGATAACCTTGTTATCTTCTCCATCAATCTCCATGGCATCCGGATCAGATGCATTTTCTTCCTTTGAGCGAGCTTCCCAATTCAAAATTAATTCAGCCAAATCCATGGCAAGAATCTGGTTTTCAGTCATTGAATTATTCAAAACTGTTAATTTTCCCATTGCAGTGATAATGTTAGGGATGAACTGGTCCCTGGCAGCATAGAATAAATCGGAATGTTGAACAATCAATTGATAAACGTTAAGAACCTGAGTGACAACGTAACCATTTTCAGTTAAAACACGACGTGTCCAACTCAACCATTCATTGTCGTCTTCAATTCTTTCATTGAGCGTTGGAGCAACTAAATCCAATGATTGTCTGACAAGTGACTTAACTTCAGTCTGGTTAGCTTTTAGCAAAGCAACAAAGACTTGCATGACGAGCTTTGCTGGAATATCAAAGTTTTTGATACAGTAAGCAATGGAAACATAAGCGACTTGTTTGGTGATGGTGTCTTCTAAAGATATGTTATTCCAATTGAACTTGATAATATCTTTTTTCCAATCAGCAACAACCTTTGGATAATACTGAACCATAACAGATGTCAGTTGCATGAGTTCAACTCTGTACATGTCAACAGCAAAAGTTTCGTCGGTTGTTTCCTCGACTTTATTCCAAACATTTTTACCAAGAGAACCAATCCAAGCAGCTGGCTTTCTCTTATTAACGGACATATCCTTGTCTGTACCGATATTTGTGGCATTGATGAACAACGTTGGAATGATAATCTTTTTAAGTAATTGAATGGTGGTTGACCCATCAAAGTTGTCATCATTCAATGTGTTGATGGACTTATCTAAGTATGATTGAACCAAAGATACGTCATCTGACTTCACGATATCTTCAAGTAAAAATTGCTCAACAGAGTGAGCATATGGAATCTCGTTTGAAGATAAATAATTGACAAATGAAATAACAGTATCGGCCTTTTCATTGCTAGTTCTAAGAACATTTAAGTAAAGTCCTTGTAACTTTTCAAGTGATTGACGCAATTGGAAGTGAATGGTGGATTCCATTGGGGCAACATTCTTATATTCCATACATTCAATAGAGATATCAAAGATCTTGGTGAAAATTTCACTGGAGTTTTGTAACCACTCAGAATCGTTAATACCGATTGACTCGATCAAATCGACCATGTTAGCAAACATAGAAAACTTCACGTTATCATCTTTTTCTTCTGAAAGCTTATCCATAAACTCACCGAAGTGAGCCTTAACAGCATCTCTTAAATTAGAGCTATCTTCAAACCCAACAAAACTTGCAAATCTAGTACCATATAGTCTTAACTTAAAATTTTCCTTGAAGAAATCAATAGCTTGTTCATGGAATCTATTAAGGAATTTGGCAATTGGTTTTCTAAATGGGGAGTTGTTATAACGACGTAAATTGTTTTCCAAGTAAAGTAAAGTATCGATTAATTCTTTGAGGAAAGTGAAAGCTTGTGGTGGCAACATGTAGAAAATCTTAAAAATAGCAGTGATGATTTGAATGGTATGGTTGCTTTCCAATTTAAGTTTGGACAACCTTTGTAAAGTTGCAGGTTGAGCCCAAGCCATTAGATGATCCAGCAACTTTCTACCAATCTCAACCTTAAAGTAAGAAATCAACAATTCAAGTAATTTAGAAAGGGCTTCTAACCCAGAAACAGTCAATTTTTTGTAATCAGATAAATTCATTAACATTGGTCTCAAACCATTTTGAAGAAGTTCCTTTGGTAACTTCACGTTACCAGATAAAACCTTAGATAAACCTTTGTAAGCTGCTTCAATGATTCTAATACTACTAGAGCATAGAGTCTTGAAGAAAACACTTAAGATTCTAATTCTAACAGATGAATTCGAAAATTCTTGTTTTGTCAATGCCAGTGACAATAACTCGATACAAACAATTCTCAAGTTGATTAATTGTTCAGCACTCTTATGTTCAGAAATTTTGTTGACGCTGATTAACGATTCATCATCTGCATCAACTAAAGCCAATGCTTCTGAGAGCAGTCTGTTTAACTCATCATTGAATTCTAGGAAAGAACCATCCAATTGTAAACAAAATGTAATAGCATCAATATTACCGATTTGCATATGGAATGGTAAAGCTCTCAATGGTTTACCAAAAATTGGAGCAAGTAAAACACTCTTACTTGGTGAAATCATATCAGAAATAGGGACGCCAGTAATTTGAGAAAGTAAATTTAAAGATTCTTGAGCAGTTTCCCTTGCCATTTTGTTGTAGTTTGATAAATCATAAACAATTTGGCTGATAAGTGATTGGAATGGCTGTTGATAAACCATGTCTTTAGTAACTTCCTTATTACAGTTTCTCAAGATATCCAAGATCAATGACTTGGCAATTTGACAAACTTCAGAAGGAACATCAGCTGGGGTATCTCTCAAAACAAAGAACATGGCTCGTGAAATTTCAATTTGCCTAACCCCAAAGTATTCATATGGAATACCCAATTCATTAACCATCACTTGTAAACCGATACAACCACTTAATTTATCGTAGTAAGCATCTTTGAAACAGCAGTGAATGAAATTAGAGCATAATTTCTTAACACTCATAAACTTCAGTGTATCTTCCATTGAGCCAAACAATTGTAAGCAGATGCCAAAGATGTTCTTAATGGCCTTCTTACCTGCTTCTCTGACCTTTGCGTTGTAATGACTTAAAACATGAACAATAGCATCAAAAAGGGTGTCCTCGCTCATGGTTTTTGCGCCTTCATGATTGTTAACATTAAACTGCTTAGCCAAATTGTGATGATCGGCAATGGTTCTGGTCAAACATAACAAAACATAGTGCCTGCAAATACCATCAATCAAAAGTTCAGCTTCTTCTCTAACATCTTCCAAAGAAACAGAGAAGAAAAGAGCCTTCAATAATTCAATCAGCAATTCTTCCTGTCTGTTAAATCTATCTTCATCCAAAACAGCACATGGTTCCAGTGGATTTGTTTCTTCAATTTCATCTTTACCTTGGCTGATAATGAAAGAGACAGATTGTTGTACTCTTGCTTCATAATCTTGAGGGATTGGACTGGTATTAATGAAAAGTTTAAGAATGGAAGTTAAGTATTTGAAAGCACTGATTCTGTAATGAACTTTAGGTCTATTACTCACAAGAGCAGTCAATGCAGATGAAATGGCGGCTGTCATGGAAACTGGAACTTCATTTGGAATACCTTCAATCTTGAACATACCTAACAATTCTTGATCAGTAACAGTTTCTGGTTTCAAATCATCATGTAACTTTAAGAAACTTCTATTTCTTCCACCCATCTTACCTAAGATTCTCAATGCTGTATGTGAGTGCATATGGGAGTAAGGAATTGGTCTTAAATGTTTCCATAATGCTTTCATTATATCTTCAATGACGGGTTCAATAATTGGATCAATGAACTCAACAGTCATGTTATCAACACATAATTCTAAAGTTCTCAAACCTTGTGTAACTAAATCAGGGGTACTGTTTAATGCATGTACAATTGGTCTCATCAAATGATGTAAATGAGGGACTAAAACACTCAGTCTCACTGGAACGGTCAGGCATAAATCAGCAAAGACATCCTTTTCTACTTGACGACGAGAATTGTTGAATAATCTACTCAAGCATTCCAATAAGACCTGTAGAATTGAAAATATTTCTTTGTACAATGCTTCAAATTTACCGCCACCAATAGCTCTGAATAATGTTCTGATCAAATAAAAGTAAACAAGTGGATCATTAGCAGTGGTTGAATACTTCAAGCAGTCAAGAATCAATTTGTTCAAATGAGGTAACAAAACACTTTCATTATGGTTTGGGAATAAATTGACAGACATAAAGCAAAATTTGAATAACCTGTTCAAAACGTTGGACTTAACAATGTCCAAGTCACCCAATTCTGGTAACTTATCAATACAGAAAACGATCAAAATACTTGAGAAATTTGAAGTTGTCATTTCATTTGCAAAGAAGTATTGAGGAACGTGCAAAAGTGCTGGATTTTCTAAAATAGCGTTGAACAAATGATCCATTTCAGATTCCATGACTTCATTGAATGCAGCAGGTTCTAACTGGATAAACAAAGCAGCTAGCAATTCCATTAAATCTTTTTCTTCTTTGCATGAAGTAATTGAAGGGGTACTACCGCCAGATTCGTAAGCCTGCTTCATACTAGCTCTTAATTGTGGTAATTTAGAGCTTTGAAAGAATTTTAAGCAATCAATACTTTCAGCAAATAATCTCTTGAAAATGGATAACTCTTCCAAAGACGTTATACGAGTGGATTCATGCCATGCTTGAGGAGTGTAATCAGATGGTCCTTCAGGATTACAATTTTTCATAGCAACAAAAATGGATCTCAGGAATGTCATGAACATCTTGAACATATATCTAGCAGACTCTGATGGATCTTGGGTTATTGGTTGAGAAACTTGAATTGGCAACGCCCTTTCAATAGTATCAAAAGAAATGTATTCCGACTCATTAATCTCATCAATTTCCATACCATCGTTTTCTTTGTTAACTTCCTCCTTAGACTCTTCTTTAGACTCAGGCAATGATTTAACACCATTTAATGTCTTACCAGTGAGAATTTTAGCGCGTGATTCTAAATCTTCCAATTTCTTAGTGTTGTTGGTTTTGTTTTTGATGTAATCGTCATGTTGAATCATGATGTCCTCATATTGATTATTGACAGCAGCAAAACGTTTACCAAAAGCATCAATCATGATCAAAAACATTTGTCTAGATTCAGCCTTATTTTCTAATTTGGAAATTCTATCAACTAAATTCAACATTAGTTTGGCACTCATAATGTAAACATTTTGAGTCAGTGAGTTGTCCTTCAAGTGGTCACAGAAAGTTTCAACGGCTTTCCAAATTTGAGCAGAAGAAATATCTTCATTTAAGTGAACAAAATCAGCTACAATTGTATAAGCCAATGGTCTTAAACTTTCATGAGCAGTTAAACCGTCACCTAGTAAAACCTTTTCGTTGAACAGAATTTCAAACTTCGAAGCATAAAGTTTTCTTAAATCAGTAGTCAGGGTATGTCTGATTGCATATAACAACTCTTTTCTCAAAGAAGAGCACTCAGGTGGACAATCTTGTAGTAATCTGATCAATAAATCTGGAATATCATTTAATCTGTCTTCTAAAGAAGATGTGTCAATTTTCTTGATCAGAACAAATGCCAAAAAAAATGCAGCCTTTATTTGACATAGGATAAAATCACAATAAATTGATTTATTAGAAATGGCAGGAGAAACATGAGTTAAAATCACACCTTTACGTTTGTATTTTTCATGTTCCTTTTTCTGATCTTCAGCTTGCAAGCTCATTAAATCCAGTACGAGCGGTAAAAAGTCAGGAACTGTTGAGGTGATCAAATTGCTGTAAATATTGTACAGAGAAACTAAAGTAACAGGACATTCTGCTGCAACTTTTAGCGAATGAGTAGCTTTCAGTAAAGTTTTGGGATCTTCATCAACAGGGGCGTTGGAATTTTCTTGTTGTTTTGATCTTGTATTTGGAGCCGTGGCAGAGGAAGAACCAAGGTTTTCTTCTACGACTTGAGGCATGTTCTTATAAATCGAGATCAATAATGATAAATAGTCTTCCACTTTTGAAGAGAGGTAATTCTTGTAAGATTTGTGAAGAGAAATAAGGATTTTTGTACAGCGTATCCCGTTTTCTTCATTATCATTCTTGATAACATTGATCAACGCATCATAAACCTCAAAGACATATTGTTGATAAATGTCGTTAGCTGGTAACCTCATGATAATATCCAAAATTAAGTATCTCAATTTTTGTTCAGGGGTATTTGAATCAAAAGAAACAGGGACATCGTTCAAGTACCCAAAAAGGATGTTTAGCAACTTCTTCAAAAAGTTGTCGTAATCGTTGGCACCGATATAAGTGTCCAAAGTATCGCACAATTCTGAAAAAAGAGAGTGTTTTTCTTGGAAATCGAGCTTTGTGTCTTGAAGACGCGTTATAAACACATCTAAGTGGTCGGCTTGCGTTGTCATTGGGTCCAGAACGTGTCTCTGTGGCCTTTGAAACAACCGAGCTTAAATCTTTTAAATGAAAACAAAGCAAAAATTCAGGAAAAACTTGAGTAGGAAAAAAGTGGGAATCGCTAGCCTTTTGAAGATCAAAAAGTCACGTGATCAATCTTGTTTGTATCAATTGGAAGACCCCCAAAGCTTTTTGTAGCAGTCTAAAAGCTTTTGAAAGGTTTCTGTAGTAATTTCCAGGCTTTGAAAGCTACTTGGATGTACAAGATCCCTTTTTATTGCGTTCCCCACGTATAAGTGTGTTTCTTCTGGCTTGTTCTCCTTGTTTTCTTCCAAGTAGACACCACTAGTGTCTCTCAACGGTGTTCTATTAATTTCAAATAGCAATTTGAGCTTTTCTGGACCTCTTTGCGACTTGTTATCGGACGAAGGTGGTCTGGATTTTAAAGTAGTGCGTCTTTCGGTGGGATCTTGATAGATTTCAACCATGTTTTGTTCAGTCTTTGGCGTGGTGCTACTGTTGTGTGTGTTCTCCATAATTTTACAGAATATGAATTGCTTTTAACGACAGATTGGTTAAAAAAGAGTGTCAAACAAACGCGTTAATTTTGATTCAGATGAGCATTCGCTTTAAGGATGAGCTTTTTTTTTCAAATAAAACAATTAGTACGGTAAAAAAGCTCATCAGAGAGTATGAGAGGGCTTGAGAGTTTATGATATGTATTAGCGTATGTAATTCAACCTTTTCAAGCCTTTTTTTTGGGAATTTTCAGGTGTCCTCTAAAGAGTGCTAAAAAAAAATGAGACGCTACTAAAACGTGTTTAACTAAACCAAAATTTGTTCCAACAGCATGCGATTATCACCATTGTATCAGTTGAAAATGTGGCTATAAAATGAATTCATTAATCAAATTTTATGTTTTTGCAAAATTTGTAAATGGAAACTTATAAAGCAAAAATCGAGATTGGCATTTAAAGCAGAAATGAAACTTGATGAAAAGCAAATTTACTTTGAAGCTCAGCCAGAAAGGCAAACAAGCAAGACAACTCCATAGAGCTTTTTTTTAAAAAATACCGGTTTGTTTGAAATCATGTTTCTAGCTCTTCAATTTGGCACAACTTCAAACAATGTCATAGAAAATCATGAGCGTTATTTTTAAAACACTTGAATAGTGCACTAACCAAAATTAAATGGTTCTTTTGGCACCGGCAAAATTTCTCAACCACACTAGAATTTGTGTCATTCAACAGAACGCACAATTAATTAACTTTTTTTGCTTCCATACCCCATAAAATTCATTATCAACAAGCTTTCACACTATTTCCTAACTTGTCACAAATTTTCAAACTTTTTTTTCTTAAAAAAATTCTCTTAATCAGCTAAGCTAGATCATTTATCAAAGATGGGTAAAGCGAAGAAGACTAGAAAGATATCCGTGAAGCGAATGGTGAGTAAAAATGACCAACGTATCAAAGAAAATCAGAAAAAACAAGTGGATAAAAAGGAGGACGCAGAACTAGTGAGATCCATTCCACAAGTTTCATCAGCACTCTTTTTCCAATACAATGCTGCGATCAAACCACCATACCAGGTGTTGATCGATACCAATTTTTTCAACTTCTCCATCCAGAAGAAAATCGATATTGTCAGAGGTATGATGGATTGTCTTTTGGCCAAATGTATACCGATGGTCACCGACTGTGTCATTGCAGAATTGGAAAAGCTCGGTCCTAAATACCGTATTGCATTGACTTTTGCCAAAGACCCTCGTATCAAAAGACTCAAGTGCACCCACAAGGGTACCTATGCGGACGATTGTCTTGTTTCCAGAGTTATGCAAAATAAATGTTACATTGTCGCAACAAATGATGTTGATTTGAAAAGAAGAATCAGAAAAGTCCCTGGTATTCCCATCATGAGCGTGGGTGGTTACGCATACCAAATCGAAAGGTTGCCGGACGTCTTTTAGTTGTATAGTTTTAAAATATGGTGGATTACGTAATAATTCAAACTCAACCTTAGATTCCACACTCTCTTTTTCCTTTTCTCTTAGAGAGCAACGATGGTGGATCAAGAGAAGGTGAACGAATTGGTAAACATGGGCGTTAGTGCCGACCAGGCTCGTGTTGCTTTAGAGTTTGCAAACGGAGACATCAACTCCGCTGCTGTGTACTTGATGGAAGGTTTTCCTGAAGATAGTAATCAATCGTATGGTCCCAACACTAACGCCCCCCCAGGGTACGAGGACAGCATAGCCATTCCTAAAATTGATGACGATATTACTTGCCATATCAACAACTCGTCTATACCACCCACTGAACCTGTCAAGGAGTACAATCCGACTGCTAATAAGTATAACATATTTGATGATATCCCAAGAACCAAGCGTACTGTGGATCCATTTGTTATTTTACCAGATGATCCCAGCATGTTTGAATCCTATTTGCCTGCGTTGATCGCCGTGTTAAACAATATTCCAGCTTTGAGAAATGTTTTATTGAAACATTCATATTTCGACTACGGTTTCAAGCCAAATTGGTGGAAGCGAGAACAGGTATTTGAAAGTATCCATTTGCCAATGGAGTTACAAAGATTGATGTCGATGTTTGGACCGGAGTCAGAACGGGCCTTTTCGTCAATCTACAATTTAAAACTTTCATTTAATAAATTAGTTACAAACGATATTGAAAACACAGCTGAGTATCTTGATTTTGTTCTCAAATCAGTGGTTGATTTGTTTTCGAAAATCAATTCTGATCTTGGACCACCCATCAGCAAGCTTTTAAACAATGCGATAACTAACAACGGTCAAGATGATCCGCCAACAAGACATTGCGTTATTCCAATTGAAAACTATAAGCTCGATAGCAATTTGTACAAAAACATCAATCAGTTATTTTGGGGATCCAACTTGGAAAATTTCCATTCTGTTAAGCTAACTTCAATTTCAGATATAGTAACTATTGTTCTTGATCTGAATGGGCAATCAATAGACGAAGGGTTTGATTTGCTTGAAGAGTTCTATCCTCAAATTTATTCCAAGCAAGACGAGGCTGTTTTGGGGGAAAAGGTTTCCCAAATTCAAGACATGTCCAACACTTATAATGGCAACATGAGACAAATTCATAATACAAAAGTGTTCCAGGGTAAAAAGATCTCGAGTATTTTGAAAATGACAGGTGATTATCTTCAAGAAGTTGGCAAATCACAACCTGCTTCAAATGAAGAATTCAGCGAGGGTGATAAAATTGCTGCTGCTGGTCAAACACTCGAGTCTGTTAACGACCACATCACTGAGATTCGAAATAAGTTAGTGGAGATGAATGAAATTCTTCCCGAACAAGTGAGAGAGTTGAAGAGACTTGTCATGGATCCACCACAGTTGGCTGAAGAAAAAGGCCTTGAGCCTTGGCTTCTCACCGGTGTCATCATCAACCCCACGGAATACTACTACAAAAAAGGAGACAAATGGATAAGAATCACCATCGACCCTGAGACATGCAAAGATTTCCAGAGTGAACAGGTCGATTTTGCCTGGGTTTACAACGAAGTTCGCGGCGTCACCCACGTCGATTGCGACACTGCCATAGTGCTAACATATGTGAGACAATCTGTGTGGAAGGAGCAGGAAAACAACGAATTGAATTCGACTTTGGCCAGTTTTGTGCAAAAAGATAACCAAAATCTAGAAGAGCTCATCCAAGCTTACGACGGTGGACCAAGGATCCCCCAAATCGATTGATTCGTATTATTGTACATCCACTCATTTATAATGCTGAGCAAATTATCCACACACCCGTGCACCACCGAAATCCGCGAATGAAATCAAAAATTTTCATCTCCTCTGATGGAACCACGTAGAAAGCTTCTTCTTTTCCTTAACAAAATGGCATCTCGTGTTTTCACTTCAGCTTTGCGTTCATTAAACAGAGCCACTGTTGTTGCTGCTGCTCCAAGAGTCTCTGCTTTCAACGCCGTCAGATTTGCTTCCTTTGACAGATCTAAACCACATGTTAACATTGGTACTATTGGTCACGTTGATCACGGTAAGACCACTTTGACTGCTGCCATCACTAAGGTTTTGGCTGATGCTGGTGGTGCTGATTTCCTCGATTACGCCTCCATTGATAAGGCTCCAGAAGAAAGAGCTAGAGGTATTACCATTTCTACCGCTCACGTTGAATACGAAACCGGCAATAGACATTACTCCCACGTTGATTGTCCAGGACATCAAGATTACATTAAGAATATGATTACTGGTGCTGCCCAAATGGATGGTGCTATTATTGTTGTTGCGGCCACCGACGGTCAAATGCCACAAACTAGAGAACATTTATTGTTAGCTAGACAAGTTGGTGTTCAACACTTGGTTGTGTTTGTTAACAAGTGTGACACTATTGATGACCCAGAAATGTTGGAATTGGTTGAAATGGAAATGAGAGAATTATTGTCTGAATACGGTTTCGATGGTGATAACACTCCAGTTGTTATGGGTTCTGCTTTGATGGCTCTTCAAGACCAAAGACCAGAAGTCGGTAAGGAAGCCATCCAAAAGTTGATGCAAGCTGTTGATGAATGGATTCCAACTCCTCAAAGAGATTTGGAAAAGCCATTCTTGTTACCAATCGATGAAGTCTTCTCTATCTCCGGTAGAGGTACTGTTGTTTCTGGTACTGTCGAAAGAGGTACCTTGAAGAAGGGTGAAGAAGTTGAAATTGTTGGTGGTGTTGAAGGTCCATTAAAGACCACTGTCACTGGTATCGAAATGTACCACAAGGAATTAGACCAAGCTCAAGCTGGTGACACTCCAGGTATCTTGTTGAGAGGTGTTAAGAGAGAACAAATCAAGAGAGGTCAAATTCTCGCTAAGCCAGGTTCCGTTCAAGCTCACACCAGATTCTTAGCTTCCATGTACATTTTGACCAAGGATGAAGGTGGTAGACACACTCCATTCAGTGAAAACTACAGACCTCAAATGTACATCAGAACCTCTAACGTGAACGTTACTTTGAAGTTCCCAGAATCTGAAGAAGACCACTCCAAGCAAATTGCTCCAGGTGACAACGTCGAAATGGTTGTTGAATTGTTACACCCAGTTGTTGTTGAAGTTGGTCAAAGATTCAACTTGAGAGAATCTGGTAAGACTGTTGGTACTGGTATGATTACTAGAATTGTTGAGTAAGCGATTGCAAAGAACGTAACAACAGGACAGGACAGTGGCATGAATAACACATGTTTATAGTACTTATTTATTGATGATTGTTTACTGTTTTAACACAAGTATTCTTTTTACTTGAATCATAGAAAAAGAAAAGTATCCTTTTTCTCTCATACCACAGCGGTGACAGTTGCACCTCCAAAAACGAGCCGACTTTTCAGGACATGACAGTGGCATGAATAATACATGTTCATAGTGCTTATTTATTGTGATTGTTTACTGTTGTTTCAACATAAGTATTCTTTTGACTTGAATCATAGAAAAAGAAAAGTATTCTTTTTCTCTCATACCACAACGGTATACCCCCAAAGATGAGGTGCTTTTTCGAAAGTTACAGATGTCCCAACAACAGCCCTTTGTAAATTAACTCATCCCGAGTAAACGCATTATTATCCAAAAATGTACTACGCTGTAAATCTGTCTGTGCGACTATGAAGCCATGTCACAATATCCTATGCCCTGAATAGGGTGTTTATTATTACACTCGAGAAAATTTAATACGTAATGCCAGTTAGCTAATTCCAGACCGCTAAGACCCCAACATAAACTTGACTCATTTTCGGAAATAACAGCATCCCAAGCCGAACGGAAAAACTCTTGCACTCTAGAATTTTGACACACTTCACCAATCTCAGAACTTGGCTTCCCCACAGCCCATTTTCTCAAAAAGGGCCTAACCCCTTGAAACGCGGATTGTTCTTTTCCATTACCCCACAGTGTTTTCTTTGTTGGCCCATGGGGAAAATCCGATTGTGGGATGATGCAATTGCCGAAACGTCATAAGATTTTGCACCACGCAGTTTTTCCGGGAGAGTTGTTCCGGCCCTAAAAAAACATCGCATTCCCCAGTCCTCAGAGCCGGTTGGAATTCCCGGATGCGCACCCACAGACACTCCACGCTCCGGCGCACACCACAGTGAAACACCGAAGTCGATCCGTCCACACACCACCCGCCAGCGGATCCGCCAAATTTGCTGGCGCGGAAAAACTCGGGCATAGCTGAGAAATCGCGCCAAACGGTTTTCCCGGACGGGCAAGGCGCGAGATCTGGGGTAAACCTGGGGTAAAGTGGGGTTTCTCAAGCATTAAAAGACGTAGAAAGGCGCTACCTTCGTACTTGAATAGCTTCAATAATCAGAGCATGGATTTTGTCATGGAATTCCTTTTTTCCGTCTTTTTTCAACAGAATTTGGACATCTGGAGACACAAATATGTTGAAATTACCATTTTCGAAGTGGCCGAAAATTTTTCAGGTATAAAAGGCAGGAGTGACCCCGACTTTGAAAAGAGAATACCATACACCATTCTTTTTGTATAGATTAATATCTAAGAAAATATTATAATGTCGTCCTCTGATTTATCGATTAAAGAAGGAGAGACACCAGCTGATGTTGATGCTCTCGAACAACAACAACAACAACAACAAGTTGTTGCTGTTACCGATGGATCCTACAAAACCGCACTTGCCAAACATATGGGTGCTGGTTTCTTATGTTGTTTGATTGCCTTTGGTGGTTTTGTTTTCGGTTGGGATACCGGTACTGTTGGCTCCTTCGTTAACATGCCAGAATTCATTCACAGATTTGGTCAACTTTCGGGTGAAGGTGAATACTACCTTTCTAAAGTTAGAACCGGTTTGATGATTTCCATTTTCAACATTGGTTGTGCCATTGGTGGTGTGACCCTTGGTAGAACCGGTGATATGTATGGTAGAAAGAAGGGTCTTATGATGACCATGATTGTTTACATTGTTGGTATTGTGATTCAAATTGCTTCCGTTAAGTCCTGGGTCCAATATTTCATTGGTAGAATCATCTCTGGTTTGGCAGTCGGTTCCATCTCCGTGCTTGCTCCTATCTTCATTTCTGAAACCTCTCCAAAGGCCATCAGAGGTACTTTGGTTTCCATGTACCAATTGATGATTACCGCCGGTATTTTCCTTGGTTACTGTACTTGTTACGGTACTTTCCACAACTACACCGATTCCAGACAATGGAGAATCCCTCTCGGTCTCTCCTTTGCTTGGGCTTTATGTATGATTGTCGGTATGACTTTCACTCCAGAATCCCCAAGATACTTGGTTGAAAAGGAACTCTACGATGATGCTAAGATCTCTCTTGGTAAGGCTAACTCTATTGAATCCGACTCCGAATTCGTTGCTACTGAATTGCAAAAGATTATTGATGGTGTTGAAGCTGAAAAGTCTGCTGGTAATGCTTCCTGGGGTGAATTGTTTACTGGTCAACCAAAGATTTTCTACAGACTTTTTGTCGGGGTTATGATTCAATCCTTACAACAATTGACTGGTGACAACTACTTCTTCTACTACAGTACTTCTATTTTTAAGTCTGTTGGTTTGTCTGATTCCTTTGAAACTTCCATTGTTATTGGTATTATCAATTTCGCTTCCACTTTCTTGGCTCTTTACGTGGTCGATCACTTTGGTAGAAGAAAGACCTTATTGACTGGTTCCTTCTGTATGTCTGTGTGTCTCTTGATCTTCGCTTGTATTGGTGTTAAGGATCTTTACACTGATGGTTACGGTTCTGAAGCTAGAAAGCCAGTTGGTGATGCTATGATTTTCCTTGCTTGTTTCTTCATCTTCTTCTTTGCCACTACTTGGGCTCCAGGTGCTTACGTTGTCACTTCTGAAACTTACCCAACCAGAATTAGATCCAAGGGTATGGCCATCGCTTCTGCCGCCAACTGGATTTGGGGTTTCTTGATTGCTTTCTTCACTCCATTTATTACTGATGCTATTCACTTTGCTTACGGTTTCGTTTTCTTCGGTTGTCTTGTCTTCTCCTTCTTCTTCGTCTTTGCCTTTGTTCCAGAAACCAAGGGTCTTTCTTTGGAAGACGTTGATGAATTGTACAGAAACTACACTCCAGGTTTAGCTTTCATGAACAGCTTCAAGAAGCAAAAGGTTGCTGTTGCTGAAGAAAAGGCTGAAAACGAAATTGCTTAAATATCTAGAACTTACTGCATTGCTTTGAAGTTTAAGCAAGTCATGATTTTAATAATTGTTTAAACTTTCATAAATTTTGAAATGAATATCTCCTACTTTTGAATTTACTATATTTTGTATTTGTAACAAATCTACTTTGTTTGAAATCCCATCAAGTGTCATTACAAAAAGTAAACAAATATTTTTGCTTTTAAGTAATAATTGTCCTTTTGCAGTAATCTCAAGAAAAGTAATCACCTAATTGCCGTTGACCGGCTGGTAACTTTCTTTTTTTCCGATCTCGGAAAATCTGGTCAATCAGTGGTGTGTTTCCAAACGGTTTATTGAACTTATCGTCTAATTCCTGGGCTAAATGAAAATCTTGATGTGGGATCCATTCCTCAATGGATATCGGCAAATCGCAAACATGACAAGTTTTGCTATCTTCATTGGCTCCAACAGATTCGTCGAGTGTATTTTCATTTTCGGACTCTTTAGAGTCTTCACTCTTAGTTTCAGCCGTATTGATCTTTTTGACTGTGTTGCTCAGCAGTTCATCTATGGTTCTCTTGTTATCGACTTTAGCCACGACCTCTGGTTGGCTTTCCAAGTTTTGTGCAGCGCCGGACGGTCTCTTTTTGACATTCGACATTAGATCATCGATTGTTTTGATTCCTGAGCTCTCCACCAAGCCAGACACGGTGACACCCGCGTTTCTCAACGGGAACAAGCGTAGATTGGGTGATTCCACTTTGACGGATTTGACCAATTCATTACTCAATTTCACACAATTGTCCCATAGAATTTGACCAAGCTGGTGGTAATCTTTGATATTTGGATTGAGTGTGCATTGTTTCGAATGACCGGACGTGAGGCTGGAAGAGAAGCCAATCGTGAGTTTAGTTGGTCTGATCGACGTCCCCAATTCCTCATCCATTTCTTTGATTCTCATTACGAGTTCACCAATGAAGACCCTAAGCCATGGATTGAAGTCTGTGAGGTTGGTGACGGCCTTTCCTCTGAAGTTCTTGTTGGCACTCATTGATTTCACAATTTCTTTGGGCTCTAGTGGAACCCGCAACTCGCCTCTGACTATTGAGAACAACTTTTTGCACAGCTCCTTGTCATTTCCAAACAAGTCGTAAAGGTCAGAAACATGGTCGTAATCGTTTCGGAGCCTTTGAATGATGTTGTCATTACCGCCCATTCTTTCTTTGATCAGATCGCCAGTTTTGCCTCCTAAAGACCAGAAGTCGGTTATGTTGAAATTGGTTAAAAAGTTCCCTATTGCTGAGTTGCGCACGATGGTTTGCTGGTTTGGTTTTTGGAAATCACTGGCTAGTTTTGCAATTGTCTTTACTCTACCGACGCCTCCAGAAGTGAGATATCCCAATTGGTCTTTGATTTTCATTCGTAAATTGTAGCAAATATTGGACCCGACTAAAGTGATAACGTCGTCCCAATCCCTCAATACGTACTCCTCCTCCTCTGTGTCATATTTACTCTTGATAATATGGCCTATGAATTTCAAATCTTCTGGCACCTTTTCGAGACTTGGCAAAGCCGTAGTTCTATCCACACTGGGATCAAACTGTAACATTGAAAACAGCTCAACCATTTGCTTGTAAACCAGTCTTCCCAAGTCCAAAAAACACTCGTCAACACTCGCCTTTTCAATCAAATCGCAATTGTCTTTAAACATTCTCATGATCGTTCTAGACGCGCGTCGGTACGGATCTAAGCTAACCTTATGATCCACGGGACTCGGGGTATAATCTACATATTTCCACACGGGCTCTCCCTTCTTGAACACGGCCGTATGTGCCATTATCAAGTGTGGACATTTAAGCTTAGCTTCGTCTATACGTGTCATTCTCGTAATGCCATATTCGCGCGCGGAATAACTCACTGCAATGATCGTACCCCATTGAACACACACGATCGGGTCCTCCAACGAGAGCCCAAGCCGTAGCTGCTCACACTGGGCAAAAAACGCGTTCATGTCGATGTGTGCAATGCAAGAGAGGGGGCTATTCCACGCTTTTGACGCGTCGTTGAGCGTCCAAAAGTCTCCATATTTGAATTGCGAGCTGGGAACACCATTTGCGTCCCGCTCAAATCTACAGACTACAGACATTCCCAGTAATTTGCAAACTGGTAAACCCTTTACGGTGTGTACTAGGCTACAGTGTACAAACCCTAGCAATAAAAAAATTTCAGGCGCGTACAAATTTTCTCCCCCCCACCGTTCACTTTCTTTTTCTAAGCAGTAAACGTTTCTCAGTAGAGACACGTCGCTGCTTCAAACGAGCCGTAGAGACTCATTGTAGCATTTCTGTGATGACAAAGTTGTCGCCCCAAGCGGAGACATAATGACCGATTCGACTCATAGCCAAACACACTGAAAATTCTGAAAGAAATGCCAAAATGCCTGCTATCAGGCCCCTCCCGTACTGTAATTCTAAATCCCGAGCCTTTAAAATCCTACCCCATCAGAGCCACCGTCTCAGGCCCCTTGGCGGACGGTTTAGCCTGAAATTTCATTTTTCTCGCATTGTCTACGTGTTTTTATTACTCTACGCGTGAACGATGGAGCCAATTGAAGTGCTACCGCTTCCATACCGCGTGGTTTTGCTCGTGAACATTGGTGTCTTTCTGTGGCACCTGAATGTTTTGACGTGTCAGCGTTGTGAGATCGATTTATTGCAGGTTCTCAAACTGAAACATCCAGATCTCACACTGTCCAAGCTGGCCAGCAGCACCAGATCCACGTTGATCAAAATAACAACTTTCAACGCGATCAACTACTTGATCTACTTGTTTTTCTATCGGAACGGACTGTATATGCAGCTTCTAGATTGGTTCCCATTCGTTTCTCTTGTTCATATTGGGTTTGTATTCTATGTGCCTGGATATTTCACCAATTCCAGCCAACCATCGATAGAGGGCCAACGGCTTTCACAAACTTTGAGAAGAATCATCAGAGGTAAGATCGATATCAACTTGAGAAACAACGATATCATCCTCACTGATACGTTGACATCCTATAACAAAACCATCATTGATTTCTTTATCTATTTTTCAAGCTTACTTCTGGGCCTCAAAGTCTTACCTCTGAGTCCTGGTGACCTCGCAAAAGATCACCTTCAAGTTTACAATTTTGATCTGCTTCTCGCAAACTTTCCATCCGGAATTCGTTTCAGTCAATGTTTGTACGAGTACAGAATGTCGAAATATGAAAACCGGACCCACTTTTACAATTCAATCAAGTATATGACAGCATTTTTCCCAACTGTATGCTTGATTCTGAAGAGGGAAGGAGTCATCGACACTAACTTCTTTTGGATATTCTTTTCCTTACTTAATTCATCATACTCATTCTTCTGGGATATCTCAAATGATTGGAATTTTGGTTTCTTTTACAAGTACATTTCAGGTCATAAGGAGCTACCAATGTTGAGACACCATTTGATTTATGACACTAGGTTTTACATTCTAGCAATAGCCATTGATTTTTCTCTGAGATTTTTATGGATTTTCAAGGTTACATCTGATCCAGCAAAAGTCATGTTTGCATTGTTCAACACAGAGCTTGGTGCTTTTACCGCTCAACTGCTGGAAATTTTCAGAAGATGGATCTGGATCTTTGTCAAAGTTGAAACTGAATATATTAAATTGTTAGCATCCGAGGAAGAAATTGAGTTACAGGGCAATCAACGTACTGATTGATGGGGGGGGGTTCAAAAAGAACATATTTTAGAGTCTATTTGTATTTATTAAACTATGTGTGATTATCGTATGTGCATTTTCTTTATTTCAGATTACCCTTCTTTTTATACAATGGTTTACGTGAGCGACAGGCTGTTCTATGTAGAAATGGAAAGCAGATCTTCTCTTACTTTCTACCTTTTGATTTTGAGTCTTTCTTTGGTCCTTGACGTTTTGCTGCAACTGCTCTTTCCTTCATTGTGTTCACCTTACGTTCACTCTTACTCAAGTATCTGAACTTCTTCTTCTTCACCTTTACAGGTTTATCTTCGTTGACCTTTGGCTGTGAAACACCCATTAGTCTAGCATACTTTTTGGCTTTCTGAATAGATTCGTCAAGCACTTCACCAGATTTGGACAAATCAACGTGCATGGTGGTTAAATCAATAGTTTCAGTGCTAGCACCGCTGTCTAAGGATTCGATGATCACTTCTGAGTGACCAACAACAGGTGCGTCGTTGTTATCAATGTCATAGATTTGTTTTTTCAAAATCGGTTTAACACTAGTGTCATTATTGGTTTCCTCTTCATCACTTTCGTCATCTTGTATACCACCCCAAGGTTCTTCTTCGCTACTTTCTTCATCACCCCAGCCAACCTTTTTGCCTCTGTTCGTCTCCTCATCCTCGTCACCACTATCCTCTTGATCTTCTCTTTTCAAAAATGGATTTAGTTCTAAGGCCTGTTTCATTTCGTCCAACTTCTTTCTAACCTGCTCTTGTCTTTCTTCTCTTATTCTAGCTCTTTCTTCAATTCTTTCCTTCTTCATCATCTCCAACGCGTGCTTCTGTGCATTCTTTTTTCTTTCAACTTTACGTTTATGGAATCCTGTGAGATAGGAAACACGACTTTCGGTGTCAAATGTAACCTCATCAACTCTATTTCTTGCACGCTTTGCCTCCTTATATTTTTGACCACCAGTCAAGATCTCTCTGTTAGGACGTGCCATAGTGTCTAAGAGTCTATTGCTATCTAACTAGAACAGATGAAAAAATATTTTTTTTCAACTGAAAAGTTTCAAACCTCTGTAGACGAGACTAAAGATAGTTCACAATTTGTTATTTGAGTGAGAAGTTGTGTATGGAAACTGTAAAATTGTATATTGTGTATTGAATCAGTTGACCTAGAAACCAACAAAAAACATTCTTCCAAAATTATGTCAAATGTGCTCAGTGAAATTTTAGGCTGGTATTCCTTCAGTAAGGTCAACAAACTGTTAGCATCAAAGCTTGTGTTCTTTTTTAAAACTAAGAATTGTTGTCTTTGTTTTTTATCAGCAATATTTATCATATTATGATCATTCATAATATGCTCATCATTTGCTGTCTTTAAGATCCATTTCATCCATGATTTTCATCACTGAAAGACACGCAGTTTGAGAAACAAACCCCTCTAACATGCTATTAACAGCTTCAGTCTTGTTGGTGGAGAGGAAAAAACGTAAGTTCATATTTTGTTTGTGACACGTTTTCAAAGTGTCTATGTCTTCGAGTATCCCATTCCGAATATAAAGTAGTACATAGAAGTTTTGTTTAGCTTTTTAAGGGTTTCGGTTTCGGAATTATATCACCTTTTAACCCGTTCTTATCTCATTTAAACCGCCTTTAATAAAGAAATACACAAATGTATACATTAACTAAACTTTTTTGAATCTCTGTTCCCTATAAGGTATTCTATTTATTCACTTTCACTATCGTAATCTTCAATGGAGTCCTGAATGAAATCACAGGCTTCTTCAAACCGTTCGTCAATGATGGCATCGAGATTCTCCACGTCAGTCTTCAACACACGGCCATATTTCTTTCTAGGTCTCTTCTTTTCCTTGTCACCCCAGCAAACGTTCTTTGGACTTGTGAAAATTAAAGAGTTGCGGAAATACCAATCAATGACACTTTCGTCAATGCTAGAAACAATGGCCCGCAATTGGACATTCTTGTCGAGGAAACTGATGTTGGCTTTGACTAAATTTCGAACATCTCTGTGGCCAAATAGATGCACAACCCCATTGTATGCTTCACCTACACCAACAAAAACCAACTTTGGCTTGGTTTCCAAATATTGGAGATAGTTGTCCCAAAGATACAGCAAAGTGTCTTGCGCTGAGTTTATATTATTGTAGTCGTTTTCGGGAATTCCTGTTGAATTTTGAGGAATGTTGATGTCAATGACTGAATACTGCTCTTTCAATGCCCATTCGATGAACAAATGACTCTGATCAATTTCAACGGCTGAATATGAGTCCAAATCACCAGTGATCGGGTCTCTCCTTGACCAGACTCTGGACGGAGGATGAACAATGATGACGATTTTGTCTGAAGTGAAGATATTTTTTGAAGCCAAAATTGTGGAATCAAATGATGGACTATCTGGCTTGTTGGAATTTACTATTGGCAAATTGATGAAGTTGAATTTTTTGAAAAGCTGTGATTTTTGATAGAATCTGACTGAATCAGTTAATCTATTGTACTTTTGGCCCATTTCTGTGAATGAAAGGTCATTTGAGTGTTCATACACCCTTTCAACATTTGCTAGATTTCCAGGGACCTTGAAATCTAATCCAAAGTAACCTGGTTTCAGACATTTCCAATATTTCGATTGAATTTTAATGACATCATCGATGGTTTCAATGGTCTCTGATTTTGGTGAGATTTCAGTTAATACTTCCGGTGGTTCCCCAAGTAGAATTTTGGAAACCGCTAATGCAGATTTCGCAATGGAATCCAAGTTGTATCCTCCTTCAAGAACAACACAAAGGTTACCCTTAGCTAAACTTTTCAAATAGTGGGTCATATGACCATAACCCGCAGGAGAAACATGGCAACCGCCAATTACATCTCCGTCAGCGGCATCAAAACCGGAACTGATGATAACTAAATCAGGGTTGAATTCTTGACACACTGGTAAAATGACCCTTCTAAATGCATAGATATAATCTGCATCGCCAACACCACCTACAGGCCAAGGAATGTTCAAATTAAACCCTTCGCCTTCGCCCTCACCAACTTTATCTGCTCCACCTTCTGTTGTGCCTGGATAAAACTTACCCTGTTCGTATCTATGCAGTGAAATGTACAAGACTCTAGGGTCATTGAGAAACACTTTCTGAGTCCCGTTACCATGGTGGATGTCCCAGTCTAAAACCACGATTCTTCTCACTGACTCTGGGTACTGTTTGAGGATTGCAGAGGCCGCGACGGCCACGTTAGAAAACAAACAGAAACCACCAGGGGCATCAGGTTCCGCGTGATGGCCTGGGGGTCTGACAATAGCAAGTGCGTTTTTCACCTTGCCTTCAACCACCGCCTTGCACGCCTCGATGGCCCCACCACACGACAATTTAGCCGAAAGAAGAGAGTCGTTGTTGAAGTAAACAGAATCACCCTTTTCGGTTTCTTTCAACAACTCCTCCTTGGTCATATTTTGAGTGGACTCGATGAATTTCAAATGGTCTTCCGAGTGCACACGCAGGATTTCTTCTCTCGATGCTTCTCTGATCGGTAGCTTCAGCATATAATCACCCAATTCATCAACACCCTGTAATTCAGGATCAGTAATTAGTCCGTTCTCAGCTAGAATCTTGTAAATTCTATAGATACGTCTAGGATCCTCCGGATGCGGATCAATGTACTCAAAATAGGAAGTGAACAATTTAGCATGGTATCTCATTCTCACATCATACACCAACCCTGTTTTCAATGGGGTGTAAAACAATTGTGTTTTTTTGGGTCCTTTCGTGACGTTATTTGTCTCCAACTTGATTTTGAGCTCTTCGCTCTGTCCATTTGAAGCCATCTCCATTTTCGAACAATTTTGATTTCACTATACAAAAAGGGTGAAGCAAACAAAGGAAAGAAACAAAAACGTTATGAGAAATTTCATCCCAAAACGGAAAGATGATTTTTTTTTCCTAGTGAAGAACCATTGATTGAATAAATGCAGGTGTATAGAGAGGCTCAGCAGTTTATGGCTCCAGCTAAGGGGACTCTACAGAAACGAGTGTTTGAAACTGCGAAAACGCGAAATCTAAAGACCAATCCTAAGCAACTTTATGCTTTGGTTTCCTCAACATTACGTTATAAACCGTTTTTGGAATACATTTTGAAAAAGACCCACTTGATGGAGGACGCACGCAAGGCGAAAATGCCTGAAGACATTGCTATGATGCTTGTGCACGATCTCCTTTTTTCAAAATCAAAAAGAATCCAGAGCAAACAGCATGCATGGAAAGATATTGTTATCAAGAACAAACCAAGATTGGAAGCGGCAGTGGTTCGTCTCAAGATCAAGCACAATGTCACAGATTTGGAGGTTCTCATCAAAGATGAGGACGAAACCCCTGTGCGTTGGTTCAGAACCAATATCTTGAAAACTTCAACGGAATCATTGCTTAAAGAGTTCAGCCATTTGAAAAAGGTAAACTCCATTGATGAGATCAAGACAACGGGAGTCATTTTCCACGATCCGTACATTCCAAACTTATTTGGTATCCATCCTCGAGAAAAACTCACCACCACTGATGCGTATTTGAAAGGAAGATTAATCATTCAGGACAGAGCTTCATGTTTTCCAGCACATATTCTCAACCCCGTTCCGGGGAAAGACAAGGTCATTGACTCATGTGCAGCTCCAGGTAACAAGACCACACATTTGGCTTCTATCCTAAAGGGTGAATCAGACTCCATCATTGCGTTTGAAAAGGATAACAAACGTATAAACATTATTAAGATGATGGTTGAAAAGGCTGGAGGAAACGAATGTATCAAGATCCAACACGGAGATTTCACAGACACTAACCCAATGGACTATCCTGAAATTACAGCCATGGTTGTTGATCCTTCGTGCTCAGGATCGGGGATTTTTGGTAGACAGTTTGATGAACAAGATGAAAGAGACGAAGGTGAAGCTAAAGTTGAACGTTTAGCAAACTTGAGTGCATTCCAGTTCAGAATCGTCAAGCACGCGCTGACCTTTCCTAATGTGAAACGTCTTGTGTATTCTACATGTTCAATCAACGATGAAGAAAACGAACAGGTTGTTAGAAAACTCCTTGAGGATGAAGAGTTGGCTAAGATTGGATGGCAGTGCGCATTGAGAAAGGAGGTGCTACCAGACTGGCCAAGAAGAGGACATGCAAAAGTCTTTGAAGGATTTGAGTTTAGACAAACACCTGAAGAACTGGCTGACGCATGTGTTAGATCACTACCAAGAGTCGATGGTGGGATTGGGTTCTTTGCAGTGTGTTTTACAAGAAAGTAGCACGTAGATAACATCATAAGTTTAATAAATATTCAATATATAACATAGAAACGCTTCACATAACCCACACATTATAATCTCTTGACGATATCGTCAATGACGTCTTGGGTAGAGGACTTACCACCTAAATCTGGGGTCTTGATGGTGTCTTCAGCCAAGTTGGCGTCGACAGCAGCATAGATGTCAGCAGCAGGTTCTGGGTAACCCATGAATTCCAACATGAGGGCAGTAGATCTGATGGTGGCAATTGGGTTGGCAATACCCTTACCTTCGATGTCAGGAGCAGAACCATGACATGGTTCACCAATTGCAAAGTTGTCACCAACATTAGCAGAAGGAACAACACCAAGGGAACCGACTAATGCAGCAGCACCATCAGACAAAATGTCACCATAGAGATTTGGAGCAACAACAACGTCGAACTCTGCAGGGTCTCTGAACATCTTGTACACCATGGAGTCAACAATTTGTTCCTTGTAAGTGACAGACTTGAAGGCTGGAGCGTCTTCGTAAACCTTCTTACAAAGTTCTCTGAAAAGACCATCGGAAACAGAGAGAACGTTAGATTTGTGAACAACGGTCACACTTGGGTCAGCATGAATAGACTTGGCACCCAATTCTCTTTGCTTTTGTCTTTGGAGTGCAATTTCAAAAGCGATCTTGGCAATTCTTCTGGTGGCAGGTTCGGTAATTCTCTTGATAGCTTCAGCAACCTTGTAACCGTCCTTTTCAAAGATACGTTCTTCCTTGATGTAAAGATCTTCGGTGTTTTCTCTCACAATAACCATATCAACTGGTCTACCAATACCTTCAACGGACTTGACTGGTCTGACGTTGGCATAGAGGCCCATCTTCTTTCTAAGAGCAACAATTGGAGAAGAATAACCTTCAACCTTGACAGAAGGAGAAGAGACAGAACCAAAGAGAGCACCATCACATTTGGTCTTCAAGGCATCAACAGTGGCATCAGGAAGAGCAGTACCTGTTTTTTGGAAAAGCTCAAACCCAGCTTCGAGATTAATGAAATCAAACTTCAATTGATGCTTTGAGGAGAGACTTTCTAGCACTTTCTTACCGGCTGGAATGACTTCACGGCCAATACCATCACCTGGAATAAGACCAATGGTGAGAGATTTGCTTGCAGTGGTGTATGATCTCTTTAAAGTGGCAGTGAACATTGCTTGAATTGAAAGAGTACGGTTGAGAAAGAAGGAAACTGAGTGTCAGAGATGAAATTTCATTAACCGCGCTCTGAGTCACTAACAAAATTGCCCGATTGGGACGTATGTGCTCAGCAGAGATGAGTAGTTTAGATGAGCTGTGGATGCGCGATTGGTGGCTTTCATTAGTTTGAAGTAAATTTTAAAGCTTCAAGCAGTTTCTAATGGTTGTTTAAATCATTATTGGAATTGTGTCACGTGACTTGCAACAAGATGCTCAGCAATCAGCATTTTAGATTGTGTGCAAATGCATCAAAGTTGAGTACTTTAAGCAGCGTCTTAGTTTCCTGGGTGTGCTATAGTGAAACAGGTAAACGAAGTAAGTTTTTAAACATTGCAAGAATTGTGTTGACCGATCGATTCACGAGAAAAAGAAGTGGTTGCCACAAGAAACGATGAAAAAATAAAAAATGTTTTCTTTCATACTGAAGGGGTGGAGTGTAATTGCGTTAATGAGTTGGTTATGAATTTCCAGCACAAAGAAGTTTGCAAGGTTGATGTGATTTTATCTTATTTGGAACGCCATTCTAGAATGAGCTTATTAGTGAAATATATTAGAATTTTAAATTTGGACTCAGTTTGTTATTGAAACGGACTAGAAATCTTGATTTGAAACTGAGTTTGCTATTAAAACCAATTAAATATATAGATCTTCTATATAAAATATATATACTTTGCTCTGTTTGAAGTAAAACTAACACAAGGATTATTATGCATTGTTACAACTCACAAGTGAGTTCGGTTTTTATTTGCATGAATGGACAATCAATTTCTAGAGGCGATAATTAAAATTGAAAGTTTTTAGTAAGGCGAGCATGTAAATGAGTTACCAAAAAAGAATCAATAATACCTGAATACTTTAATTGGTTGTTTCATAGTCTATAATTCAATTGGAGCACATAATGCTAATACGGAATTAAATCAGCTCTTGAGATGAGTTGGTAAAAAGAGGTGCAATAGTGAATGCTTTTGTGTTCTTAGTGTTACTGGGTAAAGAGCAATTTAAGTGCTAATTGGAAAATAAAACAACAGTAATTAAAATATCCACTGATTGTGCTCTTGAGCGATGGTTAGTGAATGAAATATCACTACCAGAAAACAAATGTGTAGCTAGTGCTCTGCAAAATCAAACCATTTTCATAAAAGTATCCCACTTAAGTAACATACTGAATATTCTACTATACTTGAATAAACTACTACACTCAAAAGTCTAAAACAGTGGAATAAACTACTACACTCAAAAGTCTAAAACAGTGGAATAAACTACACTCAAAAGCCTAAAACAGGGGAATATTCTACCTCACTCAAAAGCCTAAAACAGTGGAATATTCTACCTCACTCAAAAGCCTAAAACAGTGGAATATTCTACTACAGTAAAATAACGGATTTAATGTGATCTAAAAACCTACTGAAACAACCTATTCAACATCTAATACAATGAATAGCTTTAAGCATTACAAAAACCACTTACTAAAATAAAATCATCACCCTCCTATAGAACAACTCACTATAGTAAATCAACCTAATTAAACATCCTACAAAGTCCATTACATTACAGCCCGTTAATCTAAATCAACACATTGAAACATGCTAACAGAAATTACAAGATCCTAAAGCTACTTACGACGCTGAAACTTCCTACTACACTAATTCACCCTGGACATTGCATAAAAAAGCCTACTGCATACAAACATCCTATAAAAAGTGTTACAATATACCTCCCTACTACACTGAAACTTTCACTACCACTACCACTCCCCACTTCCTACCTACCACCTACTAAGCTAAACTTTCAACTAACACTCCCTAATCCCTACTAAGATAACCCCTCCTTTACTCATAATTTCAATAACCTTTTACTTTAATAAAATAACCTATAATAACCACTCTATTCCCCACCGCCACCACTACCACATCTCATTTACGTCTTTTTTGCTCTTCTCTACCCGCCCCCATCATCCTCCCTCTCTTAAAACCATCTAGTCCGCCACCCCTCGCACCAAGACTCATTTCTGCTCGGTTCACGTTCAACGTGAACCCACTCGTCTTCTGCACCTAAAACATTGTTTTGAACTCCCTCCACCCACTCGCAGGGCTTTTGAGAGTCCACCAGCCAATGGCCGTCTACAATATATTTATAAAAGCATCCCGGGGCGACATTGAGCGTTGCAGAGAAGTTGCCGTCCGGGGATTTTGCTAGTGCGTGCTGTTTCCAGTTGTCACTCGACGTGCAAACTGCCACGTCCTGAGCCTCTGCGTGTGGCCAAACAAACGTGTACTTCATTACTATAAAGATAGCGTTGGTTGCCTAAAGCGGCCAACCTGCTCAGCAATCTACTGAACTCACTCATTGAGTGCTAACAACGCCATGAACCCCACACCCGCAATGAGACACATTGTCTGTGCAAAAACCTGTGCAGGACTGTCTCTTGCATTCACCAATTCGCCCATAGCAGTGAATGCGATGTAAATGAACCCGCCAGCGGTGAACGGCAATGTGAGATCGGCCGTAGTAAGCCCTGTGTCCCAGAGCTGGGCCACAGAGCTAGCGTGGGCCTCGCGGACAGACTCCTGAAGCAACACACCCACTCCCACGCCGAGAAACGCGCCTACAGCAGTGATAAACTGGGATCTCATTGCTTGCCACTTGGACATTCCGCCCTGGACCAACAATGCAAAGTCCCCCAGCTCGTGGGGGACCTCGTGCACAAATGTAGCAATGGTAGTGGTGGCTCCAACGGCACGTGACGCGTAGAATGACGATGCGATGGCAAGTCCATCGGTGAAGTTGTGTGCCATGTCTGAAATGAGGTTTAAGTACACGCTGGAGTTGATCTTACGCGCGTCCTGAGCGTGTGTTTGACTCTGTGATGAGTTCTTGTCCGAATCCTGGCCGTGAGTGTGGCTATGGCCACCGTCATATTCGCCCTCAATCGTTTTCATGCCTTTGTCGATCACAAAGAAGATCAGAAAGCCTAGGAAAATCGCAGTTCCTAGCAACACATCTCTCTGTGCTGCACCCTGCTGAACGTAGGCTACACCGTTCACTACAATATCTGAGGTCTGACCAAATGTTTGCGGTAGCAAATGGAGGAATACATCGCCGAGAATTCCACCAATGGCAAAAGCAACCAGCAACCGCAATGCTCCCATGTCAATGTCTGCTGGGATCAGTGCCAACAGCAAATTTGGTGGGCCTGAGATGTAACTAGTGGCCAAAATGGCGTTTCCAGCAGGTCCAAGGGGAAATAAAAAGTCAATCGCAGTGGATAAAACCCCGGTTTTGGGCCCAACAGGTGCAAATAAGTCTTCCAACACGTGGTGATGGCCGTGGGCCCCGCAGAGGCCCACAAGCGTGGCTAACACAAGCTTGTTCATTTTTCAATGGTAGAGAAAAGCTAGTGGTGAAGTGTTAGCTGGAATTTTTCACCAGCCACAGTTTTAGTTTTAGCTTAGCTTCAAGAGACAATGGCTAGTCATGACATTCTCCCGTATGAAAAAAACGGTAGCATTCGACTAAGGTTGTCGCCAAAGGTGCGGACACGCTCGGCAGCAAAAACAGCGCAGGAAAAGTCTCAATTGGGCCCCCTAACTTCCTCTTCTCATGTTTCAGCTACTTTTGACGATAGATGTTTTTGGCTAACAATCCGTTCGGGACTGCTGAAAAAGGCTCTGGAGCCTCCTAAGGTGTTGAGGCCACGACCACGACATCCGCGATACAAAAATATGACATTTGCGATGCCCACACAACCCGATTACTTCGACACAAATAGCGAGGTGGAAAACGACGATGAACTTATAGAATCGCACATCACATTGTCGTTGATGGACCCAGTGAGTGGGGCGAAGATGGTGACGCCGTTGCGATCGAAATATTGCTCTCACAATGAATGTTTCGACTACGATTCGTTCCTATTGATGAACCATTTGAGAGAGTTCAAGGTCATAGTGCGACGGTACTCGAATGCCACAAGATGCGTTGGGGAGGTGAACGTTATGGCGATTTTGCTCGACTCGAAAAGACCCCCCAAATCCTCTAAGGAGTTCAACACTCATACCGGCACCCTTGAATATAGGAAAAGGATCAAGATGAACACGTCTGGGTCTCTGAACCACATGAAGTACTTCTGCTGTCCCATTTGCAACCTGGAGTTTGACATCACTGAGCCGGGCCAGTTGTACATTGTGGGCGAGTTTTGCGATTTGCTCCAGGATTGTGAGTTTGAGGAAAACAGCGAGGAGATCCAGTCGGTGGAGATCGACATGATCAGCAAGGGCAGATGGCGTTGGGTGCGTCGTGAAAACGAGGAGAAGCTCAAACTACAGCTGCAGATCCAGAACAAGGAGATCGAAGTTGTCACTTTGGACTCTGAGGACGACGACTATGAGCCTGTGGACGCACCTGTGGCTGAAAAAACAGCTCCTACTGCTAACGGGGCTGCTGCAGATGCTCTAGATGCCTCAGCAGACGCTCCACCGCTTGATCCTGTTAATGCCACAGTCAAGGACGAACGTCAAGACAGCATAGACACCGACCTCGACAAGGCGTTGGACACCGTTCTTGACAATCTGCTTGCTGCCGACACCGACCAGTACCAGGGAGAGCGTGGAGTCTTCATGGCAAACGGTGCGGCCTTACCTGCGTCTCCAGATGCCACCGACACCATCACGGCAGAATCCCATGCGTTGTTCGAACCGGTGCTCCAGTTTCGTCCCACAGGCTACACCATGCATTCCGGTGACCAGGACGATCCTATCGAATTGAGCGATTAGCGTCCCCGCTTACTATCTCCTCTGTGTACACTATATATTTCACTGTAATTCTATGGCATCTGGTGCTGAGCATATTTCTGCCTCTGTTTTCGATTTTTCACTAGATATTTACATTTGAACCACCAATCTCATTCTACTTTCATCTAAAACCGAGCTATGGGACCGCCTAAAGACGCGTTCAAGCCGGGAACACGGCTGGCCGTGGGCTCACAGCATGCAATTGTTTCCAAGTATCTTTCCCACGGTGGATTTGCACAGGTGTATCTCTGTACGTTCGACAATGATCAAGTAGGCTGTCTCAAGCGGGTGGTGGTGCCGGATAAACCGAGTTTGGCGATTTTGCGAACTGAGGTGGAAACAATGCGAAGATTGAGTGGAAAGCCGCACATCGTGAGGTATATCGACTCCAATGCGTCTAGAGGGGCCAACGGAGTCGGCTACGAGGTGTTGGTTTTGATGGAATATTGTTCAAACGGAGGCTTGATTGATTTCATGAACACTCGATTGGTGAATAGATTAAGTGAGTTGGAAGTGTGGACCATCATGGCCCAAATTACTCAAGCGGTAGCTTATATGCATTCGCTCTCTCCACCAATTGTGCACCGAGACATCAAGATTGAAAATGTGCTTTTAGACAACGATGGCAGCTATAAGCTCTGCGATTTTGGGTCTAGCTCGGTGCCATTGGCCGCACCAAAGTCGGTGGAGTCTTTCCAGAAGCTTCACAGCGATATTATGTCAAATACAACACCTCAGTACAGATCTCCAGAAATGCTAGATCTGTACAAAGGGTACCCCATTGATGAAAAATCTGATGTTTGGGCTCTTGGAGTTTTCCTCTACAAACTATGTTATTTCACAACTCCGTTTGAGCCTAAACAGGATGGCTCTCCTCACGGTGATTACGCGATAATCAATTGCATATATTCGTTTCCGCCACATCCAAACTACTCGTCAAGATTGAAAAACGTGATTTCGAAAATCCTTGTTGCTGACCCTAGAATGAGACCTACGGTGTTTCAACTGCTAGCAGAGGTGTGCAAAATCATAGGCAAGCCTGTTCCTGTGATTGGACAACAAAATCCCCATCGTCAACAACCACAACAACAGCAGCAGCAACAACTTTTAAATCATAATGGCGTACAACCTAGCAGTGCGGCCTCGTTGCCTGCATTGGTTGTTCCTAAAATCAACATCTACCCTGCCACCAGCTCTCACACAGGTAGTGAATCAATCTACTCAGCACAAAGTTTGGGCCCACAAAAGTCATTCACTACTCCAGTTAGAACCAACTCTAATCCGAAACGTAGACCAATCTCCTTGTACGGCCAACTGAACTCGTCCAAGGAGGAACTCTCGAGTCTGATCAATGACTTGAAAATCGAAAACGTCAAGCTTTCTCCAGACAACAAAGTCAACCAAAAGGCCAACCCTGAAAACATCTCCTCTTCCATGGACTTTTTGAGAACCATTTCAAGACAAAACACCAACAAGACAGGTGGGAATGGTACAACTTCACAACAAAGCACGGGTGGGTCGATCAGCTGGCTAAGCAAGAAAAAACGATCCAGTATTTCTTCACTCAAAGACCTACTTACTGGTGGATCAATTAGCACGCCCAATAATAACACAGGCTCTAATTCCAGAAAGACAAGCATGGAAATGAACAATACTCCTCGCAGAACAGGCTCAACGATTTCCAGTTTACCTTCAATGCCTCTGGAAGATGTGAAAGAAATGTCACCAGAGAACAAAAACGTCAAGTCTTTGAATCTGGGAACCAATGTCAAAAAGAAATCACTCATTCAGGAGCGCACGGCACGTTTGTTTCGCAAAACAAGCACTCATGATGATTTGAAAAAGATTAAACCTCAGGGTTATGGAAAATATACGGATTTGCAATACAATGAAGCGCAGGTGGTTGATTCTAGAAACCATTTCAGATCTGCGCCTAGCCCTACACTAGAAATGGCCCCTATGGATTTGAAATTCCATTTAGAAAATGGGGTCAACGCCCCTACTAAGAAACCAGTGCCTCCTCCTAAGCCTAAAAAACCGGTTTATTTACAAGGAAGTGGTATTCCCAATGAGATGGAAATCATAGAGGCCAAGTTCAGTCAGAAGTTTCCCAAGGTTGCCTAATATGGGCTTTTAGTTCACGTTTAGTTTTTTATAGCATAAGGTAGATAGATGTACATTGGAACAGTATAGCGTTTTAATGTTTGTATTATATATTATTCAACGTTGAGTTGGATCACGTTTTTCAGTATGCAACGTTGAGTTGGTTCAAAGTATTCAAAGTCAAGTGGTTCAAATTATTCGGTATAGAAACTTGGTTCATGTTCGTTAGTATACAAAGTTTAATCAAATTATTAGTATACAAACTTGGTCCACGCTCTTCAGTATACATGTGGACCATCACATTGATAATCAGTAAGGAGCAAATCTCTTTTTGGATTTCTTCTTTTTGTCTTTACCGATCTTAGACTTGTGACCGTCCTTGACCTTATCCTTGGTCTTTTTATCCTTCTTTTTGGTTTTGGAAAACTCAATCTCCATTGGTTCAGAATCCACTGCACCAATATTCACTGCAGGCTCGCTTGTTACAAAACTAGATCTTGTGTCTTCTAGAACAACGCCGTCTTGTTTTGGCCAAACTTTAACCAAGCTGTCTTCACCTGTAGACCAAACAACCCCATCGTGGATCAAGACGTCCCTCACCACTTCTTCGCCGTGGCCACCTTCGAGTGTTCTCACTGGTGTCAATGTATCGAATTCGTTATCGAATGTGGCCACGGTCAAACTTTGTGATTCGTAGGATCCCATCATCACATAATTAGGAGCCCTAATATCCACAACGTAATTACAGCCCCATTTTGTTCTCACATCTCCCACTTCCTTGTCGTTTAAGTTAGAATCGCTCGTTGTGTCTTTCTCTGAAGATAAGTCAAAAAGAGAGAGTGTTTCCATATGAGTTAGAACAAAGATTCGATTCTCAGTGAGGAAGTTGGCAATGTGGACAGAATTATGATTGATGCTTTGGAAAAGAGCTTCGTCTTCGTCCACAATGTTCAAATCGTAAACGTTGACACATCCATCTGTCGATCCACTCATGAGCACATTTGGTCTACGTGGATGGAATTGCACAGAGGTGATGTCATCGTTGTGGCCGTCAATTAGAGATCTGCACGGTGTTTCCAGCTTTCTGCTGTCCCAGATGGACAGCTCTACGTCCTGTTCTTTGAGTTCAGATCCCGATGCTATTTGTCCAGAACTGGATACATCTAGCGAAAAAAACGGTAAGTTTCTGCTGTTATGCAGAGAAGCAACTGGAGAATTGAAACTTTGTCTTGTATCAAACAATTTCAGCGTACTATCTTGAGAACAAGTCACCAATGTATTTGAATCTAAAGTAGCCATTTGTGCAACAGACGCTGTATGGGGCTTGAAAACGCCCTTTTTGTGCGGAATTTTCGCATCAAACTGGACTATATGTCCGTCCACCGTTCCTGTAAAAATATCACCTCCAACAACTGCCAAATTAGTCCCCCAATCGTGTAATTTGAAATCCATAGCTGAAGATTAAACATCTATAAATTTTTTTTTCTTGTTTACACACTGGTTATCACTTTATTATCCCATACTACCATGTCATTTGTTAATAAATCGGGCAAAAGGTTTGTTCCAAAGACGGCTTCAAGGCGTACTGGAAAATTGGTGTCTGAAGGCCCAGATCCCAAATCAAATTTCACGACTCAGTCGCAACCAGTGCCTCAGAAAAGACTTAATTCCTTAGCTACACCTACTCAGCTCTTAGATCATCGCTCCTCCTCTGGAGTTGCATCGCAACCGCAACCACGATCAAGAAGATCATCGTCCACTGTGCGGAGACCCAGTATTGTGCGGACTTCAAGACGTGGCTCTGCGGTTATTGCGGCCGAAGACGTTTCCATTGGTGGTGTCATCACTGGGAACTCTGGCGTGTCCACTATGCCTGTTGTTTCGATGGGGGAGCCTATTAGAATTCCTAGTAGACCGGTGAGAAGAAAATCGAGCGTCAGCGGATCCTCCAGCGGCATTTCTGTTCCTCTGAAACGTCGAAGGTCCAGTTCTAAAATCAACGTTGATGTGGGACATATGATTCAGCAAAGGGTGAAAGATGCACAGAAAAACGCAACCATGCGCACAGAGGTGCTGTCTGTTCCAAAAGAGTCATCTAAAATCCATGTTGGCACTGAAAAAGTGCAGGATCTAAGTGAAAAAGGCGGTCCTACAGATGTGTCCATGAATGAAAAGAGAGTTGAATCAAATGAGCCTAAAGTACCTGAGAAGCTTGTGATTTCACAAAAAGAGCAGGAGGCTCAATACAAGTGGATGATGTCGAAGTCTAAAGGTAAAATGGTGCGTGTTGAAGTTTCGAAATTGTACAAGGAAGAAGAAAGTTCAAGCAAGAGTAAGGTGAAATCGGAGGACGGTGCAGTGATTGCAGACGTAGAACCTATCAAGAGTGAATTTGAACTGAGTTTCAAGGTGGACAGTGTTAAACGGTTGAGAGAAATGCGACTCATTGATGATGCCCATTTGACACAACATATCCGAATCGATGAGGATAAAATGACAATGGCAGACCTTTGCAAGCCATTTTTCCCAATTGGGGAGGTTTCTAAGAACTATGACCGCGCACTCGAAGGTGATCGCAAGCGTAAAGAGAAAACAGCTCGAGATTCTCAAGACAGGATAATGGCTAGAAAACTACGTCTCAATGAACAGGAAATGACCAAATTCCAACTGCAACAGTATGGTGAGAATAAGGACTCCACGGTTGCGAATCAAAAGGCACGCATCAAGGAGTTGATGGAGAAAGATTTAACAGAATCCCAAAATAAGGCCCACAGTGTGCCACTTTTGCAAATTGAAAACGGTCAAGTTGTGTATTCACAGGAATCCACACAAGTGAACAGACATGAAGATAACAACGCGAACGGGGCGGATCTGGAAAGAGTCGAAGAAAATCCGTTTGAAAATATTGTCACCAGTAACACATACTCCAAGCGAAAACAAGTTCTCAGATGGACTCCGCAAGAAACGGCTGAGCTGTTCAAGGCCATTTCGCTCTGGGGGACCGACTTCACCTTGATCTCGCAACTCTTCCCATACAGAACGAGGAAGCAAATCAAGGCCAAGTTTGTGTTGGAAGAAAAGAACCATCCGCATCTAGTTGAGTTTGCGCTTTTGAGGAAACTACCGGTTGACATGGACGAGTACTTTGGTAAATCGGGCAAAGAGTTCAAGACTCTAGATGAGTACAACGAGGAATTGCGTTTGGTCAAGGAGAAGCACGAAGAGGAGCTCAAGACAATAGCAGCAGCCAAGAAACTTGCCATTGCCGAGGACAGACAGAGCCAATATGAGCGTGTTGACGTGAAGCCAAGATCAAGAAAGGCTGTGATTGCAGAGTTCAGACGAAACGAAGAAATCGTGGGTACGTTGGATTAGTGTGAACATGTTGACGTGAAGCCAAGGTTATGAAAGGCCGTGGTTGAACGACGAAATTGTGGAATCATCAATATGCTGGATTAGCATTCATGTTGTCCATACAGTGTGTAGCTGGTTTTTAATGAAGTAAAGATTCTAGATAAAAATGTGCTGAGCATGCTGAGCGCATGGCGATGAAGATTGAACCCCCTTTATTGGGTCCATTTGGTGCCCGATTTTGGATCTGAGAAGCATGTTGGCCTCTGTGAGGCCCTCGCATGTTATTCCGATGCTAAATTTGAAAAAAGAGTCTCTGGTCGTCTAGTTATTCAACAAACGGTTATTCGGCATAGTTCTAGCCATGTGTAGATTTCAGACGGAGAAAGAAAAAAAGGTCCGAAACTGTGTCAAAAAAGGGTCTCATCTCGGTTTTTTTCTCGTTTGCAAATTGATGGTCTTACGATGTGCTGGAGGTTTTTATATCTGTTTTTGGCACCAATCCGTAGCGAAATCCAAATCCACACAATTTTAAGAACGAACAAAGACCTGTCGTTTAAGTTCTAAAAAAAAAATTTATCAATCAATCTAGGCTCTGTATGGGTCATCCTGTTCTTCTTTAAATTTCCCCTATGAGCGAATATTTGCTAGAGATTCGAACGTCAGAGGGCTCGCAAGATTACACACACGTCACGACATTGAATAGACACAGACGAGCGCGGCAAAAAGCCCGTTCAGCATCGAAATACATCAAGTTCCAAGTCAAACAAAAGCCGTTCAAGGTCACATTTGTTCAGACACTGGTCAAACTGATGATCTCACTCTCATGCATTGGTTTTGTATGGGGGATGCTTTTCAAAGTGGATCCTCTCAAGCCTCTGCTTGTCCATGGCCTCAATTATACCCCCCAATTTGATCATTTAGTCACACTGGACGACCATCTGCACGCGTTGTCGCAGGTGACCACCCACAAGGGCGCGGAGGTTGTCCACGACATGGTCCTTGTTGGCTACATGATCATCTCCATTCTTGTTGTGAACGAAATCTACTGGAATTTGGACCACAGAGTCGAAGAGACACTGCTTATAGTGCCCAACCTCGGTGTCCAGATCGAGAGCCACATTTTCAAGAGAACGCTTTCCAGTCTCCTTTGGGGGGTTTGTGCTTATCTGGGCCTCACTCTCGGTCCTCCAAAGGGCCTTCCGCGTGGCACACTTATGAACAAGAAGTTTTATCCTATAGAGCAAGTCAAAGATGTGGTCATAAACGAAGGCTTTGTGGGCAACAGTGTGATGTATTACATGTCATTAGTTGTTGACAACGGCTCTGGCCTTCATATGGAGGTGGTTTTCCCCCTCCTGAGGCCCAGAAAGGAGATCTTGGAGGCTGTGTATCGTCTAAGCAGATCCTATTTGTAGCGCGCAATATGAAAACGCACATTTTATACCATTTAACATTATTCGCGTGATATCTTTCGAGTACACCCCGATTCTGGAGTCGACCGTGTTGTTTCCACCCTGCGAAGACTTGTCTCACGACCTTTGCGCTAAACAATACAATCTCGTTTAAGTATCGCCAACTGAAATTTTGTTCGAAAACCTGAGCAACCTTCTCCGCGCTGTATTTTAGTCTCTGGAAGACGTTCCCATGGACATTTTTTCATTCTGATTTCACCATTTTACTCCTCCAGCTTTGCCCTCTCTTTGCCCCCTAGTTCCGGCTTTCCACCGCTCCGTAACCCTCCGCAAATCAAACCCTTCCCTTCTAATCATGCACCTTGCTCGCTTTTTTTTAGGAGAAGTGCTAAAAATTTTCCTAATCGGGAAAGCGCGAAATCTCCGCTGCCCCCCCTTTGAGAAGAGAAAACAAACGCAAGAAAATCACATAAATCGTTTAACACTTTTTCTTCTTAAGCAAATCCAACTTAGTCACTCCTTATGAAGCTTTCCGTCGTTCTCCAGACCGCTCTTGCTGCCACCTTGGCTACCGCATCCCCAGTTGCCCATCTCCACCACAACCACAAGAGAGACGTTGTTCACGTCACTGAAACCGTGATGGTTACCGTTGACGCCGACGCAACTTATGCTCCAGACGCACCAGCTGCAGTTCAAACCACTGTTGCAGATCAAACTGACGGTACTGCGACTCAATACGCCTACAAGGTTACTCAAGCTCCAGTTGCTGCTCCAGTTGACCCAGCTCAAGAAAAGGAAGCAGTTGCAGCCGATTCCACCACCTCAGTTGCTGCCACCACTTCAGCTGCTCAAACCTCCAACACTGACCCAGCTGTTCTCTCTTTCAGCGCCGGTACCACCGGTATCACCTACTCTCCATACAACGCCGACGGTACTTGTAAGGACTTGAGCGGTGTCAAGACCGACCTGGCAATCTTGTCCGACTATGCTATTATTAGATTGTACGGTGTCGATTGTAACCAAGTCGCCAACGTCTTGCAAGCTAAGAAGTCCACCCAAAAGTTGTTCTTAGGTATTTTCGAGGTCAGTGACATCTCTGGTGCCGTTAGCAGCATCTCCTCTGCCATTAGCTCCTACGGTTCCTGGGATGACGTTTACACCGTCTCTGTCGGTAACGAATTAGTCAACCAAGGTGCTGCTACCCCAGCTCAAATCGGCCAATACATTGCCCAAGCTAGAAGCGAATTGAGTGCCGCTGGCTACTCTGGTCCAGTCGTCTCTGTTGATACCCACGTTGCTATCTTGGCCAACCCAGAATTATGTCAATACTCCGACTACATTGCCTTCAACGCTCACGCCTACTGGGATGGTACCGTTGGTTCTAGTGACGCCGGTCCATGGTTACTCTTGCAAATGCAAAGAGTCGCCACCGAATGTGGTAAGCACGTCATGTGTGTTGAATCCGGTTGGCCACACGCTGGTAGCAACAACGGTGTTGCCGTTGCCTCCCTTGCTGACCAAACAACCGCTTTGGCCTCCATCTCCTCTGTTTGTGGTGGTGACACCATTGCCTTCACTGGTTTCGACGACTTGTGGAAGAACCCAGGTTCAAACGGTGTTGAACAATTCTGGGGTATCAACCACTAATCGATTACCCGCTGTCATTCTTTCGTAGATATCTCAGATTATTTTTATTTTTTATTATGTTCTTTTTCAATTAGATCCCGCCTCATCGAGTAATCAACGTAACAGTATCAGATCTTGAATGATAAAATGCAAAGTGCAATGAAAAATGCATATCTCCCATAACACAGATCAAAATCGACCCTTAATCAGAGCCAAAGCTCAACTCACCAGCGACGCAGCTTTGCTGCTCATTGAACCCCGTCACTCTCGCTCGTCAATTTGTGTTTACCTTTATGTCTTTGTTTACTTTAGGTCACGTGACCTTCCTTTCTGGGGGGTCTTTATCGGCCTTTCATTATGGCCCTGGGAGGGGGATTTTTGAGGCTTAGAGTGGTGACTGGGACAGGGACACGTGTAGCTTTGACTCGGAAGATCTGTTCCTGTTGATTCTATTTTAGTGGATTGCTTTGACACAAACGTTTGTTTCATATTTGTTTTATATGCGTGTTACGAGATGATCCATTGTTCAGTAAGTAAAAATAAGTTTGATCAATTTCAGCTTGCTGGATTATGTGCAAAGGTCTTGGAACTGTGTATTATGTATTTATGCATTGCTCACAACCGGTAAACGCACGAATCTATTGGTTTTATTCATCTTCTGACCTGTCAAACCGGATTAAATCACGTTGATAAAATTAGTTTACATAAATCAATCTCTTTCAGGGCGCGATCAGGCATTAACTGTTGTCACTTTCACTAAGTAGGGATTCTCTCATTTAATGGTTCATGAAACCCTGCATATCTCACCTGATGACCGTCCCATCACTTCTATGATGTTTCGATTCGCTATTAAATAAATATATACAATATATAGCGTGCTAGAGATTCTACAGGCCTTGTTAAGTGTAATCTGAGCACATAAGTGATCATTCAGTATTTGCAATCACATTATGGTCCTCGTTTCGTCCCCCTTCTCCTCCTTCAACTCAATTTAATCAACTTTATGAGTCTTCAAAGTCAAACCATGCCATTTCGCAACATCTTCCTTTAGTATACTGTTGACCAATCTATGCTGCTTAACCATGGATAGACCGTTGAATTTGGCACTGGCCACATCAATGGCATACAACTGACCGCATCCACCACTGAGATCTTGAATGGTCAACTGTGTAGGGTTGAGCTCGTTTGAAAGCTTGAGAAAGATTCTAGTCTCTTCAGGTGTAGCACTAGCTGGTGGAGTCAACGTTGACTGCCAGCGAACATTCGAAATGAGTCTACGAAACATGGTTTTTACTCTGTAAAGAAACGTTTTTGCCTTGGGGAAAATTTGTCATGAGCGATTTTGCTCAATGCTTTAAAGTAGTTGAAATATATTAATGGCAATGAATCGGATGGATATATCATAGTTAACTATATAATGATATTAGGCAATTTTATAGCTTTTTGTTTTGTTTTTTACTTTGTTTTAAATTATGAAAGTTCTACACAATACGATGAGTAAGATGAGAGTTTTATTTTATCATCCTATTATGTTTAATCTGATTGGCATGGGAATTTGAGACCCTAATTTCATCATACTCCTAATTTTGATAATTAGAAAGTCTTTCTGGCATTTAAGTAATTGATTTTGTGATATTAGCTTTAAGTTCTACAGACGTTTAACTGAATGTCACATGAAAACGTCATTTTAGCTTACTCTTATCTTCAATTTAATTGGGAATCCTCATAGACATTCAGTTAATTGCAACACCTTAATCAATCATACTAGTATTATCTTTAATGTAATCAAAAACCTCTATACAATTGTAACACCTTGATTTATCATACTAATATCATCTTTAATAATTAAAAACCTCTACAGATATTTAACTAATTGTAACTTGAAAACCTTATTTGGTTTGCAATGATGCTGGGTCAATCTCTTCTTCAGTTTCTTGGATAACAACTTCCTTGACCTCCTTAATAACAGTCATTTCAACGTTTTCATCCTTTTCTTCAAAACCACGGCTCACTCTCTTCTTAGCCAATGCCTCTTCGAAGTCTCTCCATTCCTTCAACAACTTCTTTCTCGTGAGAATGAGTTCTCTCAATTCAGAGTTGGATTCCATGTTATCAATTTCTTCATACTTGGCAGAATGTTCAGCCAATTGCTTTCTGACTCTCTTCTTGTCATTGATAGACAATAAGGATTCCGGTCTTGGTCTCCATTGGAAGTCAATGAAACCATCGATGGCCTCTTGTCTTGTGGAGTTACCAACAAAGTCATAGACAGTATAACCATTGTTCACAGAAGATAAATTGGCAGAAGACCAAACAGCAACAGAACGGCCAGAATCTTCCCATTGAATACCAGATAAACCAGCAAATTCTTGTGTTGCCAACAACTTAACTTCCTTGGTCTTCTCCTTTTCGTTTTCGTATTCAGTGTCGTAGAATTCCAATTGTGATTGTATCTTACCGAGGTTACAAGTGACTGCGTATCTACCAATTGGTGACCACGAAATAGTGTTAATGTCCTTATCCTCGAATTGGCCTGCTTGAACCCACTTTTTAATACTTGAAACATTCTTACCAACACCAACTTTAACTTCATCCAACTTGTAGAAGGTCAAATTACTCTTAGTAGAAGTACCCAATTGAGAGTTAGCAGCATCAAGAGATTTGTCCTTCTTTGAAACGAAACCTAACTTAGATCCCACTGGATCCCAAGAAACTTCACTGACAATTTCACCAAGTTCGATTTTCTCAATTGGAATGTCCTTTTCAGTAACTTGGAAGATTTCCAAGTTGGAGAAGATTGTCTTTTTAGATTTGGTATGTCTGTTGACTTTACAGCAGAGGTATTTAGCAGATTTTTGCCAGTAAAGCTTACAATCAACGACTTGGACCATTGGAGTAGTTCTGAGGACGTGCTTTTGTGGTAAAGTCATAACAGAGACTTTGGCAGATTGGTTATTAGATTCTGGGGTCCAGTAAGCAAGCATGGTTTCTAATGGTTCACCTCTCTTAATGTTGGCAGTCTTGACACCAGCTGGAGCAAATTCAAAGTCTTGAACGGATTCAATCTTGACGAGCTTCTTGTCTAATAAATCAAAGTTGGCCTTAGTGTCATAGATAGCAATGGCATCTGGACCTAATCTACCACAGTATGATTCGTCAAATGACCATTTGACAAGAGGCCATTGGTTTTCCATGGATCCAATCACCGCAAAGGTCTTCACAGGCCAACCAGTTGCAATATCCCAGATAACCAACTTCTTACCCGCATCACTAGAGGTGAATGGATAGGATTGTCTAGCTTCTTCGGAAAGTTGATCTGGATCAACTAAAGGAGCAGAGGAGTAGGTGACTAGGTACTTTTCCTTTGGAGAAATGTCAATCTTTTCCACATTAGGATGAATGTACTTGTTGATTCTAACAAACTCATCACCACCCCAAGATTGAACACCATTAGGGAAGAGGGAGAAAAGATATTGACCCTTTGGAGACCATTTCATGAAGGAGGAGGTCCAGTTGTCTCTCTCTGGAATGACTGCATCCTTGTTGATGTTCTTCTTGAACCAATAAACACCATCAGACTTCTTACTGTTGATGAGGAATTGATCACGTCCAGCCGGATCTAATAGCCAAGAATTCAAATAACCCACATTCTTAAACTCTGGAATCACTGGTTCTGTGAATTCAGCCCCAACCTTGCCTGAAAGAACGTACTTTTCAATGTCATTAAGCTTATTAACAAGGAGTCTGTGCTTAACGTCAAGTTTCTTACCATGGAGGGTCTTGACAGCCTTTTGAGCTGAACTTGGTTCTGAAAACTTGATAATCAAATAACCCATCGTCTTTCCAGCATCGATGGGCAGCATCAAGTCTTCGATCTGGCCACATTGTGAGAAAAGCTTAGTGAGAACCTTCTTCAACACTGGAGCCTTCGCTTCTGGGGCAATTGGGGCCCCGTCAACAACAACATAGCAATCAGTAGGCAACTCTGGCTCTGGCACAGTGTATTTAGCCTCTAAATCAGAAAAATCGATCTTCGATAAGTCCAAACTAGCCTCGTCAAATTCCATTTTGATTCAAACGTAGTGGAAGACCTTCATTTTTCTGAAAACAAAAAATTTTCACTTTTTCAATCTTGAAAAAGTGAAATTTCAAGAAAAATTGTTTGCTTACGTAACAGATGCTCAGCGCCAAACGCAAAAGTGCTCATTTGGGCAGAATTGTTTTTTTTGCCTGGTTTAAAGGTGGCACACTTAGAAAATTGGTAAAAATCTGTACCTTCTTTTTAGACCGCATTGAAGCCTGTTTTCAGCTTTCAAACTCATAAGTGAAATTCACATACAAATTTCAACTGTGGTTACGTAAGCACTGCTCTTTTCTCCTAAAGACTATGGTTTTGCAGATATCATTGGGTGCTGCGGTGGATGCAGCGACTTTGGAGCGCGTGCGATTGGCTTTGTGCACTATAACTGGGTTTGAACCGCAGGAGGGCGCAAAACAAACTCTCATATTGGCCCCACGGTTCCCCTACGATCCTCCAGAAAAGGCAGGTCAAATCAACCAGATTCAGAGCCATAAAATGAGACTGACAACGCTGTGGGACACGGGGACACCGGTGAGCTACTTGGCCAATCCGCAGTGTGAAAGCGATCGGATGTGGACGTTTCAATTGAGCGATGTGCCGCTTGCTAGTGATACCAAATACACTTCTCAGAACATTCACGAAACCACGGTGGAGTCAAGCGATGATATTTTTGGTTACATAGATGAGTTGGGTTATAAGCTCGAGTCTGAGTTTTGGTCGAAATCACTATACTGGTTTTGGGGGGATACGATCATTGAATTGACTAATTTGTTTGTGATGGATAACGAGGAGAAACTCAAACCTCTGACTTCAAATTGGCTTTTCAGAGCAATGGTGAACGTGCTGGAAATCAATGACCTGGATTCCATTGCTAAAGCCAAGAGAAATCTAGAAGCTTTCAAGATTGAAATAAAAGAAATCGTTCAGTTGACTGTTCCTGATAGATCCTCAATGGACTCCAGAGTAGGCTCAAAACTAATCCAAAGACAGTCTTCTTGAGTTCGCACATGGTGGGTTTTGTAAATGCCATTAAAAATTTATAGTGTACACAATACTAATATATATATATCAATGCAATTGTCTATCCATGAATGCAACATCAATCATTCGTCATCGTCTTCATCGCTATCTGAGTGCATAAAGGCAACATTGGTACCTTCTTCAGATGCGTCTTCATAGTCCCCGAAATCCTCAAACTCCAGTTCGCTGCTTGATCCTTCGGATTCATCCGCTACAGATTCTTCATTTGTTTCTCTAGTAACTTTGGTTGTAGCTGCAGAAACGCCAGGTGTCCTCAACATCGAAAGTAATGATTCGGCCTTGGATTCTGCATTCTCTTTTGGTCCCTCACTTGGGGCTCTCTTCAAAATGGTCAACAATTTAGCAGAACCGTCTCCGTTGGAATTAGAGACGCTAGTTGTAGTGGTGGCAGATGTTGGAAGTGAAGTAGGACCTGCATTGGCTGCATGTCTGTTATCTTGAGAAGCAGTTGGAGTTGGTCTCTTCAGCATGTTCAAAAGAGTGGCTGATCCGTTGTCATTAGAAATTGGCTGTGGAGTGGACTGTTGAGAAACAGTTGGCTTTTTCAAAATGTTCAACAATTGAGAGCTTTCATTAACTTGTGGCTGGGGAGTACTTGGCTTTTTCAGAATGTTCAACAATTGAGAGCTTTCATTAACTTGTGGCTGGGGAGTACTTGGCTTTTTCAGAATGTTCAACAATTGAGAGCTTTCATTAACTTGTGGCTGGGGAGTACTTGGCTTTTTCAGAATGTTCAACAATTGAGAGCTTTCATTAACTTGTGGCTGGGGAGTACTTGGCTTTTTCAGAATGTTCAACAATTGAGAGCTTTCATTAACTTGTGGCTGGGGAGTACTTGGCTTTTTCAGAATGTTCAACAATTGAGAGCTTTCATTAACTTGTGGTTGAGGAGTGCTTGGCTTCTTCAGAATGTTCAACAATTGAGAGCTTTCATTAACTTGTGGTTGAGGAGTGCTTGGCTTCTTCAGAATGTTCAACAATTGAGAGCTTTCATTAACTTGTGGTTGAGGAGTGCTTGGCTTCTTCAAAATGTTCAATAGATGTGAGTTCTCATTAACTTCTGGCTGGGGAGTACTTGACTTTTTCAGAATGTTCAATAGCTGTGAGTTCTCATCAACTTCTGGCTGAGGAGTACTTGGCTTTTTCAAAATGTTCAACAATTGAGAACTTTCATCAGAAGCGGTTGGTTGCATAGGTTGTGGTGCAGATGATCTTTTCAAGATGTTCAACAATGGGGCACTATCATTTTTGGTGGCAACCGACTCTTGTGCGGTTGATGGCTGTGGTGTACTTGGCTTCTTTAAAATATTTAATAATTGAGAACTGTCGTTATCATTATTAACAGCTTGTGGAGTGGTTAAAATGTTCAATAACGGAGAACTATTGTTGTTTTGTTGCTGTTGAACGACAGGTGGTTGAGCCGTACTTGGTTTTTTCAAAATATTCAATAATTGAGAACTATCATTATTGTGATTGCTTGGTTGTGGTGTACTTGGCTTCTTCAAAATGTTCAACAATTGAGAACTATCACTTTGTTGTTGAACTGGAGTACTAGCGTTTGGCTTCCTTAAAATGTCTAACAATTGACTAGAAGAATCCATTTTCGGTCTGTTCATTGCATGTGGATCACCATTGGAGCTTCTAGCAGATGTTGGTAATTCGGTTCTAGTTGATGAACTCGACAAAGGTGGTGAAGTTGGTTTCTTCAAAATTGACATCAATTGACTGGCATTACTGCTATGTTCCTCACCTCTTTTTAAAATCTTAATTGGTCCAGCTCCAACATCTGTTGATTGGGTTGGATCCGCATTGCCTCTATTAGTTGAGTTTGAAGTGGCAGATGAGCCACCTCTTGATAACATGCTTAGTAATTCCTTGGTGTTAGTGACTCTAGATCTAAACTTAGGCTTGGCTAATGAGGAAGCCAAAGGGGCATGTTGAACTGTTTGTGGATTTAACATCATGTTGTTGTTGTTGTTCATATTACGATTCATGTTATTTAAATGCATTGGATGTGGAATACCAAAAGGCATATTAGGTTGAACAAACCCACCAAAATTCATTGGAATTGGGTAAAATGGCGAGTTCATAAATGGTGGCAATGGGAATGGTAATGGTGGCAAAGAAACTGGCGGTAAGGTGACTGGGGTTTGAACATTTGCAGTGTTTGTGGTTTGTGTGGTGGCTGTGTCAGCAGAGGCTGGTGCAGAAGATGCACTGTTCACATTATCTGCAGCTTCTGTACGATTCTTAGCAGCGTTTTGAATGAAAGACAATAATTCTCTCCCAGGATCCTTCTTTTCTTGGCCAACACCAAGTAACTTCTTGAGTTGGATAGTGGCAACAGTTTTCAAATGGTCAACATCTGAGTTCTTCCAGGCATTTATATGAGACATGATAGGTCTCATCATTGAATTGACAAGAAAGAATTTTCCCGAATTAGTCTTCAACGATTTGTTTAGTTTCTTGAGTGAATGCCATTTAATATCAACAATTTCGAATTTCGCCTTCGGCTCAAAAACGGTATCTTCAGGAACATTTTTGATGATGTAAATCTTGTAATTTTTACCCTTTAAAGTACGTTCAACGTAAAGGTCTTCACTGATTAAATCTGTCGCGTCAAATCCAGTTTCTTCATCCAATTCACGGAGAGCACAATCAACGTCTTTCTCATCTTTTGAAATCTTACCTCTCGGAAACCCCCAAGAGCTGGATTCGATACCTTTGACTAGAAGCACCTTATCCATAGCTTGGTTGATGAGGGCAGCACCTCTAACAGGAATTGTTGACTTATATTTACCAAAAGAAGCAAGAGCGATTTCCGGATCCCCCCATTTCCAGACAACCGGACAAAGCTCCACTATAGAGCGAGTAAACGGTTTCATTTTCTTTGGTTGGAGCAGTGGATTGAGAGTGGTGACGTAGTCGAGGTAGAACCAGTTCGCCTCTTCAATCTGGAAGAGGACTCTTTCGTATGAGGACAAATCTTCCTCGGGACAATTCAGAACAAACCTCACAACGAGGTCTTCAAGACAATGGTCCAGGGTTTCGTTGGCAAAGCCCTGGTTAAGTGTGATGGACATGGTTTTAAGTGGTCTTTGTTTGGGTAGCAAGAGAAAGCGTTGACCAACATTGATAAAATTTTACATGCGCTCAGCATTTCGTTTGCTAATTGTGATTTGAGTAGTAGTACAAAATTATGGGGTTTGTGGGTCTCACAAACATGTTATACTTTATATGGTGTTATTATTCTTTGCAGTTTGTATTTGTGAATACTAGTAGAACTTGTAGAAAGGCAGCAATTTTGATGTTGTTCCACAAGAGGTCTTCAGTAACTCGAGGTAATTCATAAGGCGTTTATTTGAATTAGTTGGTTGATTTGTTTTGGGTGTTCTTGGATTTGAATATTCTCTTTGAAGGACTAGTACCAAGCAACTATCTTTTGTTTAGCTCTCTCTTACGACTGGTTTTTAGAATCTTTGGCTCTAAGCACCGCCAGTGGCTTATAGATATTGTTGACTATCTGAAACATATTTTTCAAACAATTGACGTTTGGAAAACATTTTCCAATTGGGCTTTTTTCTTTATCGACTTGGAAAAACACAAAATCTGTATGGTAAAAGCGGGCCTACGAGGGTAACAAATAAAAAATAGCAAATTCTGTGCAGTCAGATACCCCTTTTACTTTAATCAATACATAATACTCCCTGTTAGCTCAGTTGGTAGAGCGTTCGGCTTTTAACCGAAATGTCGAGGGTTCGAGCCCCCCATAGGGAGTATCTTATAATTTTTTTTTTCAGTGCTTTCCTCCATCTGTTTGATGGTTCTTTTTTCATTCGAAGCATGCAGAATCAGAAGTTCCAAGTGGAGGTTGATCCTACTGAGGACACAGAGTGGAATGACATTCTCAGAGAAAAGGGTATTATTCCAGAGCGTCCTCCTTCTCCTACACAGGAACTTGAAGAAGCGTTGGAAGAAGTGATTAGAAACCAACACGAAAACAGACTAGAAAACTTGAATTTAGAAGAGCTTGAAGAGTTAGAAGACGAGGAAGATGAAGATTTTCTTAATGCGTACAAGCAAAAGCGTCTTGAGGAGATGCAGAAGCTGAGATCTAATGAAAGATTTGGTCAAGTTTACCCAGTTTCAAAGCCTGAATGGGCCAAAGAAATCACTGAAGCCTCTAAATCATGCTTTGTTCTTGTTCATCTCTCCAATCAGGCTGTCTTACAAAGTAGAATTGTCACCGCGATTTTCCAGCAACTTGCTAGCAAGTTCAAAGACATCAAATTCTGTGACATCGAAGGTAGAAGGGCCATTGAAAACTATCCGGATTCAAATTGTCCTACAGTCATTGTTTACAAAGATGGAGACGTTCTCAAGCAGTATGTTGGCTTATCAATGCTCAATGGGAACGACACCAAAATCACAGATTTTGAGAGGGTTATTACTGAAGTTGGAGCCTTGAAACATAACGATCAAAGATTGTCGTCTCAATTTGAAGATGAAGATCAAAAGGAGGCACACAGACTGCGATTTCAAAAGAAAACTATCAGAGACAGTAAACTCAGCGATGACGAGGATTATGATGATGACGATGATGATTTCTTCTCTTGATTTAACATCTCATTAACCCTTACACTCACCTCTGTTAGATATAATAAATTGAAACATGCACACCTAAAGGTAGCGCCTATATAAACTCATTTATACAATAAAATAATAAATATGCTCTATCTTTCAAAACGTCCTCTTCACTCACCCTAGTAACAGTGGCATCATCAAATTTGAACCACATTTTTTCTCTTTTAACATATGCAATATAATGTCCCGTGTTGACCCTACCAATATGAACAACAACACCAAAAAGTTCATAAACACCCTTTGCAGCTAAATTATCAACGGTGTATTCACTCATGTTCAAAACTAGCGGTATTTGAACATGCGATTCGATTTTACTACCTTGACCATTGAAATGCTCAAATCTTTTCAGCTGAATCGTTAGTGTTGGTGCAAGTTTCTCTATTTTCAATTGTTTTGAAACCTGTGTCTTCTTTTTACATTTAACACAGCTGTAAAATTCTTCCAACTCTTCCAGTTTGGTAAATTTAACAAGAGCAGCATGTAAATCCTTGAGTCCTTGAATTTCCAATGATAAATCAAGCATTGGATCAATAGTATTCCTACTTTCACCACACTCTTTACATGTCAATGTACTTTTCAATTTTCCCGAAAATGTTCTGTGTGTTATGCAATCACATTCATCTTGATTATTGTGTTTCAGTTTACCAGAATCTTCAACGGCAGGTGTATTTTCTTTATTTTTAAGGTATTTTCGAGAAGTGTTGTCATTTTTATGGATTTGATGAATGAGGAATTGCCAAAATTCATGTGCATCTTGCTCACTATACCCAGCTAATGATTTTTTAATTTTCCAAGACGAAGTTAAGAAATCAACAGGCCCATACCCAATAATTTCATTGGATGTGTAAAACTCTTTGATAATATCATTCAAACAACAAGACAAACATTCGTTAGGTCCCTTTTCGCAAATTAAATGTGAACCTTTAAAATAATAATTCTTGATAAATGGGTTATGAATAGTACATTGTAAAACAGCTGACATGAAACAAGTTGAACCCATATTAATGAAACCTCTTAATCCCATTTTTGCTTTGAAACATGGTTCTCTTGAATTTGATACGACCTTCATCAACTTTTCTTTATTGTATTCGGTTTCGAAAATTGGTAAACCTGGATAATTACTTGATAATCCGTTGGATTTTATAATTTTGATTCTAATGCCCTCCAAATACGGATGTGAAACAATGTCGTTACATTTGAAGCAGAAAAAGTCTCCCGTGTGCGAATTAACACCAAAAATATGATTAGATTTAGTATGGTGGCTATAAGTATGATCCATGCAAGTAACGTTAGCACATTGGATACATATGAAATTGTTGGAATTATGGTTTGAACAAACTTCACATTTTAGAACACTTGATTTGGCTTCAATAAGTTTTCTCATTTCAATTGGAGTCCCCTGTTTGTTGAAATACTGAACCTCTTTTTTTAATCCAATAACTACAACTTTCATTGACAATTCATAAGTTTTCAGAACAGCCAATTTTGCGTCACTTTTCAGCACTTTTGCTAAATGGACACAACAAGGCGAAGATATAAATTGTTCAAGTCTACTGGTGTCGACTGGAACTGTCTTGGACATTTTACTTAAAACTTGAAGATTCACCCACAAAGAACAAGATCAGAAATTTTATGATTTCCAATTTTATCAGCTAGTGACGAAATCATACAAAAATAAAAATAATTTGGGTGAATAGTGTCTTTTTGAAAGCTCCAAACAGGTGAATATCAATAGCGGAATGATTGAAATAGTATGTTCAAAAAAATGCGCTGAAAAACGGTATAAAACATGCGCCATTATTTTTGTCTCTATATGTTTTCTTATGTATTAGGACGATTGTCGCACACAAGTATTGGAAACACAACCCACAATCCAAATATGCTTACTTTACATAAAAAACTACAATCAGTACTTCATTTCAAACAATTTACTATCTGCCAATTTGAGATCCATATCCAAATCTGAGTTTTTGACAGCAGCATCGCAAACGGCAAAAATTACCTTGCTCTGGTCAACAGCAACAGCAGTGACGTGACCATTCAAGTTCTTTATCTGTGAGTTTCTCTTTTTAGTGTTTATGTCCCAAACACCCAAGACTCCATCACCGCCTGTTATTAAAATGTTCTCTCGATTAGCCAGAGCAAAGACAGGTTGAGCCAACAAACTTTTGTCTGTCAATGTGATCTTATGAGGTCTGAACATAAAGCTATCACTGCCATCGACCCCGGAAATGGAAACCTTACCCTCCATGCTACCTTGGATGTACTGAAACACATTTTCTGACTTTTCGTAGAGACACGTTCGTGTGATGAGCGGGTATCCAAAGCCGGGCGATGTGTTATAGACAAGCTCAAATTGAGATGTTGTCCTATTATTGGCCAATCGGTACGATTTGTTATTCACAACATTTGAGTTCTGAACAGCACATATCAGTAGAACGTCTTTGCACATCGCCATATCAACAACAGAGCCTTGAATTTGAATCTTTTGAACGTGAGTTTCATTGTGGAACACCTCAGCTGTGGATTGGCTAGCTACAATGAGATAGTCTCCATGTCCAGTGATATGATTACCGCCAATGTTGGCCAATTTACAAAGCTCCAAATCCAATGTGTTGATGTCCAGTTTGGAGACACCGTCAGCATTGACTGTGTAAAGTTTTGAGCCAACAAGTGCAGCTGATTTCACTTCACCAACCTGAACAGCTGCGACTCTAGTGCTGTTCGAATAAAGGACGATTTCTCCACGTATAGAAACCGCAACTGTTATCGCGTCCTTGAGAAAGATATGATGAATATAATCAACCGGCGGACCGTCTAACCTGTTCATAACTCGTTCTATCAATAACGATTTAACACGCGTCGTGACACGAAAAGTTTCATTTTTTTCACCGTTTGAAGCCATCAAAATCAGATTCAGTCTGTTATTGGCTCACACTGGAGCATATAAGTTCTGATTTCTTAATCAATAAATGCAGAAAAAACGTGGCAACAATTTGATCTAACCCTCGTTTTCTAACTCCCTCATTTGCTTTTAAAACCATCTCCTATTTCCGCTTATATATCTACGAAACACAATAGTTAGGCTGTTACTTTCGCTTTCAAAGCAGGAAAAAACAATCATACTCAAGCAGAAGGCTTGAATGCTACAGAAAATAACATTCCATACATAAAACCAAGTTCAACCCCCAAATATTCTCTTTCAAAATGCGCTAAGCAAAATCGGCGATCTCCATAGAAACCGTTATTGTTGAAAAATTGCTTATCTTGAATTTCCAGCGCCGAAACCTTTTTTGATTCACTTCTTTTTACTACCTGGAAATGTACTTCTTTCAAACTGAGCCCAAGAAGAGGGTGCTGCAAGTTGCTTGTGCTGTTGTATGGTGTTTATTTGGTGCCGGACCAATTTTTGGGTTTGCAGCTTTGAAACCAATTCTTATCAGTCAAGGAATCTACCACGAAGTATGCGATTCTGAAAGTCTAGAAGTCTGCACCGAGCAAGATTTGAAGCTTAATATGATGTTCACGGTGGGAGCTGCCTTAACTAACGTTTCAGCTCTGGTTATCGGCGCTAGTTTGGATCATTTCGGCCCTAAATTCTGTGGTCTTGTTGGTGCTTCCTTTTTACTCATTGCCTCAATGATCTTCATCAACTGGAGAAGTATCGAAGCTTTTGATCCAATTTTGTTTGGCTATTCTTTCATGGCGTTGGGTGGCCCATTCACGTACATTTCGTCATTCCAATTGTCGAATTCGTTCCCTGAAAAATCAGGTTTGATCTTGGCATTGTTAACAGGTGCATTTGATACCTCGTCTGCAGTGTTTCTAGGTTACCAGAAACTCTATCAATGGAAGCCTGCCACTTTCACGTTGGAAACATTCTATATGATCTACTTGATTGTTCCAGTGTTCATCATAGTGGCTCAATTGACAATCATGCCTACTGAGTCGTACATGATTCCACCTGCAGAACTGATTCCAAACGCAACAGAACAGCAACTGGCCATTGCTAGATCTGCGGAAATGGAAGCTTCCATGCATTACCATAATTTGGATTCTGAATCGCATCCAGGTGATGAAATCCCATTACCTGCTACCGAAACTACACCTTTAAACTCCGCTAGTGAGACATTCAAGAGACGCAAATCTTCCCTGGGTGACGCTTTTAGATCGGCATATGTCGAAAGTGAAATCGAGGAAATCGAACATAGAAAACCAGGCAATAATTCAATCTTCGGTGTCATGCATGGCGAGCTCGCTTCCACTCAATTCAAATCGCTATGGTTTCTTTTGATGTGCGCTTTTGCCACTATTCAAATGCTTCGTCTGAACTACTTTGTTGCTACTGTTAACTCTCAATACGCATTCCTTTTTCACTCAGCAAAGAAAGCAAGCGAGTTGAATAAGATCTTTGATGTTGCTTTGCCTTTGGGCGGAGTCATCTCCATTCCATTTGTTGGTCTACTTTTGGACCACTTTTCTACATTCAATGTCATGAATGGACTGCTTGGAGTTTCACTTTTGATTGGAGGTTTGGGTGTTATCCAGGACAGCTGGGTAAGTGGTGTTATCAACGTTTTGATTTTCGTTTGCTACAGACCATTTTTCTACACATCGATTTCCGATTACTGTGCTAAGGTGTTTGGATTTGAAACTTTTGGTGTCATCTATGGATCCATCATGACAATTAGTGGTATTTTCAATTTCTTACAAGGTTATCTAGACAAATTGACACACACTAAATTTGAAATGAACCCAATTCCGCTTAATCTGGTTCTTCTTGCTATTACTGTTGTTATTGGTACGATAAATGTTGTCTACATCGGTGTTCAAACCAGAAGAATCACCAAGCAACGTTTATAATTCTTCCATTTATTTACGCCCTCTATTTGAAAAACCCTTGTTGAAGATTAAAATTTTTTTCTTCCACTCAACTATCACTTTCTCTTCTTCAGCAATGGGCCTCTTCGAAGATTTCACAACGTACAAAGGTCGTTGTGAGATTCAAAGCGAGGCCTAGAAAAGATCACAGCCCTCCGATGTTCAGCCTTTTGTGGCACCACAAGCCAGTGATTCGAGAACGCCCGCGTTGATACTGGAAAACCAGGTCACGTGACTCGGAGGGTACATTTTAATGTATTTTAGTAACAAAAGCTATAATAGTGTGTGTACAAGAACTAGTCCAAGTCAGTCAAGTTCATTTTCATGACTCTAGTAGGGTCCATTGAGATGATGAAATCTTTCAACTTCAACGGTCTCAGTTTGATGTTTTCTGCTGTGTTTAGTAAATCCCCATTTTCAGTGAGAACGTTCTTCCTAATGTATTCTCTGGTAGAATTCACAGCAGCGTTTCTACACAGCTCTTTCAAGTCAGACCCAGATAACCCGTCGGTGATTGCAACCAATTCATCCAGCTCGAAATCAACCGATATGCCTTGGATTAGCTTTTGTAAAATCATGAATCTTTGTTCAGCATTAGGTAGAGAAATGGCAAATTTCTTGGGCATTCTTCTCAGGAATGCAGAGTCAATATCGTTAGGCCTGTTAGTTGCCCCCAAAACCAAAACTCTACCTGAAGAAACAAGCCCATCCCAGAGAGTCATAAATTCCGCCTTTAATGTAGCAGTAACCTCATGATCTGTGGACGATCTTTCCCTTAAGAAAGAGTCGATTTCATCAATGAAAATAATGCATGGTTCTAATTTGTGTGCTAAGCTGAATAGTGCATCCACAAGCTTGTTACTTTCACCAAACCATTTATCCATGATAGTGGACATTCTAATTGAGATAAAGTTGGATCCCGATTCCTTCGCCAGTGCCTTAGCAAGCATGGTTTTACCACAACCTGGAGGACCATAAAGCAACACTCCCTTTGGTGCCGCTAACAAGTTTCCATACTGTGAAAATAACTGTGGATACACTAATGGCAAAATAACACTTTCCCTTAAATCATCAACAATGAGATCTAAACCTCCAATGTCGCTAAATGAAACATCAATATCTTCTGGTGGGATCAAGTATGCCAGCATTATCTTCTCATATGATGATAATTGATTCAGAACCTGACGTAAATGAGGGTTTTGTGATTTGAGACGTTGGATATGCTTTGACGTTTTCGACTTTTCCTCAGACGTACGGTGCGATGGATCGCCAATTAATGCAGACATAAGATAATAGGCTGAAAATGTGGTTGCAGAAAGAAGAAGACATTCTCCAATCAGTTTGAAAGCATCGTTTTTATTCATTTGATGATGAAGAGATGAGAACACACTCTATGGAGAAAAAGTCTTTCTCTAAGAAACGGTTTCTTTTCTACGTTTTGAAATTACAATGAAGAAACACCACCAGATTTCCATGCCTGGGGCCATTTTGGACTCATTGAAGGATAAAGAGGCTCAATATGCTGGTGATGAACGTTTTGCAAAAAAAAGAAAGGCTCCAGGTAAAGTTAGCACTCACGAAAGCAGAAAACAAGCAAAAAAACAGAAGAAACAGGAGATGCATGAAAAGAGAGTAGCACAACAACAATGGAAAAAACAGAATAAAAGTAAGCAAAAGAATGCGCATAAAAAGGACACCAAGCCGAAGGTTTCAGAGCCTGTTAAAGCTAAAAAGAGAGTCTCTTTTTCCAATGAAAATTCCATCCATCAGATTCCTGCACGTGATTCTCCGCAACATAACCGAGTGTTGGACTACCAGCAATGGGAAAAACAACACGGATCGAGTTCTGAAGAAGATTACAGCACTGACGAGGATCTCGAACTGATATTGAGTGAAGACGATTCTCAAGACGAAGAAGACGAGAACAATACCATTGGATTGATCGACAAGTTGAAGGCCCTCAAAAGAACACAGCGAGGAGAGTTAGACGACGAAATTAGTGAAAGTGAAAGCGTAGATGACGAGGAGGTGGAAAAAGAAGAAGAAAATGAAATTGACGCTTTTGCTGAGCTAAAAGCTCTTAAAGGTAAAAAGTCCACAGATGATATCAGAATTGTTAAAGAAGATGAACTTGAGTGTGATGAAGTGAGTGATTTAAGTGAAGAAGAAGAAGAAGAAGGAGCTTTAGCTAAATTGAAAGCTCTCAAAGGAAATAAGAAGTCAACGTCTGAAATAAGAATTGTGAAAGAAGATGATTTAGAAGATGACGAAGTTTCTGATCTTGATGAAGACGGCGACGAGGAAGAAAAAGACAAGGATGGGGACGAAATTGACGAATTCGACGCTTTAGCTAAATTGAAAGCTCTCAAAGGTAACAAAAAGTCAAAGTCAGAAATAAGAATTGTCAAGGAAGACGATCTTGAAGATGATGAAGTCTCCGATTTAGATGACAGTGAAGATGAAGAAGAAGTTTCTGACGAAGCATCTGAAAATGACGAATTCGACGCTTTAGCTAAATTGAAAGCACTCAAAGGTAACAAAAAGTCAAAGTCAGAAATAAGAATTGTCAAGGAAGACGATCTTGAAGATGATGAAGTCTCCGATTTAGATGACAGTGAAGATGAAGAAGAAGTTTCTGACGAAGCATCTGAAAATGACGAATTCGACGCTTTAGCTAAATTGAAAGCACTCAAAGGTAACAAGAAATCAAAGTCTGAAATAAGAATCGTCAAGGAAGACGATCTTGAAGATGACGAAGTCAGTGACCTTGAAGATTCAGATGAAGAGCTAGATGTATCAGAGGACGATGAAACCGATGCGTTGGCGAAACTCAAAGCCCTAAAAGGTAACAAGAAATCCACATCCGAGCTCAGAATTGTGAAAGAGGATGATCTTGAAGACGATGAAGTGAGTGATTTTGATGAAGACGAAATGGAGATAGATTCTGATTCCGAAACTCATTCACCAAAAGAACATTATGCCGAAACGTGGGATGATGAAGCTGAAAACGATAAAAAAGCTATGGATTACTATGCGAAGAAACTTGGTCTTGAGAACAAAAAAGGTTTGACCAAACAAGATGATGACGACATAATCGGTGGTCTTTTTGATGGTCTTGATTTCATGAACAAACACACTGCGGCCGAATCTGATGAGGATGATGGTATTGAGTATGCAGATCCTGATGCCTACTTAGATACCCAAGATGACGATCTGGACTATTATGCTAAGAAACTCGGAATTGATAAAAAGAAAGGCTTAACTAAAGAAGATGATGACGATGTTATTGGTGGTCTTTTTGATGGTCTTGATTTTATGTCCAGTAAGGGGTCCAAGGACTCAAAGAAGAAAAAGGCAGAAGAATCTGAAGATGATCAATCAGATCTTGACAATGGTTCCGATGATGAGATCAATGAAGATGATTTTGACGACGAAGATGATTTGGATGAAGATGATAAAGCTTTGCTAAGAGAAATGTATGGTCTTGACGATTCTGAAGCTGAAGAAGATTACGATTCAGGATCTGAAGAAGATGATACCCCTACCGTTAGGGAGAATCCTTATGTTGCTCCTGTTCAAGATGATGATGATGAGGACAAACAAACTTCTGGCTCAAGATACATTCCACCGGCCATGAGAAAGAAGCTTGCCGAATCAGGAGAATCAGAAGAATTGAAGGTGATCATCAGATTATTGAAGGGTCCGTTCAATAAATTGTCTGAGCCAAACATGGCTAATGTCATCATGGAATTGAATAATGCCTTCAATGATCACCCAAGGCAATATGTCAATGAAGCGATCTTGAAGATTATTTTACAATCCGTTGTTATTTCAACACCGATGTTGGAAAGTTTCCTTGTATTGTATTCCAGTGCCTTAGTTGCCATATACAAGCTACAAGGTGTTGACTTTGGTGCTTATGCTGTTCAGACTTTGATTGAAAAGTTTAATGAGATGCTTGCTGATCCAAATGTCGATACTCAAAAGATCACCAACTTGATGGCTCTTATTGGTTATACCTACACTTTAAATTTGGTCAATGCTAAATTAATTTATGATCTCATCAAGGAGAAATTGATTACTGGAGTGAATGAATTGAAAACAGATTTATTATTAAAGTTAATCAAATCATGTGGTTCCAAATTGAGATCAGATGATCAAGATGCCTTAAAGGAAATTGCACTTGAATTAAACAAGTCAATTAAAGAAATCACCCTGAGTGGTGTTGTTATTTCTCCTAGAACGAATTTCCTTGTCGATACTATCAATGGTTTGAGAACCAACAAGCTGAAGAACATGGAAAATGAAAACACAAACTTGATGCTCACCAGAATCAAGAAACAGTTGGGTAGTGTGAATAATAACAAAATTTCAGAGCCAATCAAAGTTAATCTTGCTGATATTGAACAGATCGAAGAAAGAGGTAAATGGTGGTTAGTTGGTTCAGCTTGGAAGGGTACTGATGACCTCAATAAGCCCAGAAACTCTGTGGATAATCAAGACGAGCTTCTAATGGACAATGACGATGACGAATTACTTGACAATTTCCTTGGCGCAGCTGAACCGAATTGGCTAGAGTTGGCTAAAGTCTACAGAATGAACACTGACGTTAGAAGAGCAATTTTTGTTTCAATCATGTCTGCAGAAGATTACATGGATGCATTCATGAAATTAGAAAAGTTGAGATTGAAAAAAGCACAAAAGAAGGAGATCTTGAATATATTAATGCACTGTGCTACTATGGAAAGCACATACAATCCTTACTATGCCATCTTAGCAAAAAAGTTATGTGATGACCACAATATGAGAAGATCATTGCAACTCAATTTATGGGACTTCCTTAAGGAGTTAGAAGGTGATGATGCCGCTACAAATATTCTTGGGGAATCTGATGAAACTGAAAGACTTGTTAAAATTTTGAACATGGGTCGTTTCTTTGGTTTTATCATTGGCGAGGGAGCATTATCTTTGAACATTCTCAGAGTGATTAATTTCTTAACCGCATCCTCTGATGTGAAGATCTTCATGGAGATCTTCCTTATTACCGTGTTGGATACTATTGCGAAAAAATCAGAAGTCAAGACATTTGGATCTGGTAAAGGAAAATCTACGGAAGTAAATTACACTGGTAAGTTTATGGCTGAAAGAGTTGCAAAGTGTGATGAACAACCACTCTTGCTAAAGGGTTTGCAATACTTTTTGACTAACAAGATCAGCAAGAGTGACTTGATCAAGGGCAAAAAGCAAGCCGCTCGTGTTAACTGGGGTCTTGACACAATGTCTGATATGATTAGCGAAATGTTGCAAAGAGTTAAGGAAGATTGATGTTTATTAACAGTTAATTATATAGAGTAAAAGAAACATTTCAAACATGCTTATGTGCTGAGCACGTCTGATGTGTAATCACGTGACTTGCAATTGTGGCTTCTCCGAAGATTCAAAGTTTTCAAACTCCGAACTTTGGCTCATGGAGATCTAAGTCAACCTTTTTCTTTACCAAATGTCTCACACCGGCTCTGCCACTGCTGAATTGTTTTCTGCAACCTCAACTGCACCATTTGGATTGTCATTGGATCCTTACCAAGTTAAAGGCAAAGTTTTGAACTCTGTTTATTCCTTGATTGCAGGTACCACATATCTTTTGAATGACAAAATTTTCAATTACAATTTACCAACTGCAGCTGAAGAGAACCCATTGTCACTTTGGTCTGTTTTGAATAGAAAAAACATTTCTAATGTTATTCCAACTATTTACAACTTGGACACTACCAACGGTGCAGGTAACGTTTTAATCGGTTACTTGAACAATTCTTCACCATCCTCAGCTGCTGCTGTTTTGGCCACTTCTGGTACTCTTAACCATATTGCACCAGTTTTGTTAGCCCACAACGATGTTCACCAAAATTTACCAATTTCCATTCAATTAGCTACAGTTGAATACGATTTTGTTAAGGGTGAATTAGTTTCCAATTACGCTGATGCTTTAACCACTGCCAAGAACTTAAGATTGCCTGTCTTAACTTCTACCAATGGCTTAGAAGCTCAATATTTCACTATTGTCTCTAATGTTTTAGCTAAGCTTAACGTTGCAAACATTCATTTGTTCAATGGTTTATCTGCCATCAGAACCCATCAAACCATTAACCACGCTTTATCTTCTGAAGATATCAAATCTATTTCTTCCAAGTTGTTGAATGTTTTAACTAGTGAAATCTCGACCGTTTTACCTCAACAAAAGATTTCATTTGCTTTGACCAAGTTGAATGAAATCGCAGGTACCACTTTCCAATCATTCGAATACTATGGTTCTAAGGATGCCGAAAATGTGTTTGTTGTGTACTCCACTGAAGAAAACGTCATTTCTTTGTTCAAGGATATTTCAACTTTCACTACTGACGCCGCTTCCATAATTGTCAGATCACCAGCTGCTTTTGATTCCGCCAAATTCAACTCCTTGATCTCCACAAATGTCAAGAAAATTACAGTCGTTTCTGAATCTTTGAACGGGAGTGTTTCTTCTTTGAAATTGGATGTTCAAGCTGCTTTGTTTTTTGAAGGTAACTTTTCAGTGGAAATTGCGGATGCCTTATTTGAAACCACTTTACCTGCTAACAAATTTGAAGAAATTGTCAATGGCAGCATTTCATCCACTCATTCCAAGGGCTCATCCTACAGATTTATCTTAAATGACAACTCTCAATTTAGAATTGTTCCTGCTAAGTTAACCCATGCTTTGTCCTTGGTTGAAAACTTGGATGTCAGGTTCAGACCAATTTTTGACAACTCTGTTAATGCAGGTTTGTTCCAAGCTGACATCACCACTGGTGTCGATTACTCCGATAAATTTGATTTGATTGTTGTTGAAGATTTGAAGATCTTAAACAGTGTTGATTTCTTTACTCATTTGAAGTCTAATGGCTCTCTTTTAGTTTTGAATGATTCTGAAACTGTTTTTGATTCTGAAAAGTTTGTTGAAAAGATTTTATCTGTTGAAACCAAGAAGATCCTTGCCTCCAAGAAATTAGATTTGAAGTTCTTAGATTTGAACGTTATTGGAGAAGTGGAAGCTACTCAAGGTAGAACTCAATCTATTGCTATTCAAACTGCTTTCTGGAACTTAACCGATCCTCAATTGGACCCACATGCGGTTACTACTAAAATCTTACAAGCCTTTGGTTCAGAAGCTGAATTGTTAGCTTCTGTCATTGCTGATCAAATTGAAACTACCAAGAAAACTGCATTCAAGGACATCAAATTCAATGAAGAGTGGTCCAAGTTAGAAGTTGAAGCAACTGAAGATGAAGAAATTGACGAAGACAAGGTTTACACCACTTTAAGAGACACCGCTTTTGGTCCAAATCCAAGAGAAGCCTTCATCGATGATGTTACTGTTAAGATTGAAGAGAAGTTTGATTTGGCCAAGAAATTGATGTTCAAGGAAGCTTATGGTACCACCACCTCTTTGAGACCAGACCTGCCAGTCCAAAACTTTGTTGTCAAGGTCAAGGAAAACAAGAGATTGACTCCAAATGACTACTCTAGAAACATTTTCCATATTGAGTTTGATGTTTCTGGTACCGGCTTGACCTATAACATTGGTGAAGCTTTGGGTATCCACGGTAGAAACAATGCAGAATTAGTTGAAGATTTCCTCAACATGTACGGTCTCAATGGTGATGATCTTGTTGAAGTTGCATCCAAGGAAGACCATCACATTTTTGAGATCAGAACTTTAAGACAATCTTTGATTGAAAACATTGATTTGTTCGGTAAGCCAGGTAAGAGATTCTACGAATCCTTAGTTGAGTTTGCACAAGATTCTGAAGAAAAGAAGAAGTTGGAAGAATTGGTTTCTTCAGCTGGTGCTGAATTGTTCAAGAAGTTCCAAGACGAAGAGTTCTACACCTTTGCTGACATTTTTGAATTGTTCAAGTCAGTTAGACCAAGTGCACAAGATTTGGTTCAAATTGTTCCAGCTTTGAAGAGAAGAGAATATTCCATCGCCTCTTCTCAAAAGTTACATCCAAATGAAGTTCATTTGTTAGTTGTTGTTGTCGACTGGGTCGATGCTAAGGGTAGAACCAGATACGGTCAATGCTCCAAGTACTTGTCTGATTTATCCGTTGGTCAAGAACTGGTTGTTTCTGTTAAGCCATCTATTATGAAGTTGCCACCATTGACCACCCAGCCAATTGTTATGGCTGGTTTGGGTACTGGGTTAGCACCATTCAAGGCCTTCATTGAAGAAAGACAATACCAATTGGAACAAGGTAATGAGATTGGTGAAATTTACTTGTACTTAGGTTCAAGACACAAGAAGGAAGAATACTTGTACGGTGAATACTGGGAAGCATACATGGATGCTGATGTTTTGACCCATCTAGGTGCAGCTTTCTCCAGAGACCAGTTAGAAAAGGTTTACATTCAAGACAAGATCAGAGAGAACTTGACTGAATTGACCGAACTGATTGCTGAAAAGAACGGTCACTTCTACTTGTGTGGTCCTACATGGCCAGTTCCAGACATTTCTGCTTGTTTGCAAGATATTCTTGAAGCTGACGCTAAGAAGAAGGGTATCACCATTGATTCTGCGAAGGCCGTTGAAGATATGAAGGAAGAAGGCAGATACGTTTTGGAAGTTTATTAAACAAAGATGAAGCTCTGCTGAGGTACGTTGTGGAAGTTTATTAAACTTGCTCGTGTAGGTATATAGTCTCATCAATATTAAACCTACTCAGTTACGTCTTGGAAGTTTATTAAACGTGCTTATGTAAGTATATAGTTTGATAAGTAGTAAACATGCTCTATATAGTCTGACCAGTACTGAAGTTCCTCATGCAAGTATAAACTCTGACCAGTTAAGGCTACTCAATTTCTTAAACTTGCTTACATAAGCATACTGTCTAAACAGTATCAAGTCTACTCTGCTCATTAAGCTTGCTTACGTAAGTATATACGGTGTTGACCTGTTGTATTAAACTTGCTTACGTAAGCACACAGTTAAATCAGTCTTGCTAACCGAGCACCTTGCCAATGCTGAGCAATACCGGCCCGGTAGTCGTGAAAAAAAACCGGTATAACGGATTGCACCCGTCAAAAACGCCAAGAATCTCCGAAATCTAAAAAGGATCGTGGCTAGCAATGCAGGGTGCTGCAAAGGATTCACCCTGATGGAAAATAGTTGAGTTGTCAACAGGATCTCAAAGTGTTATTCTGTTTTGTGCGAATTCTGACTCACGTGACAGCAAATCGGTCATCCAAACGCCTGACTCATTGAACTCCTATCCGTACCGGGCCTGAATTTTTCAGTCATTTAAAAAGACAAAGATCCCCCCTGTTCTTGAGACAATTGGAACCTGGTTTCTTCATAACATACAGATGACCTCTTCCATTGAAAAACAAGACACGGAGTACTCGAAAGACCAAGAGTCGCAGTCTATCATCGATTTATCTCTCCCTACTGCAGAAAAAGACTCTTTAGTTGAAAATCTTGCTGAAAATATGGGGATCAACCACAAGAAGCTCATGAGAAAGATTGACATATGTGTTGTTCCTCCTTTAGCTTTGCTCTATTTCCTTGCGTTCCTTGACAGAGTGAATATTTCCAATGCAAAAGTTTACGGTATGGAAAAAGCCTTAGGTTTACACGGTAACCAGTTTGCTACAGCTTTGACCGTGTTCTTTGTCCCATACATTGTCTTTGAAGTTATCTCCAACTACATGCTTAAAATTGTTAAACCACATCAATGGCTTTCAGTTTTGATTTTACTGTTTGGTGTTGTGACCATTTGTATGGCTTACTCCAAGAGCTTTGGTGGTCTCGTTGCTTGTAGAGTTTTCCTTGGTATCTTTGAAGCTGGTACTTTCCCCGCCATTTTTTACATTATTGCCAACTTTTACACTCCTGGTGAGGCGCTCAGAAGATTTGCTTTCTTCTTCAACTGTACTTGTTTGGCCGGTGGTTGTGCCGGTGCCTTGGCTTACAGAATTCACGATTTAAATGGTAAACATGGTTTGGCTTCATGGCAATGGATTTACATCATTGAAGGTTCATTCACTGCTGGTCTTTCCTTCCTTCTTTACTTCATCATCACTGACTTCCCAGAAGAAGCTAAATTTCTGAATGATCAAGAACGTTTATTCTTAAAGAAGAAGTTGGAAATCCACTCTGGTAATTCTGGGTTTGAAATCAAGCAAACTTGGGCCGATATTGCCAAGGTTTTCAGTGAACCAGCTCTTTACCTCTGCGCTCTTATCTACTTCTGTCTTGTCGTTCCATCTTACTCTTATGCATTCTTTGCTCCAACTGTCATTTCTGAATTGGGATACACTGCAATGGAAGCTCAAAGACATTCCATTTATCCATGGTTAGCAACTATGGGTTACGCATTACTTTTAGCAACAATTTCTGATAAGATGAGACATAGAACTGGATTTGCTGTTCTAGCTGCATTGACTGCTATCACTGGTCTGTCAATGATTTTAGGTAGTACTAATGCCAACGTTAGATACGGTGGTTGTTTCTTGACTGCCATGGGTTTGTACACTTGTATGCCAATTATGATTTGCTGGATGTCCCTCAATTTCACTGGCCATACAAGAAAATCTGTTGCAACTGCCTTTGTTATTGGTTTCGGTAACATTGGTGGTATCGTTGCTTCGTTCATCTTCCCTAACGGCGATGGTCCAAGATACTACAAAGGTTTGGGGATCGGTATTGGGTTTGCCTCATTGGCTGCAATTTTGCTTCTTGCTTACACTGCATACTTGTATTTCATGAACAAGAAAAAGCAAACTATTGCATATAAAGAAGCATGGGAACACCATGATGGAAGAGAGAAAATCATGAAGGGTGATCTTAACCCTGATTTCAAATACATGTTGTAAGAACATCATTTTCAAATCTTATATCCCATCGCTTTTTTAAATCTTGCTATTTCCTACATAATTATTAATGAATCTTTGTGACTGATACATAACTGTTAGTTTTGTGACTATAAGTGTATCTTATTTGTAAAACTATGTGACTGTTAAATACATGTATCTCATTGGTGAATCTTTGTGAAGATGAGTGTATCTTATTAGTAGATCTCTGTGACTATGAGTGTATCTTGTTAATGAATCTATTCACTCTTAACTGCATCTTAATGATAAATATCTCTGACGATACTTTATCTTGTTAATAAAGCTCTGCACTGTTAGTTGCTCGAACTCACAATTCTAACCTGCACTCAATTTTCCAATTAACGCATGCTGAGCACTTTTTACAGTTTGAAAAACGGTTACAAAAAACGGTTAAAAATTCTTTTTCTTTCGCTTTGACCAACTTTTTCAATTTAACTGTCACATTATTGAAATAAGAAATGGCCGAGAGGGCGTTTGCGTATCAGTTGGCTGAATTAGAACAGCTTTCTAAGCAGAGAGCCCAATATGGCGAATCAAGGCGTTTGCAACAAGGTAACAACACTAAATACAGCGGATATAGTAGCTACAACAATCTCTACAGTAGATCGAATACAAATAACCCACAACAACCAAAACCACGCAGAGTGAATTCAGCGGGTGGCGACAATAACATGCTATTCAATAATAATAGGAGAGGCAATGGCTCACAAAGACAACAGTCCCAACAACAGTCGCAACTCCCACATCAATATTACAGACCGTACGATCCTCAACAGCAATTTCAACAATACCAAACCTTTGATCAACCACGTTCTGCTTCTCAACCTTCTTTATCTACAAATAACTCATCGAACGGGTTGACTTCTCAATTTTTGGATTCCTTATTAGCCCAGCAAGTTCAAAGAAGTCAAACACCTACAATTTCAACGTCACAAACCAACTTCCCGTTTTTCGATCCCTCACAGATTGGATCATCACCAACAACAACTGTTGCATCACAGCCATCTGCTACGTCTGTTTTCCCACTGATGAATTCTTCAAATAGTGCAACGTTTGACTCATTCCCACCATATCAATACCAACTGTCGTTAAATGATTTACCATTATACTCACAGCCAAGTTTGAACTCACCACCTCTGACATCACCAACACCAACATCTCAGTTCCAACCACACCAATTGATGAATTTCATTTTTTCTGATCCTATTTCAACCTCAGTTCCAGGCACACCAATTGCGTCAACACCACCACCACCACCACCATCTAATCCCACTGCCGCGATACCAGGATCTGTATCCGACTCAGTTTCACGCTCCGGCTCGTTGTTGAGATCTATCAGTCAGAATTCAAGTAGTAACACATCGAATGAAAATAATAAAGTCCAATCTAATGTTGCAATGGTGGATCCATTAGAAAGTATCTGGAAAAGAGAAACCAACACAATAAGCTCGAATGTCTCAACAGTTGGTGGTCTGAATGGTTCATCTAGTGACGTTGGGTCATATTTTTAATGAAAGGTCAATATCATCATCACAATATTCACTGGGGGTAGGGTTTAAAAAAGGTTAAGGTAAGGTAAGGTTACAATAGTTTTTTAAATGTATTAGATTAATAAACGAGTAAAAATAAAACACTGTTCAGCTTATTTAGTCTCTGCTGCTAGTTGCCATGCAGGAATACCGGCTTCTTGTGGCAATTTTGGTGCACTCGATGGCGCAGTCTTAAAGTCATCCTTGAGAATGTCTTTTGCAGATGGTAAAGAAGAAGGTGGCGGGATGTTCAAATTGAATTTTGATCCTGATCTTGAAACTTCGTTAGAATTGGTTCCAGACATTGATGAATCGAAGGAATGGGTTCTGTTGGTTAGCAAATTGGCAGGTGGTGGAATTGTGGATTTGAGAACATCAGAATCTTCACTCCTTGCAGTGATGTTGTGGTTCTTTCGACCAATCTCTTCCTTGATGTTTCTAGTAACGTTGGTTAAGCTTTGAAGTTCATTTGTAATGGTGTCTTTTTGAGATTCCAAGTTTTTCAAAAGCGTAGTTTTGATGGACTCAATTTCGAGCTTCAAGTATTTCAGTGTTTCATCATTACGGGCATTTCTTTCATTAGTGTCGCTTATCAAGGAACTGAGCTGCAAAAGTGTGTCATCGATCGCCTTTGACTTTTCATTTTGCGTTGAAATGAATTCTCTCTGGTCATCTTCGATCTTCTTTAGCATTGACTCCACTCTTTCAAACTCTCTGTCCATAGCCTCCTTGTCTTCTTCCAATTTAGATTTGGACGGTGGCATGATGGACGGCAAGATATGATTCGATACCACATGATAAGCACCGTAAAGAAACCCCAACGTAGTTGTAGACATGATGAGATAATCCTTCCAATCGTAAGCGTTAGGCAACGGTCTAAATTGAGGTGGAGGCGGCGGAGGCAGCATTGGCATTTGTGGCTGCACATGTGCACTATTGGTGTTGGTCAATGTCATAACTTGTTGGATTTCACCCTTGGAAAGACCCTTTGACTCCAAAAATGCCACTTTCTGTGTTTCTGGTTGCGACTTCACTTGAGGATCGGAAAGAAACTTGATGGCCTGGTCGATTTCTTCTTGATTTGCCATTTGTGTGTAAGATGATACTGGTGACCGAAATTATGAAATGGAGAATTCATGTCAAGTGGGAAGAGGGGCCAAATTTCGTTTATAGCCTTGCTTATACTCAAATTGTTCCTAAGAACGAGCCCAGTCTGATGCTTCCCATCACTACGTCCCTATCTGTCGCTGTTCTTACCCGCGAACAAACTTTTTCGCCGCACCGGTTTTTTCCCCCATCTTAAACTTCACGCGTTCCCTTCAAATCACCAAAGGAAAAGCACGAGCTGAGAGTGGCGAGAATTAATTTATTAATTGTCTGCCTTCTTCATCCCCTCAAGAACTAGACATTGGACATGAACTTGGCGTCACCCGACAAACTGCTTGCGGCTTTCAACAGTCGCGTCAAGACGGCCGTGATAATAGACCGTCAACAGGCAGAGGCCACCGCTTTGCGCGTGGTTAACACGGACATTCAATTGGCGTCCACCGCTCCCGGCCCCTACCAAAGCTACGAGGCAATCGACAAGATTAGAACGATCATGGAAGACATTCCGCAGGTGGAGGATGCGATCGTTGCTCGAGACAACCTTGTACAGGCGAAATCAGGGCCTGTTTCTCATGTTAAAACATGCATAATGGCAGAGGCGGTAAACAACCAATCTAAGAAGGAAATGAAGGTTCTCTTTGAAGATTACGGACAGTCGGAGTCGCACATTAAACATATTATTGAGTCGAAAGCGGATCCTTTCTTGGACCAGATGCATTATGGACCAGCATCGATTTTGAACAATTCTCACGCGGGGGGACCAAACGGTGCGGGAAGTGAATTTGCACACCCTAAGAGAAGAAGAAAGATTACCGCTAGAGCAGAAGAAATGATCGACATGGATGAAATGTCGGAGATCTTTTCCGATAATGAGGGTACTGTAAATGCAAATGGTTCGTATTCAGTCGATCCTAACGATCTCGATGAAGGTTACCAAGGTCCAAAGGGTACTAAAAAGAGAAAACTATTGAATGGCACAGGCTCGAGTTCTGCTATGGGAACGCCAGGTCCAGATGATGATGTTTCTCCATTGTCTTCCTTTGTTCCAAATGGCTCTAAAATGACTGCAAAGGAAATTAGATCCCAGGAAAGATTATATGATAACACAATAGTTTCCATTTGGAGAGACATGGCCAGAAAGGACGGTCCTAAAGCTTATAGAATTTTCCAACAAACTGCACAGGCCAAGTCTGTTAACTCAAGGAAAACGGCACAACTTGCTGCTCGTGAATCTATCCGTTGGCAAGTCAGAACTACAAAAACGCAAAAGGATCAAATCACAAAGGCCAGAAGATGCATGCGTGAAATGTTGAATTATTGGAAAAAGAATGAAAGAGAAGAACGTAACATCAGACAACGTGCTGAAGTTTCCGCTCAAGCAAAGGCCAAAAAGGTTGAAGAAGAAAGAGAATCCAAGAGACAAGCTAAGAAGCTCAATTTCCTTCTTAATCAAACGGAATTGTATTCTCATTTCATTGGTAAAAAGATTAAGACCGATGAATTAGAGGGCGATATGGGCGATAAATCACGTAACGCGACTCCTTCAAGAACTGAAACTGAAGATGAGGTTGATATCACAAAGGCAACTAAGGACATTACAGAAGTTAACTTTGATGACAATGATGATGAAGAATTGAAGAAAATGGCTGCTGCAAATGCCCAATCTGCCTTGCTCGAAGTTAAAGCAAAAGCTCAAGCCTTCAACAATACTGATGTTGATGGTAAAGAAATGAGTACCAATGAAGAAGATGAAGATAATGAAGGCGAAATGAATTTCCAAAACCCAACTTCTCTTGGTGATATCAAATTGGAGCAGCCTTCTTTGTTGAATTGTACATTAAAAGAATATCAATTGAAAGGTCTTAACTGGCTTGCTAATTTGTATGACCAAGGTATCAATGGTATTTTGGCAGATGAAATGGGTTTAGGTAAAACCGTTCAATCCATTTCTGTTTTAGCATATCTGGCAGAAACTCACGGTATTTGGGGTCCATTCCTTGTTGTCACCCCAGCTTCTACTTTGCACAATTGGCAACAGGAAATTTCGAAATTTGTCCCTGATTTCAAAGTTATACCTTATTGGGGGTCATCAAAGGATCGTAAAGTTTTAAGAAAGTTTTGGGATAAGAAACATGTTACTTATAATAGATCGTCGCCATTCCATGTTATTGTGACCTCATATCAATTGATTGTGCAAGATGCAGCATATTTCCAAAAAATGAAATGGCAATATATGATTCTAGATGAAGCTCAAGCTATTAAGTCATCGCAGTCTACTAGATGGAAAATGCTATTGAATTTGCAATGTCGTAACAGGTTATTATTAACAGGTACTCCAATTCAAAATAACATGCAAGAGTTGTGGGCATTGTTACATTTCATTATGCCTTCATTGTTTGATAATCATGATGAGTTCAGTGAATGGTTTGCAAAGGATATTGAAGCACACGCTGAAAAGAATGCCAAATTGAATGAGCAACAATTGCGTCGACTTCATGCCATCCTCAAACCATTTATGCTCAGACGTATAAAGAAGAACGTCCAAAGTGAATTGGGTGATAAGATTGAAATTGATGTTTATTGTGAAATGACAAACAGACAAAAGAAATTGTATAGAATGTTGAGATCACAAATCAATGTTGTTGATTTAATTGAAAACAACAAGAGAATCGGCAGAGATGAGGAAGTTGAATCTATTATGAACGTTGTGATGCAGTTTAGAAAGGTTTGTAATCATCCTGATTTGTTTGAAAGAGCAGATACTAAGTCTGCATTTGTTTTTGGTGATTATGCCAAATTACCTAGTGTTGAAGGACAAGTTAACTTAGGCAAGGATGCTGAAAGTATTGAATCATATCTCAATTATTCAACTAGAAATTTGATTGATTATGAATTACCAAAATTGGTGTACGAAGATTTGCTATCACCAAATTGGGAAAATGACAATGGTGTTGATGAAAAGAGAACTTTGATAAAAAAGATGTTCAACATTTGGGATCCAAGTCATTGGTTTAAGGATGATCAAAGTGAGATGAATATTTTGAAATTTGTTGATCAAAGTGCGAATGAAATCAAGAGAACCGTTGAATCCAATTTGATCCAGAGATCCATCAATAAAAGATCATACATTCAAACATTTGATGACAGAGTGAAACTTTGTGAAGATATTTACGATGGGAAGAACTTCAAAAAGAACTCACTGATCATTTCGAAGAAAGACATACCATTTGATGGTGAAGTTAAGGAGACTGTTTCGACCTCTATGTACATGCAAACCTTCCAACAGGGCTCGTTTGCATTGGCCATGGCGCCACCAATCAACATCAAATGTTCCAAGTCCAACTTTGATAGTAAAACCGATCAAGTTTTATTTGATCCTGAGATCAGACAAGCATTGACTCCGTTGAGTTTGAGCACACAGGCATCGTTGATAGACCATGGTGTTCCTATGGACCAATGGCCCAAGGCAGAAATGTTGCCAGAGGAAGAATCTAAATACATGGGAGGATCCACCATTAGATTGCCATCGATGGAACGATTTGTGTTGGAAAGTGCAAAGTTGAAGAAATTAGATCAACTCTTGGTCGACTTGAAGAAGGGGGGCCATAAATGTTTGATCTATTTTCAAATGACCAGGATGATGGATTTAATGGAGGAGTATTTGACATATAGACAATACAAATATATTAGATTGGACGGTTCAAGTAAGTTGAGTGACCGTAGGGATTTGGTGAATGATTGGCAGACTGATCCCGAGTTGTTCATCTTCATTCTCTCCACAAGAGCTGGTGGGTTGGGTATCAACCTCACGGCAGCAGATACTGTCATCTTCTACGACTCTGATTGGAACCCAACCATCGACTCCCAAGCTATGGACAGAGCTCACAGATTGGGCCAAACCAGACAGGTCACGGTCTACAGACTCCTCATCAAGAACACCATTGAGGAAAGAATGAGAGACCGTGCTAAGCAAAAGGAACATGTTCAACAAGTCGTTATGGAAGGTAAGGTCGACGTTGCATACGAACAAAACGAAGAAAAGAAGGACGCAGGGAAAGAAATGGCCATGCTTCTTCTTCAGGACGAGTAGATTTTCCTTGTGTGTACTCTCTATTGTATACTTTTCAAAACAATATTTTAATAGAAAATCATAGGCATGCTGCTGAGCATATCGGATCGAGAAATTCTGGAAGATTTCAACGGAAATGAAATTTCAAATGCGTGGAGCTAACTCAAATCCGTAGTCTTTTTAGTTCAAGATGGATTACACACCGGAACAGAAACAGATAGTGGATGAGGTGCTCAAGGTGGAGGCCACAGATTACTACAAAGTGTTGAAGGTGACTAAAGGCGCTGATGACGTGGAGATCAAGAAGTCGTATAGGAAATTGGCCATCAAGCTTCATCCGGACAAGAACAAGCATCCCAAGGCTTCTGAGGCGTTCAAAGTGATTGCGAAGGCGTTTGAAGTGTTGGGCGACAATGGCAAGAGAAAACTCTACGATATGACCGGAAGAGACCCTGATTCTAGAGGAAATCCAGGTATGGGTGGTGGTGGAGGTGGAGGCCATCCGTTTGCCAATGCTGGTTTTGGTGGTTTCCCACGTGGTGGTGCAGGGGGCGACTTTCCTGCTGAAGATATCTTCAATATGTTTTTCAATGGTGGCATGCCTCAAGGCGGAGGGTTTCAAAGTTTCCAATTTGGTAACGGTGGTTTCCCAGCTAACGGTTTTTATTTCCAACCTGGGGGTGGTGGAAGAAGACGTGCAGCAGGTGCAAATGCCCGGAGGAGAGCCACGGGTCAGGAGGAGCCACCGACTCCTGTTTGGATTGGATACTTGTCACAATATTTGCCAATTGTTCTCATACTACTTTCAGTCTTGGTCTCGTTCTTCAGTGGTGACGATGATTCGTCAAATGGCAGGGTTCCAAGAATGTTCAATGGACGTGTTCCTAAATACTCATTTGAAAGTAGCAGTGCAATTGGGGTTGAAAGATCGACTCCAATGTATGGCATAAAATACTACATCAACGAACAGACAAAGCAAGATTTCGAAAAGAGATCCAACTCCGCAGCCCAGTTCAATGGCTTGGATAGATACGTGGAAGGAAAATATGTCGAATCATTGGAAATGGGATGTTACATTGAAAGAAAGAAACAAGAAAATATGTTCAATGATGCATATGGTCTCTTCTTCAATGACAATGAATTGATCGAAAGAGCAAAGAAAATGCCAATGCCTAATTGTGACAAATTAAACGGGTTGGCTCTGATTTAAATTAGGTGCTAACTCTATCAATGGCCAGTGGAACCCTGGTGGCTCCATCACCTATCAGATGACATTATATATTTATAGACCAACCCGGACATAAAATGCATCAATGAAAACCCTAATAATGATTATTAACTTAATTTAATTGTATAAAATCGGATTCTTAACAGTTCCATCTATTTAGATCCCTTAATTGGGGTGGTTGACTCTTTTTCTACTTCTTCTTCCGCCTCATTCAAAAGCTCTTGCATCTCCCACATCTCTTTGTACACACCCTTGGATTTTTGGATCAGTTCCTTGTGAGTACCTTCTTCTGCAACACTACCGTTCTTTAAAACAATAATCTTATCAGCATCCATAATAGTTCTCAATCTGTGAGCAACCCAAATTGATGTTTTGTCTTGACCGTTTAGGTTGGCCTTCAGGGTTCTAATAATACCCTGCTCTGTGTGAGTATCCAAAGCAGATGTTGCTTCATCTAAAACAACAATGTGAGAATCTTTCAATAAAGCTCTCGCAATCGCAACTCTTTGCTTCTCACCACCTGAGATCATCAATCCTCGTTCACCAACAAGAGTGTGAACACCGTCTGGTAATGAAGTGATCAAGTTGTTTAACTTAACACGGTAAATGACATCATTTATTTCTTCATCAGTACAGTTTGGTTTGGCATATCTCAAGTTTTCTAAAAGTGATTCATTGAACAAAGGTGTATCTTGAGGAACAACAGCGATTTCATGTCTTAATGAATCCAAATCCACCTTTTTGATTTCTTGGCCGTCTATCTTAATACACCCAGTTTTAGCATCATAAAATCGAAATAACAATCTAAGAATGGTGGATTTACCAGAACCTGATGGACCAACAATTGCAACTTTTTGGCCTGCTGGAATAGTGAAGGAACAGTTTTGTAAAATTGGTCTACCTTCATAGTAAGAGAAATCAATATTTTCAAATTTGATTTCACCCTTTGTCAAATTCAACTGTGGAGCATTTGGCTCAGACTTGATCTGAATTGGATGTTTTTGTAACTTGAACAAGGATTCCATGTCTAAAAGTGACTGTTTTAATTCACGGTAAACAGAACCAAGGAAGTTCAAAGGAACAGATAATTGGAAAACCAATTGATTGATTAAAACTAAATCACCAACAGAAAGAGCCCCGGACGCCACATTCTGACATGCCATGTACATCATAGCGGTAAGAGCTGTTGAAAAGATTAAATTTTGACCGGAGTTTAAAAATGCCAAAGATGTTGCAACTTTGATGCTGGAATTCTTGTAAGTTTCCAAAGCCTTGTCATATTTAGATGCTTGCAGCGCTTCATTGTTAAAATACTTCACAGTTTCATAGTTGATCAAGGAATCGAGGGCAACAGATGCCGCCTTTTGGTCAGCAATGTTAGCTTGTCTACGGAAAGTGGTTCTCCAAGTGGTAGTCTTGATGGTGAAAATGGAATAAGTTAGCATTGTTAGCAAAGTGACAGCAGCAAATGCAGGACCATAGTTGTAAGTTAAAATACCACAAACAACCGAAATTTCAAAGGTGATAGGAATTATATGAAAGACCATTGCTGATAAAACGTAAGAAATACCCTTGGTACCTCTTTCAATAGCTCTGGTTAAACCACCAGTTTGTCTAGACAAGTGGAAAGGTAAATCCAAACTCAATAGATGTTTGAACGTGTTGTTGGCAACAGACTTGATGGCGCCCTGAGCAACTGTAGCAAAGATAGCGTTTCTTAGTTCACCCAAAAGAACAGCACCAAATCTTGTTAAACCATATGCAATAATCAATGAAACAATGACTGTTGGTAAAGCTGGAACAGTTTGCATCACTGTGGAACTTAATCCATCAGGTAGGGTTCCTGAAATTGATTCAGACACAACTTTCCAATCAATATTCATATCGTCAATGATTTGTTTGAAGAAGAATGGCACCTGGACATTCAATAACTTAGCTGCAATCAATAAAGTCAAGGCCGAAACAACTCTAAATTTGATTCCTGGTTTACCTTTAGGCCAGATGTAGCCGAACAAATCATAAATGATCTTCAATTGTGAGATTTTTGGTAAAGAAGGGGCTTCTTTGGGCTTATTTGAAGATTTGATTAAATCCGGTTTTTTAGCAGCTAGACTTGCTTTAGTAGAGGCAAATCTGACACTCTTTAGGGTGAACTGTGACTTAACATTTTTATTCGAAATACTAAGAGGAGAGGGTAAAAAGGCGAATTTGGATGAAATTCTTAAACTGGGGCAAACCAAAGGTGAAACACCATGGCTGGTTCTAAGAATAAATCCTCTGAACATCCCCCTTGGCTATCTAAGTAAGAAAAAGTTAACCCTAAAGCACGGATGGGGATTTCGGCTATTGAGATATTTTTACTGAAATTTCATCAACTCACGTGACTTCTTCTTTTTCCAAATAGGTGGCTTTCAAAAAGTCAAAATTACAAGATTTAACGCTCGCACCACGCTTCAGAGAGGCTGTAAAAGTGTGCTTGTCACTCTACGCAAAAACCCACTTTTGACTATAAATGGAACAAAAAGGAAGCTTTGCGAAGGAAAAAAAACAATGCTGAGCGCAGTTCCTAAAGCGGAAAAAACGCACACAATATGATAGATGGGGCTAAAAGCGTGTTTTTTCAGCGCTCAAAAAGGGAGCAGGTGATTATTATAAATTTAAACGCGTCTGCAAAATTAGGCCTCGTTTATGCTATTCAAAGGAGCTCAAATGGTAAAAATGGTTGAAAGAAGAAACGTTTGGTCACTGGACAAAAAAAAAATTTGCGCCCGCGAAGCAAAATAAAGGTTTAAATATTGCGGTAATTGGCATGTGTGCGCACACAAAAAAAGACAACCAAAATCCCCACGTATCGCCTTATGGAACATCTTTAGGGGATCCCGATGATACCAAACAACTATATAACAAATATCCCCAGCATTGCAGAAATTCCATTTTTGCCATCCGCGCTCTTGGCACCGCCACGAACTTGAAAATTTTATTTAAAGGCGCCACATCCGCAATTTTTTTAAAAAAAAGACGACACGCGAAAAGAAACAAAAACACAACAGTTTTTTTGTTGTAGAAAATGGCAGAGGAACTCCAACAAGTGCAAGTGGCCCCACAGCCTGCGAACATTGCGGAGCCTGAAACGGTGTCTGATTTTGTGGCTGTGCAGGAGCCAACTCCAGTAGAAGAAGGCAAGCCAAGTTTAGATACTGCCACGGAAGCTGAGCAAATTGGATCAGCAGATGAGCAACCTAAAGAAGACCAGACAAAGGTTACAGAGCCTGCACCTGCAGAGACCGGTGAACCACAAGCTGCTGCGGCACCAATGGTGCCCGCACCAAAACCTCCTCAAGAGCCAGATATGACCAAGTTGCCAGAGCATCCGATTCCTCTACATCAAAAGAAGCACGCCATCAACACCATCAAGGCAGTGAAAAGACTCAAAGATGCGTCACCGTTCATTCATCCAGTTGACATTGTGAAGCTTAATATTCCATTCTATTACAATTACATTCCGAGACCAATGGATTTGTCAACGATTGAAAGAAAATTGAATGTTAACGCGTACGCCAAGGTTGAAGAAATCACTGAAGATTTCAACCTCATGGTCAACAATTGTTTCAAGTTCAATGGTGAAAAGACTTCGATTTCACAAATGGTTAGAAACATCCAAGCCAGTTTTGAAAAACATATGCTCAATATGCCACCATTCGATGCACCATTGCAAGAGATCAAAGAACAACAAAGACAAAAGGCGGAGGGTGTGAAAGCGAGTGCCAATGGAGAATATCCAAGAATAAGAAGAGATACATTTTCTGACAACGGACGTCCAAAGAGAGAGATTCATCCACCAAGACCAAAGGATCTGCCATATGACATGAGACCAAAGAAGAAGAAGTTCCAACCAGAATTGAGATTCTGTCAACAAATTCTCAGAGACTTAATGTCGAAAAAGAATGAGAGTTTTCTGTGGCCTTTCCTTCAACCTGTGGATCCAGTTGCAATGGAATGTCCAACTTACTTTGACGTTGTTAAGAACCCAATGGACCTGGGGACTGTTCAAAGAAAACTTCTTGAAGGTCAATACGAAAGAGCAAATGACTTTGAAGCGGATGTCAGATTGATCATTTCAAACTGTTATCTATTCAATCCTGAAGGCTCGATGGTGAATATGCTCGGCCACAAGTTTGAAGATTTCTTCAATTCTAAATGGGAACATCGGCCAGCAACTCCAGAGTCGGGTGCTGATGACTCATATGATTACGACTTTGATTTCGATCCTAATGGGGATGATGAAGACTTCAAGTTGGATATAAATTCAATCACAGATCCAACCATTGAGTTCCTTTTGCAAAACATCGAACGTATGACTAAGGATTTAAAGAGAATGAGAGAACAAAAATATCAAGAATTGAAGAGAGAGTGGCTGGCAAATAAAAAGAAGAGAGGTACTAAGAGAGGTAGAAAGGGATCTAGGGGTTCCAATGGTATGAAACGTACCAAATACAATTTGGACGACGGTGACGAGGAAGATATGCCTGTTAGAAATGGGGCCATCTATCCAAAGCATGTCACCTTCGAAATGAAGACCGAAATCAGCAATGCCATGACCACCATTGACGAAAAAATGCTTACAAAGGTTCTGGCAATCATCAAGGAATCTATGCCAGATTTGAAGGATGACGAAGAAATCGAATTAGAAATGGATGCTCTCAGTGAGGATACTTTGGCTAAACTTTACGTGTATTTAGTTGGCTCCAAGAAGCAAGCACAGGAGAAACGTGATGACGAAGAAGAAAAGAGAATTGAAAGTTTGAAAAACAAACTCAAGCAATTCGAAACCAGCAAGGCCGCCACCTCTAATGGCACCGCCATTGACGGTGACTCTTCGAGTGATGACGACAGTGATGTCTCCAGTGAAGAGGAGTAGTTGATGTTTTATTATTAGTTTGTGTAGAATAATGTTGTATATTAAAAAAAATAAGTGATGCCAAAAAGGAAAACTAGATGAGCAAGAAAAAATATCTAAGCTCTATACTTTTTTGCTTGCTAGAGTGACGCAATCGTTTTTGCTTTATCTCTTTCTTACCAAGTACGTACGGTTTTAGCTTACAATCTATGACTAAAACCTTGGATCTAAATATTCCGGCAACTTTGAAGGAAAGAATCCCTGAATTTCCCCTTAAATACACTCCTCGCGTCTCATCTCCCTTAGCATTATCTCCAAGGCCAGAATCTCCTGTTAGTGAGGTTGAAACCGAGTCCAATGACAATATACTGGTTGAAAATGAACCATCATATCCCTTGTACGTTTCTGCTGGTGGTGGGTCTATGGTTTTTGACCTGGAGACTATGAAAACCTTATCGATATCAAAAGGTATTGCTGGTCAATTGTCAGGCACTTTGCCGTTAGCACCACAACAAAACACGTTATTAGGTGTTCCATGGAGATTGAGTGTTTACGAAACGTTGTGGCTGGTGGAGAATGGGTATGGCTATCTGGTTGATTCTAACGATGTTACACAAATGTTTATTGAATCCATCGGTTCCAGTGATGGGGAGTTGCTAGCGTGTCTGATTGAAGATTCATCTGTACGTTTGGAAACTCAGCGACAAGAGAAACGTAAACAGATGGAGGAAAAACTGAGGAGATTTGGTGGTAACAGTAAGGCGAATTCCAGTATGCCGAACTTAGGTGATACGCTTAATCAACCGAAACGACCACACACTGCGCAAGCCTTGAACTCAAGACCGTCTAACATTGGGAACGACATTGTGTTTATGGAAACCGATAACAACGAGGGCAGAGTTGCGAATCATTGGAACAGACTCGTGAGTGAACAGAGAAAAGAAGACGAGAACAAGTTAATTATGGCGTTGGTAGAACCTGAAATACAAACAGTACTGGGATCTTCAACGTCCCGAGAAGACGCAATCAGAAAGCTCAGATTGAACTATGAGACCTTCAAGTATTTAAAAGATATACGATCCATGTGGATCTTACCTGGCATGAGATTTGGCGGCCTCTTCATGGCGTATCCTGAAGATCCTCTGAGATATCATTCTAAATGGATAGTAGAATCTAGAGATTATCACACTGAAGACATCGGTTTACGGCGACTGGCTAATCGAGGACGGCTTGCTACCGGAGTGAAGAAACAATATCTAATATGCGGCTTTCGGGGGACCCGAAAAACAGAGGATGATAATTCCAATTTTCTCACGGATTTAGGTGATAGGCTCACAGATACAGTAGCATTTTCAATAGAATGGGCGGGTTTCTAATCCGGAATATAGACTTTCATATAGCATAAAAAATGCTAAGCATTTTTTATTTTTTTTTATTTTTTTTAATGAACAATTCAGTTTCTTTTTCACTAGCTAACATCCCTCGTTTCTTAGGCAATTTGTTAATTAACAATGACAAGCTCGCATTTTGAGACTGCGCCTCTTCTCACCAGAAGAGGCAGGTCCATGACTCCTACTGCATCAGATTCGACCGAAGATGTTGATTTAGAACAACATCTTTTAGCCAAGGTTGATGGCTTTTTGACCTCTTTTGAATCCAAGCTCCACTCGTTGGAAAAGTACCTCACATCCTCACAAAATGTGACGGATGAAGACATCGAAACATCTGCTGGTTTTAAGTTGTTTCACACCTTGAAATCGCTGTTGTCCCAAAACCATGAATACAATTTACATCCTTTGAGTCAGGTGCTTGATCTGTACTATTCCCATGAACCATTGGAAGGCGATACCAATTATCAAAGACTTCTCCATGGATTGCAAAAGCTTGATGCGAAGATCACTGAGTTTGAAAATAAATACGATATTATGCCAAAACATCCTCAGGAAAGATTGGCTAGTTTGAAGGGCGCTCTCTACAATTACGAGTCAGCTCTAGTTAATTGCCAAACTCGAACTTTGAACTTTTATGAGTTACCTTTCCAATGGAGAGAAAATAAGTATATCATCTACGGCTACAAATTCTCACCATCTCATGCACATGCTTGGCATGGTATCGCTTGTTTTCACAATGAAACACTGAACATTTGGACACACTTGCTAGGTGCGATTTTTGTTGGCTATCTTTCCATTTTCCATTTCCCTACCACCTCATACTATTTCAATAGCACATCTGTTGACAAGCTGGTTATGTACCAGTTCCATTTTTCAGCAATTGTTTGTCTATTATTTTCAGTTATATGGCATACATACACAAATATCTCAATGTTAGATACTAGGTCTAAGTTTGCTTGCTTTGATTACACAGGAATTACTGTCTTGATCATCTCCTCGATTGTAACAACAGAACATTTAGCTCTGTATGATCACCCAATCTACAAGTATGGATTCATTTCCTTTTCTTTTGTTTCGGGTGTGGTTGGTGTGGTACTTGCGTGGCATCCATTTTTTGATAAGCCCGAATCAAGGCCTTTCAGAATCTTGTTCTTCATAGCACTTTCTGCTTTGGGTGTTACCGCCTTCATTCTTGCGTCAATTATTAGAGGTTACGCAAATGCATTTAGTATGTATCAACCACTACTGAAATCATTTGCATGGTATTTGTCTGGTGTCTTTTTCTATGGGTACTTATTCCCAGAAAGATTGAGATCTGATGTTAAAGTTGATGAATTTGAAATTAGCGACGAAACCATCATAGAATTAGACAGAAATAACAAATTGGAAGAATATTTAAACAAATCACCTGAGCTGACTGGTAAGACTGGTTTCTTTTCATTAAACTGGGTTGACACTATTGGTAACTCTCATAACTTTTGGCATCTGTTTGTTATGGGTGGTATTTTGGGTCATTATTGGGGTGTTTTAAAGATGTTCGATGTTGGTATCCTCAATCAATCTTAATGCTCTTTGTCCCTCTCTTAGTTAATTCTTTTCATTAATGGATGCATTTTTGTACATTACATATTTCTATACGATATAATTCGCATATACCTAAAAATCAATTTAACTGTTCCTGCTAACCGATCCAATTCTACGTGGATGCGACTTTGCATGTTTGGAATATTCACTTGAAAAAGTACGTTCTTCTTCTGTTCCATACGACCTGATAGGTGAAGTTCCGTTTTCGGCACCACTATGATTACTGCCACCATTCTCACCGCTATTATTGCCAACACTGATATCACTGTTTCCCGAAAATACCATTTGATCGTTAACTGTAATTAACGGTGATCTTTCATTTGGACTATTATTTGATTCTTCATCACTAGATTTTGTCTTACCCACCATCACAATCAAACAAGCTGCAATCAATACGATAACAGAGATGATGGCAACAGCAGATACAGCTAAAAGAGCTAGCCATGAAAGATGAATATTCACACTATTCTCTTTATCTTTCCATACAGGATTAATGAACTTATCCAAAATTAAAATCCCCTGATCTCTTAATGGAAAAGTAACACCATAATCTAGGATTCTAACTTCATGATCTGAACCATCTGCTATGTGAAGCATCAATTCGCCCCCTGATAATTTACGACACTTGAGATTAAGTTTTGGATCAATAGTGGGGATAAATTCTTCCGGATCACACTCGAACACTTTTTGGATAGACCCGCTTGGCAAAATATGTAATGCAATAAACTCCCTCACTTTCTTTTCATTCCAGAATGAGAGAATATCAGTTTTAGGTAAGCTTCTCGCAGGAGGCAACAAGATGGAGTAACCGGACTCTCTTGTGAAGGTATCATTAAAACCAAACTTTCCCAAAATTTCACTGAATTCAACATGATCTTGAGTGGATAAAATTTCCATTAATGAAATGTTGAAGCTTGGCGTCCATGGAAAGTTTTCTTTATTTAAATTTCTACCCTCTGGGTTAGCTAATGCATGAATTACCCCATTTTCAAAAAGAATTTCATCGTCCCATTTTAGAGGTAGCTCTAGTTCTGAATATTCTGGCAAATGGAAAATCAATCTTGCTGATTCGTTGTTTAAAGATTGAACAATCACTTTCTCACCTAGACCATTAGTTGTTTCTATAGCACCTTCAAAATCTGTGTAAATTCTATCATTTAGAATGAAACTTTTCAAAACAGAATCCAACTTTTCTGGGTTGAGCTTAAGAAATTTCCAAACAAGACCTAAATTTTCCCACGCATCAGTATGCGGTAAAAATATAGTAGAATCGTTAGGTAGCTCTAAATTACCAATTAAGTTGGTGGATCTAGCATAACCCGTTTTTCTTTTAGCTATTTCAACTTTGAACTCGGATGGAAAATCAACATCTTCATCCACAGTGTAAATAGTGGTTTGCCCAATCTTTACTGGTTCCGAGACTGTGACTGTTCTATCATTGATAACAAGTCTGCCGTCTTTTTTCTTGGCAACTCTGACTTTTTGACAAACGTCATGTTTACATTTTCTTGAATCAACTAACAGGTGGGGGTAATCATCGCTTGGAAGACTGAAATCATCTGTGAAGTGGTATAATAATTGATTTTTTATTTGATTTTCAGCATGCAAAACCTCTTTAACAAATGACGATTCACTATTTTGCGAAATGAAGATTGTTTGTTTTATAGTATTACTATCAATGAGATTATCTAAATTTTTCAGATCCAACTCACGAACAAACTCGGTTTGGTTCATTCCAATTAGGTATTTTCTCGGGCTGAATTCAACTTGGTATCTTGAAGAGCTTGGGATGATATTATTTTCAAAATAATGTAAGATTCCATCATTCAAAAGATAATTTGCTTGAGTTGATGAGACTCTAATATTATCGAATTCTAAAATCATGACATCACCGGCATATTTAGAAGACAACTTAACCTCGTGACCGTTTTGGTCGCTCGTTTTCACTGTAGAAGGGAACAAGTTACCACCAATCATGCCATCAACAATGAAATTTGCAAGATATCCATGTCTATCATTTTGAGATTCCACAGAGTTGAGATATTTCCATTCAATTTCATTAAATTTTGTCATTTCCTCGTTCAAATCACTTGGGATTAAAATCGTCTTGTTACCATTTAATAAATTCAAATCTTCACAAGTGTCAAAAGATGTCATTAACTGGGCAAACTTACAAAATTTCCTAGGAGATGTGTCTCTATCAAGTGAGTCTTCGAAATATGAACAAATGGGAAGTTTTGGATCCATTAAAAATCGATCGAGACCAAGAAGTTTTGAATTTGTAGTGGATGAATAACTATCTTCTAGCACATGTGCATTTTCAACAAACCAAGTGTCATTACCACCACCTTCATTTTTCATCAAAATGGGCACTTTTATGTTCAACACACGTTCGTTTTCGTTAATTGAGCGGCTTATTGTGCTGAACAAAACTGTTCCATTGATATCTTTGTCCCAAACAGGCTGATCAACAATCAATTTATCCAAATCTGACTTCTTGATCTTGGAATTTATCGAGTTTAAGGGAGAATACACATCCATACGTTCGTACGCTTCGTTGAAAGGCGCTAACAATGTGATATTTTCCAATTCGTTCACGTAATCCACCAGATCAGACCTCTGTAGTTGGCCCAAAAATGTGGAATACTTTTCGTTGGCAGAAAGAAGAGATATGAGGGAAGTAGAAGTTGTTACGTCCTGGTTAGCACACCAATCAAAGAGATAACCAAGTCCAAAAAAAGAACACGGCCGCATTGTAAGACGAATTGAAATACTCAGAAGAACAAAGATGAAGTAGCAATAGAAGAAAATCGAGGGCTATTGTTATCTTAAAAAAATACTGCGATAAAAAATGAAACCACAATTAGATGGGCATTTCTAGGTTAATAAGTGAGTATTCGTTAATACAAAAGTTTAGAGACAATTTTTGAGATATCATTAGGCTTTTTGGGAGTGAAAATAGCATGATTTTGGGCGAGCGGAAAACAAAAAACTTAAAATTAAGCTGGAACTGGCAGCTTTGTAAATTTTTGTTAAATTAACTTCATTTAACGCACATTACCTTGTTTTGGAGCACATTTTTGACCTGTTAGAGCCTAATTTTGCATGTTTTTTTTTGCTTATCATGATTTCTAACTTTGGTGATAATTTTTCACACTTAGAAACACCATTTTAACCAGTGAATTTTACATTTAATGGACGTGGATAGCATTGAAGAGAAGATAGAGGTGTTGGAAGAGAGGATAGGCGTATTGAGGGATTATTCCATGGTTTTAAGAGAGAAAAAAGAAACTCCTATGGTGAATAAACCAATCAAACAGTTTTTGACTTTTGATGAACGTGCATTAATCGATATGAGATCTGTCTTTGTTCGCGGCTTTCCGCCTCAGACTGCGGTTGCTGATTTGGCTATGTTTTTTACTGCACGTGTTGGCACGGTGGAAAAGGCGGTCATTATGATGGACAGAGTAACTGGACTTTCTTTAGGATACGCATACATTCAGTTTCACTCTATAAGTCTTGCAAAAAAGGCGATGGAAATGAACGATGAGGAGCGAACTTTCCATGTGGGTGTTTTCAACGGAACACCAGTCAAGGTTGTGCTAATGGTTGTATCTAAACGAACCAATCTTCCAGGTTATAGACCTGTTCATCAATTAACTCGACCTAAACAAGCCACGCCTGCGATGAAGTCAAAAATGGCACAGAGACATGAAATTCAGCGTACGAGTAAAAAGTTGGAGACCATGAACAAACGGATAGACCCTAGGCTGCTAGCTAAGATGGCGAGAGAAAGGTTGCTCGGCAGAGAAACTAATAGTAAGATAAGAGAAGTAGATATTCAATTAGGAATACGTAACAGAACTTTCAACAGCGGTTACCGAGAAAGGGTGAGTGTTAAATCACAGAATAACGCGAATACAGATACAGAGCGTGTAGTTAAAATGGAGGAGGGTAGCGATGATGATGATGAATACAATAATGACGACGAAGATCATGATGATGAATACAATAATGACGACGAAGATCATGATGATGATGCGGATATAGAGATTGATATCAAAACAGCGTCTTCAGAAACAGTTTAAACAAGGTCCGATTGGGGTTAAGAATTGAAATAGTATAAACATTACAAAGAACTAAGGTACTAACATATTAACTATTGGCAAGTTTGGCCGCCTCAAAGCTCTGCTCTGTTATTGCGTCATTCATGATGGCAAGTCAGGCTGCGTTAAAGCTTTGCTCTGTTAATTAAATCAATAATGACCTTGGCTTCTCTTGCCCCCGTGTTCCACGCGGCATGTGCACAACCATTACCATCTTCGATGATGCCTTCACCGGCAAATCTGACTCTAGAAGTGCCGGATTCTCCAAAGACGCCTCTTGGATAGGTCAAAATGTGGATCATTTCAGGATAGTCGACTTCAGCACCAATAGGCATACCGGTGTAGGAACCTCTAGCGTAAACATCGAAGGACCATTCTGTGACACGAACCGAAGTTGGTGTTGGTAAATCCTTGATAGGGATATTGGAAATACGTGAAAGAGCAGGGTTTATCAATTCAACCACTTTCTTTGTATCACCCTTTCTATAGTTCAATTCTAATTCCTTGGTCAAATGTTCTGAGGTGAGACAAAGAATGATTGGTTTTTCAGCAGGCATGCCTGTCTTGTTTCTTATAACGTTGGCAACGTTGATGAAAATTACTGGATTCTTCAGTAAGCCCTTACCAAGTTTGACACCTTCATCACAGTGAACCTCGTCCAGTAATTTCTTACCTCGCAGAAGAGCATCTTCAAACGCCAAATCGTCGTCAGGAATCACAAAGAGTCTATCAACCTGTGGCCAAAACTCCTCGTCGTATTCCAAAAAGACCTTACCCAAGTCTGAGAATTCGGACGAGTCCAAGGCTGCTCTAATTTGTGGAGGCAATGGAGGGTTCCAAGTGATACAGCCTGCTTCGTTTGGATCGGTCAAAGCGAGGATAGACAACGGAGCAGTCACAATGATGTAATCACATGTGTAAAGTTTCACGGTGCCGTTAGTTTTGGTGGAAACCTCAATACGCCCCGTACGCTCGTTCTTTTCCACCTTGAAGACTTCAGTCGACAACTTAATGTTGACACCAGAGTTGTTTTGAATGAGGAGATCGTCAACTGACTTCTTGTGCGCGAGTGCGAGCAATTCTTCCATCTCACCGTCATACACTGTTCTGTACCCGTTCATAACGAGTGCATCTCTACCGGCATGTTCATCGGCACAAATGTTTCTCGCACTGAGGTTTTCCCACGAGGTACCAATCCACAGCTCCATGAATCTCAGCATCTGATGCGTGTACTTCAGTTGCTCAGGAGTCATAGTGTATGCCTTTTCCTTTAAGTAGTTCAAACACGCTTCTCTCATTGAAAGATCCTCATCGGCAGGTAGTTCTCCAACAATGGTCTTCAAATACATTCTCAGTTCGTACGCAGTCTGCTCAATCGACGTGGAGACGATGTCCAACTCTCCGTTCGCGTTGAAAATCTGCACTCCACTGTCGTCGAAAGCAAACTCAACCTGTTCACCCTTATTCTGATGCGTGTAATACTTTTTCAGTAGTGGGTTGGTCAAGCAATCGTGGAACCATGAAGCTCCAATGTCGATGATGTGTCCACCAGCTGTCTTTTCGGACAATAACCGACCTCCGATCCTCGCTCTTGCTTCTAAGATGGTGGTTGGAACCCCGGCTTGGGTGAGATCAATAGTGGCCTTCAAGCCTGCAATACCGGCACCAATAACGATGGCTTGTGAATGTGTAGCTTCCATTGTGGATGGATGAGAGAGCGGGAAATGGAAACGCCTACTTGTTCTATACGAGCGTATTTATACATAATGCCATGGTTAAAGTTTCCGTATGAAGAGCCCCAAGCGGCAAACTTGCTCTGCAAACAACCCCCGCATGTTGGGTATCATTTTCATTCTTTTCTCCACTTTGGTGGCATCGCCCACTACGGCGTGGGTGTCCGATTTTTCCTACACCTCTCTTGCCCGCCACCTAATTTAACAGCTCAAAATTAGCCGCGTTCTTTTTTTTCTCCAAAATCGCGATTTATTAATTTAGTGCATGGTGGAAGCCTATTGTGTCTTATCTTATCCGCAAAAACACACGATATGGACCCCTCGACGTCACGTTCCTCTTTTCAGACACTGCAGATGCAGATGCAGCTGCCTCCAGCACTGCTCGCTCGTCGCCGTTTTCTTTCTTCGCGCAGTTTTGACCCTCAGGACGACTTTGAGTTCTGTCCAGAAACACCCTCGTCTCAGCCCTCTTCAAGCCGCGGAAACGGGCCGAAATTCGACACCAGAGCCTCTGTCTTCACACCAGACTCGTCCCCTACGACACCGCGTCATTGAAGCGCAGAATCCCTCTTCTTTTGTACCATAACACTGCACTGTATACTTTAAATGTCTGAAATTGAAAGATTCACTATGGATTAAATCTCACTCTCTAGGCTTGTTTTTTCTATAAATGATAACAGGCTTTGAGTTCCTTTCTGATGCGAGAGGGAGTCGGGCAGTGTTCTATAAGATTTCGTTGGGCCAGCGAGAGGTGCTGAAACGATACTCGGATTTCAGTCATCTCCACACGCTTCTAGCTACAGCATATCCTGCCATCATTCTTCCGCCATTGCCACCTAAACACTCATTTTCCAGACTGATTTCGCGTCCTTGGAACTATAAAGAAGACAGCGAGATCATATCCAGGCGAACTCGGCTATTGGAACATTATCTGGCAAAACTGATGTCAATAGACTCGTTGGCAAAGTCAGCAATTTTAGAAAACTTCTTTCATGATGATAACAACATTGCACAGATGGTGTCGATCAGATCCAAACAGTCCCAATTGCTTGTGTCGCCCATTCCGGAAAATTGGGACAAAATGAACCCCTTTTTACCCCAGTTGCCAATCCCACCTGTGTCCTATCTGAAAACTTTCAAATCTTCAGCAGCTGAAACGTACAAACCGATTGAGAACAAGATAAAGGTTCTGTGGTCGGTGATAAGCAAGCTGGAGACGAGGGTGAAGAACGTTAGAGCAGATCTGGATTCCTGGAGAAAACATTTGGTCGATCTAGGCGCTTTTTTCAACATCATGTCAATGATAGAGGATCACGATCAACGAGTCGGTATTGAGCAGATGGGAAATAGGATAGACTTGACGTTCCTCAACATCGAGGTGTTGAACAACTCGATCAACAAAAACGTGTTGGAGCTGCTATTGATTGTCAAATACTCCATCACCGAGATAGTCAAGGTGCTACATTACAGACGCTTAAAAGAGTGTCAATTGCATTTTCTAGAGCTTAGAATATCCAAAATGCAGGCAAAGCTAAAGATGCTAGTTGATAATCTGGTTCAGACTCAAATACTCAAAGCCTCGCACCAGCACGCTCAAGATGTCCAGTCGCCCTCTTTGTCACGAGCGTTGAAAAGTCTACACGTTGATCAGGATGATCACAACGAAGAGGCCTCCAGCATAGCGCACAAGTATCCGGAAACAATCCAAATGATCCGCGATCTTGATGAAGAGCTAATAGCACGCCAGATTCCTTGCTATGTGTCCCTCAAAAAGGATGTCCACTTTGTCAACACCACTGTTGAGGAACAGACACATTCCCAAGTGGCATTTTTGACTCAAACAGTCTTAACCGCTGCTCAAAATTGGTGTCACTGTTGGACCCAATTCAATAAGGCTCAGCTCAAAGTTTGGACTCCTAAAGAAGACCGGGACTCGGAAACTGCTACCGAGTCTTGCTGAGCACATTGGATGAACATTTTATAGTGATTTTCTAAATAATGAAATTTTGCCTTTCTCAGCGTTCCCTACTCCCCTCTGTTATATAAAAATTAAAACATGGACCCGTTTGGAGACAACAATGCATATGAACTTAACAAGGTGACGCCACAACCGCATTCCACAGGAGGAGGCGATTTTTTTGAATCATTATCCACTGTTCAGAGAGGCTTATCGGATTATGAGTCGCAATTAGACAACTTGGCACAAGTGCAACATCAAGGTAACGATGCACAGGTTCTGCAAACGACACATCACATTAGGTCTGTGACGGATAACATCAAATACCTGTTTTCGAAGTTGGAAAACCAGGTGAGAAAGTCAGATCCCGATCAAATCCGTCAATACAATAATGCACTTTCACGTTTTAGAAAATTGGTTGTTAGAGAGTCCCAATTGGACTCCAACTACCAACATCAATTGAGAGAAAGAGGAGTTCAAGAATATCAAATTTTAAACCCGGACTCCACATATGAACAGGCGCTCGATGCTATTGACAACTACGGTAATAACAATATTTTGGCGAATCCGATGCTTGTGGAACAATCGAAGTATGACGCAGATATGCGCAATAGACTAGGTGAGGCAACTACAACTTTTAACGAAGTTAAAAATAGACACCAAGAAATGCTCAAGATTAGTGAACAAGTTTCACAATTGAACATGCTTTTACAGGATATGCATGAATTGATCGTCGAACAGGATGTTATGTTTGATACTGCCGACCAGAATTATGTTGCTGCTGAAAGAGACTTTGAAAGGGGTGATGCAAACGTCATCAAAGCTAGAGACCATGCTAAAAAGGGTAGAAAATGGAGATGGATCTTATTGTGTTGTGTTATTTTCCTCATTCTTGTCATTATCGGTGTTGTTGTCGGGCTTGTTAAGGGGTTGCATTAGTTGGATGGTTAGATGAAAAAGCTTTGATTTAATAGATATACATATAATATCATATTTTATAAAAAAGGAATTAGTTGTGCAATAGTAATAATCATTTGTTCTTACTGAACTTTATCCACTATGGGTAACAGTTCATCCGTTCGTGTAGACAATGTTGCAGTGGAATCTGATGATATTTTCGAGGAAAGCAACAGAGGCCGTCCCTCTTTAATTTCGTTTCCCTTGATAAGCTCTGCAGCTAATGGTGTGGAATTATGTGTTAAGCCAAATGGCGTTCCTGTGGTAATTAGGGCTGCTCTTTGGGCGTCAATCGCAAAGGTAATCTTGGTTCTTGTGTCGTCATACAATCGCAATTTGTTCGAGTGGAACCAGAACAAAAACCTGCTAAGTGTTTTTGGTGACATATATTTTGCACAAAATGATAAAATACCAGATTCAATTTCTCCCTTAGTGTATCTTCTCTCCAATAGATCCTTTATTAACTCCCCCGTTGAAAAAAGCATTGCCAAATAAGTTGCTGTGCATGTCATTTTCAAATATCTTCTAGCGGGCATCATTTCCTTAAATGTCAGATTGTTGGTTGATTTATCACCTTTCAATGCCAATTCAAAAATCTTTTCAAATTCCAATCTATTCAATTGTAATGGAACTACTTGTGACTTTCTAACTAATTCAACCAATTTAGAATCATTTATTCCTATTGGAATGATCACTTCTGGATCATCAATCAATCCTCGTGGAACTGATAAATTATCGTTTATCTTACCCTCTCTTCTATTGAGCAATCTATCAGCTCTTGATGTACTTGGGCTGTAACTTGTATCAAGTTCATCGTTAAATGTAGGCAGTAATTGGAGTACTGATTCTTTTTTGCTATTCTTTGGAGTTGAAAATGATGATTCAGTGATTGATCGTTTACCTTTACCTTTACCTTTTTTGGAATAACGAACTGTCCCATTTGATACTGAACTGCTGTATTCGACTTTGTAACTGGTGCCAAATTCGCCGTCAGAGGATACATCTGATGACATGTCTTCTTCTTCTTCTTCTTCATCATCAGCAATCAAATGACTCAGGAAACGGGTTCCAACTTTACCTCTATTACTAACTATCGATCTCTTGGATCTTCTTGAAGGCGGTTTGTTGACCCCATGGGAAATTTTAATTTTGGAAGACTTTTGAGGTGTTGTTGGAGCAATCAACTTTTCTCTTAATTTTCTAGTTTGGCCATCTGAAACTGAATTGCCGCCAAAATTTTCTTGGAACATCTTAGTTAATGTTTCAAAAGATTGTGCTTGAGCTGCAAGCATATCAGTCATTTTATTCATGTCATGATATATTTTTTTAACCTCCTTTTCCAATCTCTCTTGATTAGCTATAACTTTATTCATTCTTTCCTGGTTCAGCTCATTAGCCAACTGGAATTTTTCTTCTCTTAAGTTTGTTATCGATATCAATTTAGCAAATTCATCCTTTATTTTATTTAAATTAGCATCTTGACCACGTTCTGAAGAATTTTTAAAACTGTTTATCGTGTCACTCAACCTATCAATACCAGTTTTATTCATATTCGTAAAGATTTCTCGGTTATCGTGAAGGTCTCTCTCCATCCGGCTCAAAGTTTCCCAAATAGATTTGTACTCAGCCGGATTGCTGACAATTGGAATTGTATATGAATTAGGTGGCATAGCAGGATGGGGATTTGGAATTGTAATTACACTGTGTTGAGAAGTCGCTCGTTGTTGTGCTTGTTGCTGCGAAGCTTGCTGCGCACCTTGGGATGGAAGGTGTAAATGTTGAACATGTGGCTGCAATGACACAGGTGGCAATTCCCTTGCAACTGAACTAGACCAATTAAAGCCGCAGGGATGTGTTGCAAACTTGGTGTTATCCTCCGCACCTTTATCTGGCATTACTGAACGCGTTATTGCAAAAGAATAACTCATACTGAAATCAAATAAAAATTGGGGAAAAAGCTGTAGTACTTCTCTTTCTCCGGGAGCTGGTATATTATGGTGTACACAAAGCACATAAATTAAATCATGATAACGTAAAACTATGCCTATGTATTGTAGATATGAGTGCTATTTGCTGCGATCCAACATCGCACTTACTTCGTTGATAACATTTGAGTACTTTTCAGAAGACATTCGCATCCAGTTGACGAGTCGGTACCAAGAATTCATCCAGAATTTGTCCATGTACTCATCCATTACTTGTAGCAACTCTGCTTCCGAATAACCCATTTTCACTAAATCTATAAAGATCTCCCCAGCCCGAGCATAAAGAGGAAATCTTGAAATTGTCTTAACTTGTTCACGCACTAATGACAATTGCGCTAATGTTTTTCCGTGAGTTGAGTCATCACCATGCAATGCCAATCTACACATTCTTTCTGTGGATATGTTGGCGAAGCTCACTTCGTATTTGAAGTTTGGAGGGCCCTTCGTTTTTGAATCATCCTTCAGTTTCGTTTGTGATATTTGAGACGAGTTAGAACGTAATTTTAAATTTGCTTCTGACTTGACTGCTTTTCGCATTGTATCATTAGGAACCTCATCTTCGCTATCAGAAACCTCTGCAACCTTCAGCGCGATTGCAGTCGTTTTTCTTTTGGGGTGAACATTCTTGGAAGTGGCTAAATTTTCGGTTTTTCGTGGCCTTCCAACACGTCTATTGGTTGTATTAGTAACACTTTCGTTCACACTCAGTGTTTTGCCATTAACTGTGACAATATTTTTTGGTGCCTTGAATTGACCATTTACAGTACTTCTAGTGGAAGATCTTTTTTCAGTTGAAATTCTGGAACGCGCTGCTCTGGCTGCTGCAGTACGCAAGCGTCTAGCTGATATATCTTTTGTTGATGCACCCTGGAGATTTTTTTTCATTCCTTCCATTTTACTAGTTGACGACTTCAGATGTCCCATTATAGAAGATACGGTTGGATTATCCACTGTGTGTTTTGATCTTTTGTATCTAGTTCGTTCAACTTGTACTGACTCCAATGGCGGTTCATCATCAATGAAATCATCATCCCCTTCGTCTGCAGTGTCTATTGATTCATCGTTAAAACCATTTTCCTGCTGTTCCACTTCATGATCCATATAATAACTTTGCTGATTATGATGGCGATTATGTTTTTTGCTTTTTTTAGTAGTGGACAGTCTTATAACTTCAGATCTCAAGGCTCTAACCTCAAGCTCAAGTCTTTGGTTATTGTCTATTATACGCTCCACCAAAGCTAATAATCTATTGACACCATTATTTGTATCTTCGGCGGTAGCCAAAAGTAAAGAAACTTTAGAGTCTGATGCCATTGGTAATTGACTATATATAGTGGTATTTATACCAGCATCGTTATTATTTTGTTTCAAATCTATTTCGCACGGTTGAGTTTCATTATTCGATACATTTGGTGATATATTTGTTAACTTTCCATTATCTTGATTCTGGCCGGGAACAATAGGAACAATTTGCGCAGTTTCACTGGTTTCAAGTGCTTCGTCATTCAAAAATTCAGAAAGAAAGTTTTGATCATTCCCCTCCATTGTGGCGTTATTTGAAACAATATTTGAGTTATTGTTCGTACTATCCATAAGATGGTTAGTTTCTATAAATTTGTGATAGCGAAAATAGTGAAAAACAAAATGTGCATTTGAAATACCCCGTAAAAAATACGAGAACTTCATTTGCTCATGATAGTTTTGAGCAAAGAAAGATAGGATTAAAATTAAAATTAAAATTAACAGTGAAATTGAACTATTTAAATATAAAAACTGAGTAAAATAAAGCTAGTTTTTAATGGCCTTTTTAACGATTTCTTCAACCTTGTCCCAATCGTCACTAGGAACCTGTTGGATATTAATACCACCGAAATGGTCGGAAATGGCCATCATACAGTCGAAACTCTTTTTGTCATGAATGAATGAAATTGACACACCCTTTCTACCGAATCTACCGGTTCTACCAATTCTGTGGAGATAAGTGGAAGGGTCTGGTTTGTTATTACCATCATATGGCATATCGTAATTAACGACCATGGTAACAGTTGGAACATCGATACCTCTTGCAAGAACATTGGTAGTTATCAAAACTTTAGAACGACCCTCTCTGAAATCGTCAAGCAATGCATCTCTTTGGCTTGGATCAAGACTACCGTGTAAAACAGAAGCCGCGTGACCTTCGTTTTTCATCATTGTGTATAATCTATCAGCAGTTGCCTTTTTGGCAACAAAAATGATGGAAGATGCAATGGTTAGCAAACCATAAAGTTCACAAAGACATTTAAACTTATGTTCTTCGCTATCACAATCCATGTACAGCTGAGTAATTGCATCCACATTTTGTTCGTTCTGTTTTAAACTTAATGAATTGGCATTTGGAACAAACTTTTCAGCATATTCTCTAACATCAGCGGGGAAGGTGGCAGAGAACAAAACTAATTGAGCAGTTGGTGGCAAGAATTTCTTGATTCTGATACATTGATCAGCCATACCCTGTTGTTCCAACATGTTATCAGCTTCATCTAAAACAAGAACCCTGAGTTTTGACGTTTTGATTTGTTTTCTTCTAAGTTTGTCTAGCACAGAACCTGGAGTAGCAACAAGAATTTGACCGTTGATTACGTTATCATCAACGCCTCTCTGTTGGTTACGATCACCTGGAACAATAAGTTGAGTTTTAATATTCGTGAACTTACCCATAGTTTGAATAACTTCCATAGTTTGTCTAGCTAATTCTCTAGTTGGTGACAAGCATAAACACTGAACCGAAGGATCACTTTCATCAACTCTGGAAAGCATGGTTAATGCAAAAGCTGCGGTTTTACCCGTACCAGATTGAGATTGACCAATCATATTCTTTGGTGGGGATGAAATAAGCAATGGCAATGCTCTTTCTTGAATATTGGAAGGCTTTGAGAATTTCATTGCATACAAACCCTTGAGAAGCTCTGGCTTAAGACCAAGTTCTTCAAAAGATTTAACAGAATAAAGAGGAGAGTTTGGATCAGCTTGTAAATCGGCAAGTTTAACTTCAACCTGATATGTGGGAGTGATCAAATTAGTTTCACGCTTTGGTGCTGCTGATTCTCCTGTAACATTGGTGCTTTCTTTCTCAGCAGCTGGTTTTTCGGTAGAGATTGCTTTAGAAGTTGCAGCGGCAACTTCTTTGTCTGCTTCATTCTTGATTTCACCAGCTTTTCCATTCTCGGATGTCTCATCAACAATGTTAAGCTTAGAGAGTAACTCTGTGGCGTCGCTTTGGTCGGCCATTTGTTTCGTTATAATGAAAGATGAAAAAGACGTAGTTGAAAAATAATTTCTTCCACTAGACACAAGATCTGTAATGGAAAATATTGAATGATGAAAATAGGTTCCCTTTCAAGCTGGTTTTTTTTGAATTCACTTGCAATTGTTTTTTCTAATGTTCTTTACGTTTGATCCTCAAAATTGGGGTTTCAAAAGACCAATTTATGGTTATTTTACATAACACATATGTATTTTGTATTGAATTATGGTCTTTTCATACTTTAATTTGTTCAATTATGCCGTAATTAGCATTTCAAAAATTTTAATCATGCTTGGGTATTGATTTCATAACGAAAAACTCCTCGAATTCAACACTTTCAACATGAGCATAAGTTTATTACGTAACCCACTCTTGATGTCTATTATGGTAATCATATTTATTCTTAAAAACAGCGAGAACAAGCAGTTTTTTGGTATAATTGGCGTCAGTTAGTCTCTTTGTCTTTATCTAAACGTCTATTTGACAGCAAAAGTAAAACTATCAGCATTCTATAAAAGTGATTCTACAACTTCTCAAATGTCACAGAAAGTCCAAGTAAGGTTCAAGGCACTTGGTTCAGCGCCGGAGATTTTTCCCAAGACGGTATCTGTTGACAGGGGGCGTGCATTTGCAGAATTGGTGGCTTTCATTAAACGCAAGGCAAACACGCGTAGCGAATTCTGGTGTTACGTTGGAAATGCTTTTATTCCGGATCTTGTGGCTACTGTTGGCCAGCTTTGGGATTTGTATCAGCAAGAAGGGGAACTAGTCATTGTTTACTCACCAGTGGTTGCATTCGGTTAATCTACACAACAATGATAATAATAGAAATGTCGAGATCGATAATTTTATGAACATGAAATTGAAGCATTAAATTATCCAGTGTGTGGTCTCTCACAAGACAATGCTGTTCATAGTCATACAAAAGAATTTTCTCGACTGCGTGTTCCATTTCTTTCGCGTAGAGCGCTTTTTCTCCGTTGAACAAATGACATCCCGGCATAATAGTAGGACCAGTTTTATCGATGAACGTTTTTGTGAGGTTTTGCTTCATAAAGGAGTCTTCAAGCTTCTTTGTATTCCACAGTCGCAAATCAGGGTTTGGTGTCTCTGTTGGCAATTTCCATCTTTCTCCCTTTTCTAATCCATACAGTTTATCAGTGACTTCTATGATCTTGCCATCATCATTGAGTTCAAATGTATGGAACTTACCGTCTAATAATGTTTTACCAATGTCTCTCAAATCCCACCAAGTATCATCGTTCACACCTTGATCATTGTAATGACCTAGATCAAGAATCTCACCCCCAAATTTGCTCTTGTACTTCAGCTTGTGACAATCAGGAACATAATATCCTAAATAGTACCATTTTCGCTGCCACAACTCTGCCATGCAAAGCTCTCTTAATGCGCTGACTGTGCCTAATCCAAGATGAGAATACTCTGGATCGTATATGAAATAGACTGCTGAGATTGCGTGGTCTAAGACATCTAAGACAGACATGGCCATCAATTTGTCTTCACCATTTTCGTCAGTATCATAATAGCATTCGTGAATCGCACCTTTGAATGATGATAGGGCCTTTCCAGGTTTTCTGTTTTGCCATTCAAGGTTCATCTGATCGAAATCAACGTTTGATTCATTGGTTTCAAATACGTTTTTGCAAAGAAACCTTGCAAACGATCTCTCCTCAACGTCTTCTGGTTTTTCTCCGTGGATCTTGATTTGATACTTCCTATACAATTCAAATTTCTCATTAGTTGATTTGGCCGATGTTAAAACACTCTTGAATTTGGATTTCATATTGGGACTCTCGCAATGCAGAAACTTCTCCATCAGGGAAAGTTTGGAATCCGGTTGTTCGCCATTCATGTACTTGTAAAACCTATTTAGTGAATGTCTATGTTCTTTTTTATAATAACCATCTAGAAAATGATCAATTGAGGTTCTAATCGTGTAATGTCTACAACAGGATCTAAGCATATCATTACGATAAACATATTGCCCACTACGTCTCCATCCTCTATCAATCAACTGCTGATATGCATTTGTAGACATCTGATCAACTGTAAAGCCAAATGAAGATGATGGACATCTTCCATTTAAAGCACAATCCAAAGCCCATGTTTCTTCATCCGTTTTACTTTGATTCTCTCCTCCACAATATCCACAATGATCTGTTTGAACATAATTGATGCCCTCGATTATCACCACGCCATCCATTGTAAAGAAGATCTGAATTTCATTTATTATGAAAAAGTTGAATCGCGATGAGTGTTTTGCTTTGTCTACCTTGTGATGGTTTCAGAGCTCAGTGAAAGACAATCAGCGCGAGTGAAAGCTTTAGAGCGTGTTCTAGGTGCTAAGATTGATCTTGATGGCTTTGTTTTACAGAAAGAGGACCCATTCACGGTCTACGAAAACAGTCTTAACAGGAAACTCGATTCTATGAACATTCCAAGTAAACAAGATGATATTGGACAGTTTGAAGCTGAAATCAACACGTCTATGGAAAAGCTTTTTCCTATTAAAAGATACTTTGATGATTTTGAAGCTAATTTAGAAAATGTGACCAAGGAAATGGAATCTATGAAAATGAGGTTGAATGAGTTGAATCAAGTTATTGAAGAAAAGAAAGAGAGAGATCAAATACTCGGCCCGGAATTGAACAAGATTATGCTTTCATCTCAAACTATCAACTTCTTACTGAACAATGAGATAGATCTCGAATGGATCGGTAAATTAAGAGAACTGGAAAAGAAATCATTGGAGCTGGTTGAGTTCAAAAAGAATAATGAAGGTACAGAGTTTATTAGTCTTTTGGAAGACGTGATAATCAATATCGAAAACAAATGCATTGAAAAAATAAGAACTTTCATGATAACACAGGTGAAATCATTGAGACTAACTGATTCTGACTCAGATGATATTCAGAAAGATTTGCTCCCAATGTCACCCATGATGACATTGTTGAGAAGGAGAACGCCAGAGCTTGCTACTGAGTTTAAAACCGCGTACATTTACACAATTAGATGGAAATACTATTACAATATCATCAAGTATACAAGTTTATTAGAAAATGTCAAGCTTTCAACAAATGACATTTTAGACTCGAGTGTGAACTTTGATACAAGTTCTTCAAATATGAACGGATATTTGATTACTTTGCCTGGTAGAATTGATCAATTGAAGGAAGATCCAATTCCCATTCCAATGCAAGTCATTGAGTCTGAAATTAGTATGAAATTCAACATTGAGCAAGTGCTAAAAAGCCTGAACACCAAAATGCTAGAATATTTTATCAGTGAAACCATGTTTCTTGTTGGATTTTTTCAATTGAACAATGAAGACCTCACTCAAGCATTGAAGTTGGAGTTCACGCCAATTTTCAAAATTGGATTGGGATTCACCGCATGGTTAATTAATGACACAAACTATGATTACTTTGGTATTTTAATAACAATTAGAAGATTCCAAAAGCTGGAGTATAAATGTCAAAAGGAGAAGTTGCCCGATTTGTTCCAATCGTATGTAAATAATCAACTGCTGAACATATGGCCCAAGTTTCAGAAGATTGTTGACCAACTTTGTCAAAATATGACTACCAACTTTAGCTCCTCAAGTTTAGTGAAAGATGTCATCAAATCAAATACTCTGTTAATTCCATTGAAGTTGACTCAATTGGTTTCCACAGTGTTGATCCATTTAATCAAATTGTCACAAAATTTGATTTTTGAAATTGAAACAACAGAGCCTTTAATTAATTCTATCCAAAGGATAAGCATTACTTTAGAAAGAGGGCTTGTTCAGTTGTCCAAAAGACTAAGTGAAGATAAGCAAAGACTTTTCCTCTATGTGAATTTTCAATTAGTGCTGAATGTTTTAGATGCAGAAATTGACAGAGAAAATGCCAACGAAAAAGAACAACGCAAGATTGGTTATAGCATTATTTCACATTATCAAGAGCTTGTCAATGTGTATAAATAACAAAAAAATAATGTGTGTATAAAAATGTAATCATAAATCATAAATTATAAGCTTCTCTCAGAAACGGATTTGATTTCACCGCTTGGAGATAAGATTTCAGTTTTCTCGTATTGGGATCTGGATCCGTCTGAATATTTTCTCTTTTCAATGGTGATTCTTTCCATATCACCAGAATTATCATCCACAGTTCTCATTCTTGATTCCATTTCTCTGGAAACTATTCTCCTGTTGCCATCGAGGGAATCATCACTGTCTCCACGGTCCCAGATTGAAGACCATTTTTGAGATTCGGTCTTCTTCCAATTGTTCCATTGTTGTTCGTTCTTAGCTTTAATGACTTTCTTCATTTGCGACTGCCAAGAAAGAAGGTCGTTCAAAGACTTGAACCAAACGCCGTTAGGATGATCGCTGGTATCATTTTCAACGTCCTCCTTACTGATCAATTTCTCGGAATAATCACTTGGCTCAATTTGACCGTCATAGTTGTAAGGAATGATGCTGCGTGGAAACAAGCAGTGCCATAGACCCTTTTGATCCCATACACCCAGGCCGTTCAGTTTTTCACATTCGTCAAACGCATTCAATGGTGGAACTGTTTCGGTGATCATTTCATTAGGTAATTTCACTATGTTATCGTTGGTCAAAATAGAAATCGCGCCTGTCACTTTGCCCAAAACGTCATTGAATCTATTGAAATCCGAAGACAAGTCTGTACGGAACATATTACGTAAAGAATCAATAGAATTCAAAGTGAGATCGTTTGTTTTCGACAAAATCTTGTAAATTGGATCATTGATATTAACTTCATCCAAGCTTACAATGTCCTTGTCTGCGTCCTTCTTCGGATCGTAGAATCCCATCCTAGTTGATTAAGAAAAAGATGGCATTAATTGGCAAATTCTCAACTCTTCTAGAAATTTTACGTAAGCCTCTTTGGTGACACATGACGTGATTACGTAAGCAACTGATAAGTATAAAAAGCCTGATAAGCGTGAGAGAATATGAACTGGCCACCTTCACTTTCTTCTTCATAATATTAGAATTTAACAATTAAACATGGCACACACTCAAAAGTACAACAAGATCACTGACGAACCAAAGTATTTCTCCAAGCATGGGCACGCAGGTGTCGATCCTCGCTCTGTGAAGAAGGGCGGTTTTGGTAAGGGCAACTGGGGTAAGCCGGGAGATGAGCTGGATGACATGATCAACTCAGGTGAGATTGATGCAAGTATTGTCCGGGAACGCAGGGGGTCCAATGTGTCTGCGAACGAGCATCGCATCAAGGATGTCCAATTGAAAAGCGAATCTTTATAATGTCACGCGATGATGTAGAACGCCACCTGTTAATGGCATTTGACAGGCTCGGTTGATGATGATGATGATGGGAACGGAAAGTTATATAAACGGTAATTATTTATAGTGTAACTAAATTACTACACGTACGAATAACTCGAGCGAAACGGTATTTATTTATAGTTAGTGTAACTAACACGTACGAATAACTCGAGCGAAACGGTATTTATTTATAGTTAGTGTAACTAAATTACTACACGTACGAATAACTCGAGCGAAACGGTATTTATTTATAGTTAGTGTAACTAAATTACTACACGTACCAATAACTCGAGCGAAACGGTAATTATTTATAGTGTAACTAAATTACTACACGTACGAATAACTCGAGCGAAACGGTATTTGTTGATAAAAAACTACTATACGTACGAATGAAAGTAGAGCTTGAGCGATGAAGATGGGAACTGGATGTTATAAACGGTACTTAATTATAGTGTAACTAAATTACTATACGTAATACGTAATTTCACCTTTGAAATAAAAACGGGAACTAGATATTACATAAACACCATTCATCAGTTCACCGTGCGCTCGAATAATGAAACTAACACTCCGGCGATTTCGACTTGGCGACAAACTGGATATTATATTTATAAACGGTATTTATTCACTTTCGTCTCAGATTAAAATTCAAGTGATTTCGACTTCGACTCCTCAACGTCGTCCGTTTCCACTGGGATGCTCCACTCTTCAATTTCAAATCTTCGTTTGCTGTTTTTGAAGCTGTATTCCATCTCGCGAACCTCCATCATCCCATTACGACTCATAATTGGAACCTTGTATAGGTTCACATATCCTTGGTGAATCTTAGTAGGCTCTCTCTTGAAAGTGCGATCAAGAAGCTCGTTCAATTCGTGTGGAAATGGGCGCAGCTGAACAACACCGTCAGCCAGACTCTCAATGAGTTTAACGGTCCTGTTATCCCTTGTATAGAGCTTCACATTCACACTCATCATCAGCACAACTCTGTCCGAGTGTTTGTTGAGTATTCTCTTGAGCCCAAATAGAAATCGCACAACGCTTGATTCTTCAATGAGTTCTTCGGGGTACATCATGGGATTCAAAAAGTATGGAAGTGCGATTCTGATGATTTGATCTTTAAATCTAGCCACTGCTTTTTCTATCTCCATCAGAATCCTTTCATAGCCAAATTCAAGTGGAATGTTACTTAGTTCATTGGGATTCGCAATGGGTTTGATCGTAGTGGTTATATCGAATTGGTGGCTGAAGTGTGGATAATTCTCATTAACCATGTTTGCTCCCTGCTCTGGCTTCTTTTGTAGCCCATATCTCCACGCAATCTTCATGTCACTTTGTGCATTGACGTTGGAAACACTCAATTTTCCTTCTTGATCCTTAACTAACTGTTTCTTCCGATCTTTGCTAGATCCTAAATACAAACCAGGCAACTCCGATGTCCAACCAGGCTGCATTCCAATCACGATGGAGTGTGTCATATGCTTATGGTCCAATTCTTCAATTCTATTCTGTATGATACCTTCACTTAGAAAGCATTTAAGCAATCTGCTTGTAAAATCAGTGGTTCCATCTTCTTCTAAAACCATCAAAGATCCCAGTGGAATACCATTATGCTTCAAAACCTTATCAAAATCACTGGAGCCACTGGAAATGCAATTTTCACTCGTAAAGACCAAGGACGGTTTCACCACAGGATTCTTTTTTTCAACCGCCTTTTTCGTGACGCTGGGACTCGAAATTGGAATTCCTCTTTTGATCGCAGTATTTAAAGCACCTGGTACTCTTGATGCATTCAAATTTAGAGCTTCACCTCTTTTTCTGAAGGACATTTCTATGAAAGCTGGTAACGAAATGTCATCATCTTGAAAAAAATGAAAAATTATTTCTCAGATGGAATGGTGTGTCTGTGTGTGTTCTATATTGTAATTTGGTAAATACTTTGACCTTGGCTTTAGAAATGTCAAAGGCCGACTCAGAGAGAGAAGATGACATTTTGAGCAATTCTGATTTAGCTGATTTGCGAATTGAAGAATCCGAGCCCGCATTTGCTACTTACACTGTAGGTGCCCATTCTCTTGAGGGAACAACATTGTACGATGGACAAACTTATGGACCTAGACCAGATTTGCATCTAGATGAAATGGATGAGTCTAAAAGAGATGCAGTTCTGGCACATATGAAACAACTCAAGTACAACCAAAACAAAACATTACTCGATAGATGCATGAATTCGACCATTCAATTGCTTGGGGATATCAAGGACCAAAATGGTGAGACGCATCTCCATTATCCTTTGGATAGTGTGATTGTGGATGAAATCAATTCGAAATTGATTTCCGTTTCGTCCAAAAGAGCCATCATTAAGTCCAGAAAATCACAAGATGATCGAACTGATAATGAAACTAGTGCGAATGAACAACTTGTCCAGTTTGATTTACTTGGTCTTGATATTAAGACAGGCATCAAAAGTAACAGCTCGGAAATCCTCACCCAGTTTGATGAAGCAACTATAGCCAAACTATTGGATGAAAAGTTTCAATCCATCATCCACCATCTGAAGTCATTAAAAGATAGAATAGACGATACTACCTCGAAAGTTTTAGTCACTGGGGACTTGAATTCTGGTAAGTCCAGTCTTTGTAACGCGATTCTGAGAAGACAGGTTTTACCAACTGATCAGCAGCCTTGTACAAACGTCTTCTGTGAATTGATCAGTGATGATGCAAATCATGGTGTTGAAGAGGTCCACGCTGTTCCAATTGGTAAAGAATATAATATGCGTTTTGAGAACACGTTTTACAGATTCAAATTGAAAGATTTACCAAATTTGGTTTACAAAAATGACGTGTATTCTATCTTGAAGATTTACGTGAAAGATAATCGGTCACCAGAAATGAGTCTATTAAAAAATGGGGTGGTGGATATCAGTTTGATTGACTCTCCAGGCTTGAATTTGGATTCTTATCAAACCATGCAATTGTTTTCCACTCAAGAAGAAATCGATTTGGTGATTTTTGTTGTTAATGCTGAAAATCACTTTACCCTATCCGGCAGAGAATTCATCACAAGTGTTAACAAGGATAAGAAGTTCAGTTTTGTTGTTGTCAATAAATTTGACAATATTTCAAACAAGGATATGTGCAGAGATAAGATCTTACAGCAAGTGGGTGATTTATCACCAGAAATTCACAAAGATGCTGGTAACTTTGTTCATTTTGTGTCGTCAAAAGGTGTTAACGATGATTTCCCAGGTGACGGGGGGCCAGACGGTGATGATGGTCCAGATAATAATGAACCTACTGGGCACCCTGACTTTGATCATCTTGAGGCCTCATTAAGGAATTTCATCTTGGACAAGAGATACATCTCAAAGTTATTACCTGCTAAAAATTATTTGACTAAACTCTTCAGTGATTTGCTTCAACTTATAGAGATGAATGAAAAATTCTACAATAAGAACAAGAATGCATATGAAATAGATTTGAAGAAGGTGACGCCAAAATATGAAGATGCCGTGAGAAATTCAGTTAAAATCAACGATAAAATTATGAAATTGACTGACGGCATTTCTAACGAAGTTTATGACAATACCAGATCACAGATTTTAAAGGTTTTAAAATCATTTGAAAATAGAGAATCCATCAGTACTGAAGTCTCCATTTTGAACATTGATCAATTTATTCAAACAACAAAACTAAACATTATAAATGGAATTTTGTCCAATATTGACACATGCGAGGAATATGCTAGACAAAGGACCGATGATGGAATTTCTAGGATTCGTTTATTAGGCGCGGGTGTTCTTGGAGAAGAGTTGCTTTCCAAATCAAAGTTCAAGCCAGAAATCATGTACAGTCACAAGAAGGATCATCAGTTAAAAAACAAGATAGATATCAAATTTGAATTGATTGACTTGATTGATTTTGATTCTTTTGTCAATGTGTTCAACGGCCTCAAGACTTTGTTTTCTTTCAGCGATTGGTCATTCGATAAAATGAAAGGCTCCAAACTTTTGACTTCGAGTTTATCTTCAGTGGTTGTTTTATGGTCACCAAAAATCATTACTCTGGTCTCTGGATTTGGTGTCATACTAAAATTGCCTGCCGTCGTTCATTACAGTGCAATGGCTGTTGTCATTGGTTACCCACTTTACTACTTAGTGAAGGAATCACCAAATGCCGTTCATCGTAACATCGTCAAGAGAATCTCTTCTAGCCTCGAGAAGGACGATTACATCCATACTAATAGTTTGCGTATTTCCAAAGAAGTACGCAAGGTCTTGAGTTACCCTGCTAAAGAGGTTTCAGTAGGTTTGAGTTCATTAATAGATCGTGAGGGCAAATTGAAGCGAGAACTCGCTTCAAATGTGGAATCTATTTCTATAAACTTGGGTTTCTTAAATAAGATGAAATCCAGAGTCAAACTACAGAATGACCTTGTTTCTAATTTTGTTGTTGATGTTGACTAAGCAATGCTGAGCTGATTACTAAAATGGGAAATTTCGATGATTATAAATTACAAGCGATTACTAAAATGGGAAATTCTGCTGATTATAAATAACGGCTTCATAGCCCCCTTTCCCATTCTTCTTTAACCTTTTCTTTCTTTATACACTGAATAAACTTGTACAAAATAATGAGTGAGACTAAGACACCTAGTAAAATCGACATACATACATTTGCCAATGCCAATGGCGAGTTCAAGAGAAAAGATTCAGCTTTCAGAAATACTATTTCTAAATCGGGTCCACATTTACCAGAAGCCGGGAGATATCATTTGTATGTCTCCTATGCCTGCCCATGGGCTCATAGAACTTTAATCACCAGAGTTCTGAAAGGTTTAACTGGTATTATATCTGTTTCTGTTGTTCATTGGCACATGGATTCTGATGGTTGGAGATTCGCCACTGCTGATGATAAACCGGCCGGTGTTGACGAAGACCCATTGTATGGTTATCAAAGATTATCACAGTTGTACTTCAAGGCGGACCCACAATATGGAGGTAGATACACTGTTCCTGTTCTTTGGGATAAGAAGTTACACACTATTGTTAACAATGAGTCCAGTGAAATAATCAGAATCTTCAACACTGCGTTTAATGAATTGGTTTCTGATGAATATAAGCGTTTGGATATCTATCCTTCTTCTGCGCAAAAGGAAATTGAAGAATACCATGAATGGATTTATCCTACAATCAACAATGGTGTTTACAAAGCTGGATTTGCTAGCAAGCAAGAACCATATGAGAAGGAAGTTACAGCAGTATTCAAAAGTATGGACCGGTTGGAAAAGATTTTGAAAGGCATCCATGCTAAGGGGGGGCAATATTTAGTCGGCAATGAATTAACCGAAGTCGATATCAGATTGTTTACTACACTGGTCAGATTTGATCCTGTTTATCACCAGCACTTCAAATGTAACATTAAAATGATCAGACATGATTATCCCGAGATTCACAAATACATAAGAAACTTGTACTGGAACCATGATGCATTCAAGTCCACCACTAATTTCGAGCATATCAAGTTCCATTATACAAAATCACATCCAAATATCAATCCATATGGTATTACTCCACTTGGTCCAGTTCCAAACATCATGCCTTTATAATGATATTTTTAGTTTTTTGTAACATCTGATTTATTGTCCAACATCTTTCTTCACAGTCTCTTTTATGATGATGATTAAAAGATCAGCTGTGAGGTTTCAGTCCACTCTTGCCGCGGCAGTAAACCCAAATCTGTTACATCTCCGTGTGGGGAAGATCACTGATGTTCAGTTTCATCCAGCTGCAGATAAGCTCTATGTTTCACAAGTGTCATTAGGTAACGAAGAATCAATTCAAGTCTGTTCAGGATTAGTTGGTCTTTTTGATAAGTCAAAGTTGTTGGAACGCAAGGTTGTTGTTGTTTGTAACTTGAAACCGTCCAAAATGAGAGGTGTTCAAAGTCAAGGTATGTTATTGTGTTCACAGAAAACAGTTGGTGAAAATGATTACAGAGTCGCACCTATCTTGGAGCCTGCAGACTCGAAAGAAGGAGATGAGGTTTATTTCAAAGGTTTGGAAAACAAAGCTGAAAAGAAGAGGATTAAAAGTAGCCAATTAGAAAACATTATCCAAAGATTGAAAAGTGATATGGAGGGTAACGTCTTTTGGAAAGGTAATGATGAAGATCACCCACTTGTTGTTTCACTAGAAGGTATTGAAACAAAATCGAAAGTTGAGCCAGGGTTTGAAAACTGTGAAGTTAGTTAAAAAATGATGGCATCCAAACAGCTTTTTCCTGTAAATAGATAACCAAATTTATTCCATGAGCTCTTTCTCTTTTATATCAAAAAAAAAAAATTTCTGGTGAAAAATTTTATTTTTTTAACTCTTTTTCTTATATCAAAATGGCTTTACAAATCTCTCCACAGGACACTGACATTTTGCTTAAGCAAAAGAATGTGATTAATCCTGAAGTGGTTTCCAAATATACATTTGCAGGTAAAGTTGTTCAAACCTGTCTTCAGTATATCGTTAGTTTAATCAATGAATCTTACCATTTAGGTACTCATGATCCATACTCAGCAGCAGAATTGTGTCTTTTAGGTGATTCATTCATGAAGAATTTAATCAATAAGAACTTTAAGAAATATGCTGAAAGAGGTATTGCATCTCCTGTTACTATTGATGTCAATGATATCGTTGTTGGTTACTCACCAGAATTAGACGATGAAACTAATATTACATTCCAACCGGGTGATTTGGTCACTATTTCATTGGGTTGTCATATCGATGGTTATACTGCCAATGCTTCTCACACAATTGTCATTTATCCACCATTTGTTGATGGTAAACCATCAGCTCCATTATTAGGTGTTCAAGCTGACGCTGTCGCAGCTGCTCATTTAGCTACCGAATCTGTTTTAGCATTGTTAGGTTGTGCATTTGCCCCAGAAAAAATTCCATCAGCTTTATCAAATGGTAAGAACGTTGTCACTGGTGAAATGATTAGAAATTTAGTTGATGCGATTGCAGACTCCTTTAATTGTGTTGTTGTACCAACTTCAAAAGTTAGAAGAATAAGGAGGTTTTTAGCAGGTCAATCTGAAGGTGTTGTTGCTGAAAGAGATTTCAAGGGTGTTGTGTGGTCAGAATCTAACCAAGAAATGAAATTGTTGAACAGAGGAAAAGCATCCACTTCAAAGGAAATTGCCCTCGTTGATACCACTAAGGGTAGACAGGAAAACAGAGATAATTCAATGCCTACCGATGAATTTGTTGTTATTCCTGGTGAAGTTTATTCCATTGATATCAAGATGTGCCCATTGAACACTGAAGAAGTCGGTATTGTTACATTAGAATCATTAGATCCATACCATGGTAAGAACCTCAAATCAGACTTTAATCCTAAACATTCAATTTTTATCAGAGATGTTTCCGTTGCTGAGCAATTAAAATTGAAGGCAGCTAGAAGAGTCTTCAATGCAGTTGATAAGAATCTCTCAGTTTACCCATTCAAGGCCACGTACCTTTCAGAACATTTCCCATTAAACTTAGAAAAGGGTGATATTGAAGAACAATTACAATTAATTCAAAAGGATGTTGTTCATGATAGATTAGGTATCCAAGAAGCAGTCAATAAACATGTCTTCCAGACTAAACCAATATTAGCAGCTAGATTTTTACCATTGAGAACCATTTTACAAGTCAAATCATCAACAGGTCAACAAGGTTACGATGCTGAAACTCCAACTTTACCAGGTATGGAAATCCCATTACCACAATTAAAGATTTCATCATTGAAGTTGAAGACAATGATGTCAGGTGCATTAAAGATGCCAGTTTCCAGAGAAACTGTAACGATAATTCTGGATAACAACAAGCAAAAGGTTTTGAGACTCACAGGTGGTGAATCCGCTGCAAAGGTTTCACTTGTTCATTCCGAATTTGGACTTCAAGGTCAAGTTTTGGACACAGTTACTGCTCTTTCACAGCTCGTTTCAGATGCACGTTTTGGTATCCCAGTGGAAACCTGTCGTGTTCTGCAATCATCAGAATCTATGGAAATGTGATTCCTATTTACACTTTTATACACCACCTGGTCGAGACAGCCGATACGAAAAATGGCAGTCGATCGATCAAATAGAAAATCCCAATTTATTATTTTTTCTCGACGCCACCCGTCAACAGGTGTACTTGTTATTCCCCAATTGTTTTAAATGTATGTATTCGCGGGCTTAAAATGTTCCCGTGGAGTGTCTCATAGACACTCCTGCTGCAATGGTGCTGTGTGACGGATCTTTTTATCCGTTGACGGTATGATTATGGAACAATTCACAAATAAGCATGTCTCTGTTGACCCCCCTTCAATAATATTGGCCAATGATATTCAACTAAATAAGCTGACTTCAGTCACCAATTGCATTTCCTTCGAAACTTGCATAACCTTTTCACCCAAGGATGACCAGTCCGAACGTGTTAAGTTGCTATAACCACGCGGGATATGACCGTTTTTATTTTATTTTGTTGATTGCTTGGCCAGTAGCTGATCTATGAATATTATGTTAATCGAATACATGAGAACATTAATTAATAGGGTTTTACATTTTTTCATCTTTTGATTCCATCTTGGTGACCTTCAAATGTCTCCTATGTTTCCCTTTTTAATTACATGTTTTGATGCCTGATTACGTAATGTTGTTGATTTTTTTGGACAAGGGCGCGCCGGGCTGCTTAACCATTTGTGATAAAAACATTTTGAAAGTTCCCACCAATGACCTTATACTAACAAATAATCTATCTATAGTATGTCTGCTACTCGTGAAGATTCCGTCTACTTAGCCAAATTGGCTGAGCAAGCTGAAAGATACGAAGAAATGGTTGAAAATATGAAGGTTGTTGCTTCTTCTGGTCAAGAATTATCAGTTGAAGAAAGAAATTTGTTGTCTGTTGCATACAAAAATGTCATTGGTGCCAGAAGAGCCTCCTGGAGAATTGTTTCCTCCATCGAACAAAAGGAAGAACAAAAGGGTAATGAAACTCAAGCTAAACTCATAAGGGAATACAGATCAAAGATTGAAGCTGAATTATCCAACATTTGTGACGATATCTTAAACGTTTTAACTCAACACTTGATTCCAACTGCTCAATCCGGTGAATCAAAGGTCTTCTACTACAAGATGAAGGGTGATTACCATAGATACCTGGCCGAATTTGCTGTTGCTGAAAAGAGAAAGGATGCTGCAGATGCCTCATTAAACGCTTACCAATCTGCTTCTGAAGTTGCTGTCACTGAATTGCCACCAACTCACCCTATTAGATTAGGTTTAGCTTTGAACTTCTCTGTCTTCTACTACGAAATCTTGAATTCTCCAGATAAGGCCTGTCACTTAGCTAAGCAAGCTTTCGATGATGCCATTGCTGAATTGGATACATTATCTGAAGAATCATATAAGGATTCTACTCTCATCATGCAATTGCTTAGAGACAACTTGACTTTGTGGACAAGTGACATGTCTGAAGCTAGCCAAGAAGATGGTGCCCCAGCTGGTGACAAGCAAGAAGAATAAATTGATTCAATTAAATTATTCCGTCAACTTTTCCCAAAAAATCCATAAAATCCCTTTCCATTAAGTATAGTTTTAAAAATTTTTTTACCCCTAATTTTCTTCCTTGATATAGCTTTGGCGTTTAGCAAGCTATATGAGCTAGTAGATATTTTAAATTTTACCTTATTCAATTGTTATTTTATTTTATTTTACTTTATTCTATTTTTCTCGTCGCGTTTGATTTAATTCTTCTTTCAATAAGCGTTAAATATAGTCACCATGGATACCATTGATTTTGAAGAAACATCCAACGCAAACTCTATTTACCCTCTGGTTTTTAAGTGTACGAATATTCTTGTTGGAACAATCATGTTCTTTTGTGGTTTAACAGAATTGGTTACTGGCTTTGATTATTTCTTCCAAGGTGCCTATGTTATGTTAATCTCTCTTTTGATCATATATCTTGAGTTTCAAATTCCTCCAAAGCTATTCACATTCTGCTCTTCATTCTTTTCGTTTCTTGGGAGAGGTGCAATTTATTTAATGTTGTCTATATTAAATTTTCATGGCGCTGCTTTAAGAATTGAATTGGGTTTGTTTGTTTTTGTTATTGGTTGGATATACATTGGCTTACAGTTCACTAGCATCCAGCCTCCCAAAAATATGCAAGGTGACGCGGGCTTAGCTGACGATATTTTAGAGGATGTAATTTAATTTCAATTCTATTTTAGATACTTTAATTATTTTATTAGTTTGATTATTTAAATAGCACAGAATTCTTGGCAGATTCTTGGTAAAAAGATATACCTTCAAATCAAGACGCTAAATGATAAACGCACTTATCTGATTAGCAAAAATTAATTTACCAAAAAATATCGACCAGGGTGAGGATTGAACTCACGATCTTGCGATTAACAGTCGCACGCCTTAACCAGCTTGGCCACCCAGTCATTATTGAAGAATAAAGGTGCTACGATTATTTCATCCCCACTGTCTACTAACCACTTCATCAGCGATGACCTATGGATCTTGTATTTTAAAATCATTTTGCCTCATTAATACTCCAAAAGGGTTTAGTATTGAAGAAAAAGACTTGTAAACTCAAATTATTTTTTGTACCTGAAATCAGGGCACAATATTTATGGGCGAGACTAACTATCCTAAGTTCAAGCTCACAACAATATTGCAGCTAGATAAAGGCTATGAATACAGGAAATTCATGATCTTGGTACTTGATGTAAGATATGCGAAAAAAATTTACAGTAGATTCATTGACAGGATTTGTCAAAAGCACAATACAATTTTCTTAAAAAATGACACAATCATCCATGCCGTCACTAAAAAAAATCATCAGTTTCTAAAGTACAAAACAGTAACACAAATACCACAAGTACAGAACATCTCTGAGTGTGAAGGCTACAAAAATAATATTATATCTACCACATCTGCAGCTTTTGCAAATCTTGGAGTGATGTGCACTATAAATTGATATACTGAACAGATATCTAGGAAATATGCCAACTAGATCCTCTTAACCGCAACAATGCTAGTGGAACAAATACAACACTAACAATTTACTAACAATGTATTTTAAACATTCATTTTTGCATTTCAAGACGTTTTTCTATCTTTAAACTCGTTGCCTACAATGTTCACTGATTATTTCTTTTTTCAAATACGAACTCTCAAGAGTGGTTTGAATTGTATGTTTAAAAATCTATGTATTTAAGAAGAATCTTTTTGACCCATTATCTTACGTAACCTAAAGTAAAGTATTCTTTCATCTGGTAATCATTTTAATAGTTTTCGCTTATGCGCTATATTCTTTTTTCAATTGGATGAAGAATTTACCTGATGATGTTACTTAACATGTTGAATGATGTTCCTATCTTAAAATATATGCCAAATGATGATGTTGAAATAATACATGATGATATTCCTGTGAGGTTGTGAGTTTATGAGGTCTAACCAAAAAGCAACTGTAAACTAATTGAACATATGTTATTAATAAGATTTATCAACTTAAACATGTAGGATTAGCTATATTGCGTAAAGAGTAATAAATTGAAGAATGTGAAGAACATCTCAAGTTAAGAGAAAAGCAGCAGCTAAAAAGCAAAACCCCCACTCATGATAATAGCCAATACATAAAAAACCAAAGCCAGTTGCAGGAAATCGATTTTGATTGAGTGGTTTTAACTTGGTTTATTTCAAAAAAAAATCAAAAATAATTTTTGAGTGTCTAAATACATACTACTGCCCACATTTCTATACTTGATTAACTACGCATCAGTTTTTGATGCAAAAAATTAATTTCTGTGATCGCTTTCGCAAGAACAACAGACTTTGAAGGTTTTGTTGCTTTAGAATTTTTTTTTTTGTTCATAAGATGGTTATCAAGAGGGACTTCAGAAGTACTAAGAACAGACACAAGAGATTCATATGCTTCTTTAATTTGATCCCGTCGGCGCTTCTCTGCTAATAAATGATTTTGTTTTCGCTGAGCTGCGTCAAACGTCTTTTTAGAAGCTTTGGTCTCCAGTTTGCTTATCTTTGAAATCATTTTGATGGGAGCTTCTAGCTTCGGTGACATCTTCTGTGTTTGATGTAACTGGATTGGTTGTTTTTTGGCACTATCATTGATATACTCAGGTGCAACCACATCCACGTGGTCAGCATGATCTTGTGTGTGAACATCTGTATAAGGGTGCATAGAATCAAGAAAACTTTCAATAGCACCGGCTTCTGTTGTGGTAAGCAGGTCAATAGCAGGCATCCAAGAAGGAGATCCAAATATCGTTGGAGACGGTCCATAATCTATTCCTGGAGAAAGATTATTAAGTTGTGCAAAAGTGGTAGGAGGTGTTTGTGGCCATGTTGGAGTTGCTGGTGAAGATGTATGGCCTACATCACCCATAAGTAGTGCATAAGCTGTGTCAAAGTCCACATCTACTTCGTTATTGTCCATTATTTAAATACTATCTAAACTATAATGTGGTTTTCACATGCACAAGAATATTTTCAATTTCGGATTCACTCAGCTCGCTCAGCATCGAGTCAAACTTTACCTTCTTTTGCCACTCAGCAAGGTCTTGGGCATTATTGTAGTCAAAATTTTTCAAAATTAACTCACGTGCTTCATTCTCATTTTCTTGATAGAATTCAATTCCACCTTGAAGCCCTTTCTTGAACGCACCTAAAGTCTCAGTGGAGACATGAGAACCAACAACCCCAACCCAACTTGGCCAAGGTGTGTCAATGGATCCAATTGGTACAATAACATTTTTATCATAGTATGGCTTACTTGTGAAGTATTCCCACATGAAAATATCGATAGAATCATCATTTACACCGTCACGTAAATTGGCAAACGTGTCTAAAACTTTGAAATCAAGCTTTTCGTGTGAAATCCCATTCTCAGTAGCAAAAACAAAAGCCATATTATAACTACCAGATCCAATACGAGAAACACCAACTCTAATCTTATCAAGCTTTGCTATATCAGAAATGGATTTTAATTTTGAGTTAGGCTTTGCAGAAATTGACCATGTTAAGGGAGATTGAACATATTTACCAAATATATTATACTCAGTATCACCCTTATAGCGACCGCGAACAAAAGCTTCAGTGAGACCTAAACAGATGTCTACCTCACGTTGTTTGAGAGCTGAAATAAGAGCTCCGGAACCTGATGGGTAAGGTAGAAGTTTAATTGACAACTTTTGTGACTCGAAGAGACCTCTCTCGTTTGCAAAAATAAGAGGGGCAGAAAAGTGTTCAGGAACAAATCCTACACGAAGTGGCAGTGACATTTTTGGTGGCATTAGTGGGTCTACAATTGAAGAAAATGAACAAAATTTAATTTTTGGTTTTGGCCAAACCTTGAAAAAATTGGAAATGGTTTTTTGTTAAAGAATGCGAGTTATACTTTGATACAAAAAAGTGATGAATGGCGTAACTCTTAAGTCTAACGGCACAGATAGTGCAAATCAAAAAATAAGCCCGATGCGGGGGTCGAACCCGCAGCCTTTTGATTAAGAGTCAAACGCTCTACCGATTGAGCTAACCAGGCTTAGTAAGAGGTCGTACCCGGATTCGAACCGGGGTTATCCGGATCAAAACCGAAGGTGATAACCACTACACTATACAACCAATATATCTGTGAAATAATGTGTTTTTTTTTACAGCACTCACTCATTATGTTTTATAAATTTTATGAAACTTGATTAAAGATGCTGTTTGTCTCAAAAAATAATTAAGCCGGTTAATTTTTCAAGCTTTTACAAAATACGTAACAAGCATATAAGTTACAAAACAAAGTTAACGAACAAAAGATTTTTCGCAGAGGGTTATCCACCATCTATATCGCAAGAATTACTTCCACCTCAAGCAAAAAGAACTCGCGTATAACGAGAAGCAAAGAATCAATTTTATACAAGCAGTGCAGTATCCCGACAGCACTCTGATACCAGTTGATATTTAACATACATACTATGCAAATACATCCCCAATATTATCAATGGGTCCCTCAATTCCACTTAAAACACTATTAACGATCCAATGATTTTATCCAGAATAAAACTTTCCCTGAATATATTAATGTTAGTAAGTAATAGAACATTCCTAGTAATGACAAAGATAGTATAAAATCCCTTCAAAAGCATCAATGGCAAACTGCTAACAAAAGAGAGATTGAAAATTTCAGACAACAAAATATATATAAGAACCTCATAGCCACAAGGTGCAACATCAAATAACTGTGGGTTTGTGGACAATGTAAAAATTATTGATGGAGAAGAGATATTCGAGTTACAATATGTTGGTACAGGTTATACTCAAAAATTAGGGAAAGACTATTCAGACAGCTACTTACCCGCACAAACCATTGGCTGTTTGAACAACACTAGCTTGTAAATTCAACCAATGGATGCAAAAACTGCTTTCCTAAATGCTCCTATTAAATATGAGATTTAAATATGAGATGAATATTCAACCACCAAATGAATATGTAAAACCAGACAATGTATGGAAACTTGATAAAATTTTATATGGTCTAAAGCAGCCTCCTGGTAGATGGTATAAGAACTACAATTTTCTGGTTAAAATAATTGTATGAGTGAACCATGCTACTACCACAAACAAAGCATTTGTGATGGTGTACTTTGATGATTTCCTAACTATTAGGAAGAACGACAATGAAATTACAAAAGTGTTTAATACTCTGAACAAAAATTTCAAAATGAAAGATATGGGTGAATCCAAAATATTCTTAAGGATGGACTTACAATCAAAACCTCAGTCGTTTTACTCAGATCAGCAATTGAAAGAATGACATCTAATCGAAAAGCTCATCTAAAAGAATCGTACATTGGTTGATTGATGCTAAAAAATTTTTACACCAATACCAATGGCAAATCAACTATATGTGATCCACATGAAACAGCTTACAATAGAATGCTAATGGGATCAAAACTATCTGTTGCTAGAATGGAAAGACCTGACATTAGCTTTGCAGTATCAATGTATGACTAAGACATCCAGCGAGAATAATGATATATCTCATACAAACGATGGTGAACTGGCCTACCTCAAAAGCAACAAGAGAATAATATATATATTCAAAAATTTCAAGTATTTAGACAGAACTGGTGAACTACAAAGGTTATGATGAAAGGACAGACTTTAGAATGCAGTCATAACAGATGAAGCATGAAAACAATCTTAAAGATAAAAGATCACACTGTGGCTATGTATTTTTCATATGATAAATCGAGGATAGATTGAGTAAGTTATTATATTACCAAGTTTAAAGAAATTTTTTAAAAATGAAATCTCTTTTCTTCTAGTGGCTATAATTGTATATAAAATACGTAAATGGTTGATCTATCATTAGCCATTTAGAAACAAGAGATCCATTTATCCTTCAATCATTTCGATAATGGTCGGATGGTCTAGTTGGTTATGGCATCTGCTTAACACGCAGAACGTCCCC
>JAKVQQ010000026.1:0-122734 GCA_030462855.1 Saturnispora bothae | reverse complement strand
TTAAGGCAGGAATTTTACTCTCTTGATCTTGAATAACATCCAGCAGGCCAATGATATTAATGAGTAAAAAACTCGTGGGAAAACACCCTGGCCAAGTATGAGCTTTATAGCTATGATATTGAGTGAATTAACAACATTTTAAAATACCCACAACAGGAGCTTCGTTGTTCTTACAAGTCACGTGACACACCCAAAATTTTGAACCTTCAAACTACGATGACCCGTCTGTTTTTTTTCTTAAAGTTAAATTTTTGAAGTCTAGAAAGCAACCCCTGGAAACAATTCAATATTTTAAATTGCAATTCAATCCACTTTTGGTGGGTTTACAGCGGTTTGACATTTGACAACTCTGTAATTTGGGTATTTCCATTTTTTCAAGCAAATTTTTTAATCTTCAAAAAGCGTAAGTAGTTTAGTGGTAAAATCTAACATTCCCATTGTTAGGCCCCGGGTTCGATTCCCGGCTTTCGCACTTTTTTTAAATTTTTTGATTTCACTTAGCTGAGAAGTTGAAACTTAAAATTTTTCCCAATTCCTTGGACGTTCAAATAGACTCACAACTTTCTTTTTAGGAAATAAATGTCTTCTGAGGAATCCACTGGCCCATTTTCCTTCCCAAGGGAAGAAGAAAGGGTTCTTGCTCATTGGGAAGAAATCGACGCTTTTCACACTTCTGTTAAGCTTAATGAAGGTAAGAAGCAATTTGCTTTTTATGATGGTCCACCATTCGCTACTGGTACCCCCCACTATGGTCATTTCTTAGCTTCTACCATTAAGGATATTATTCCAAGATATGCCAACATGAACGGTTATTACGTCGAAAGAAGGTTTGGTTGGGATACTCATGGTTTACCTGTTGAACATGAAATTGACAAGAAGTTGGGTATTTCTTCAAAGGATGATGTTATGAAGATGGGTATCGACAAGTATAACGAAGAATGTAGAGCTATTGTTATGAGATACTCTTCCGAATGGAAGGAATCCATTACCAGATTAGGTAGATGGATTGATTTCGAAAATGATTACAAGACTATGTACCCATCTTTCATGGAATCTTGTTGGTGGGCTTTCAAGGAATTGTACAACAAGGAAATGGTTTACAAGGGATTAAGAGTCATGCCTTACTCTACTGGTGTCACTACTGCTTTGTCCAATTTTGAAGCTCAATTGAACTATAAGGATGTTAATGATCCGGCTGTCACTATTGGTTTTGCTACTGTCGATGATCCAAAGACTATATTAGTTGCTTGGACCACTACTCCATGGACTTTACCATCTAACATCGCTCTTGCTGTTAACCCTGAACTTCAATATGCCAAAATCTTTGATGAAGAAAAGCAAGTAACTTACATCCTCTTAGAAAAGTTAATTGGTGCTCTTTACAAGAAGCCAAAGGATGCCAAATACAAGATTACTGGTCACATTAAAGGTTCTGAATTAGTTGGTACCAAGTATGTTCCATTATTTGATTACTTCAAAGATCAATTCACCGAAACTGGTTTCAGAGTTATTGGTGCCTCATATGTTTCTGACGAATCCGGTACTGGTATTGTTCATCAAGCTCCAGCTTTTGGTGAACAGGATTTTGAAGAATGTACCAAGAACGGTGTTATTTCTGAGAAACTTACTCCACCAAACCCAGTTGATGATGATGGTAAATTTACCGCTGAAGTTAAGGACTTCCATGGCTTATATGTCAAGGATGCTGATAAGGAAATCATGAAGATTTTAACTGCTAATGGTAAACTATTATTACAAGCTCAAATTAGACATAGTTATCCATTCTGTTGGAGATCCGATACTCCATTATTATACAGAACTGTTCCATCTTGGTTTATCAGAGTTAAGGAAATCATCCCACAAATGCTTGAATCCATTGACAAGACTAAATGGGTTCCATCTGTGATTAAGGAAAAAAGATTCTCCAACTGGGTTGCCAATGCCAGAGATTGGAACGTTTCCAGAAACAGATACTGGGGTACTCCAATCCCATTATGGGTTTCTGACGACTTTGAAGAAGTTGTCTGTGTTGGTTCTATTGAAGAATTAAAGGAATTATCTGGTAACCAAGACATTACTGACATCCACAGACACAAAATTGATCACATTACTATCCCATCTAAAATGGGTAAAGGTCAATTGAAGAGAATTGAAGATGTCTTTGATTGTTGGTTTGAATCTGGTTCTATGCCTTACGCTTCTAAACATTATCCATTTGAAAACAAGGAGAGTTTCGCTGATGCTTTCCCAGCTAATTTCATTGCTGAAGGTTTAGATCAAACTAGAGGTTGGTTCTACACTTTATCTATTTTGGGTACCCATTTATTCGGTAAGGTTCCATACCAAAACGTTATTGTTAATGGTATTATTTTGGCCGCTGATGGTAAGAAGATGTCCAAGAGATTAAAGAACTACCCAGATCCAAACTTAATTACTTCCAAGTATGGTGCTGATGCCTTGAGACTGTACCTGATTAACTCCCCTGTTTTGAAGGCTGAAACTTTGAAATTCAAGGAAGAAGGTGTCAAGGAAGTTGTTTCCAAGGTTTTGTTACCATGGTGGAACTCTTTCAAATTTTTGGAAGGTCAAGTCCAATTGTTAAAGAAATCCGAAAATTACGATTACGTTTACGATCCAACTGTTAAGTCTGAAAACGTTATGGACAGATGGATTTTAGCTTCATTGCAATCTTTGATTAAGTTTATTCAAGTTGAAATGGATGAATACAGATTGTACACCGTTGTTCCAAAATTATTGAACTTGATTGATCAATTAACTAACTGGTACATCAGATTAAACAGAAGAAGATTGAAGGGTGAGAATGGTTTGGATGATGCCAAGAAGGCTCTGAATACTCTTACTGAAACTTTGTTCACCTTAGTTAGAGCTATGGCTCCATTTACTCCATTCTTAGCTGACGGTATTTACCAAAGATTAAGACCATACTTTACTGAACAAACTTTGGACAAGTACTCTAAGGATCACAGATCTGTTCACTTCCTTTCATACCCAACTGTTAATGAAGAATTATTTGATGAAAAGATTGAACTTGCTGTTGCTAGAATGCAAAAGATCATTGATTTAGGTAGAACTATCAGAGAAAAGAAGATGATTTCCCTTAAGACTCCATTGAAGGAATTAGTTGTCTTAAACTCTGACCCAGATTACATTAGTGACGTTGAATCTTTAAAGACTTACATCATAGAAGAATTGAACATTAGAGATTTAGTTCTCACTTCTGACGAAGAAAAGTATGGCGTTGAATACAAAGCTGTTGCTGACTGGCCTGTGTTAGGTAAGAAGTTGAAGGGTGACGCCAAGAAGGTTAAGGCTGCTTTACCAAACTTGACCACTGATGAAATTAAGACCTTTGTTGAATCGGGTAAGATTGAAGTTGCTGGTATTCCATTACAAGCTGGTGAATTGAACATTTTGAAGGGTTTACCTGAATCAAAGAATGGTGAAGGTCAAGAATTCAGAGCTGAAGGTGACGTTTTGATCATCTTAGATATCAACCTCTATCCAGAATTACAAACCGAAGGTTTGGCCAGAGAATTAGTTAACAGAATTCAAAGATTGAGAAAGAAGTGTGGTTTGGAACAAACTGACGAAGTTGAAGTTCAATACTCTGTTCTCAAGCAAGACGGCTCTACCAATCTTGATGATATCATTGCCAAGCACGGTGATGTTCTTGCCAAATGCTCTAAGAAGCCAATTGTTCCATACACTGAAACTTCTGCTGAAGTCATTGGCGAAGAAGAGTCTGCAATTAATGAAACAATCTTTAACTTGAGATTATTGAAGATCTAGATCTTTTTTTAAATACTCCATAATAAATAAAATTTTAGTTAAATCAACTTCAAAAGTATATAAATTTTTTGCTGAGCAATGATTACGTAATTTACACCAAATTGCCGCTTCCAAAAGAAATAATTTTTTTAACAAAATAGGTGGTTATTCTTGAATCTGTGATTTCCTTCTCATCACAGTTTTGAGTTATGTCATATGGTTCGCGTTTAGGTGGATTTGGGGCCACGGCATTGAACAGTACTTCATCTGCCATGAGTAACCAAGGATCAATACAGGATTTGCAAAACGACATTGTTGTTCCAAACATTGGTGATGACAGTGTTAGTGACCTTGCGTTCTCGCCACAGGCGGAATTCTTGTCTATATCCAATTGGGATAAGGGTGTCAGAATTTATGAGATTAGCCAACAGGGCCAAGTTCAGCCAAGAGCTATGTACAATCATGACGGGCCAGTTCTTTCAACTAGATTTACAATGGATGGTACTAAGGTGATCTCTGGTGGTGCTGATAAACAAATCAAGCTGTTTGATATGGCATCACAACAAAACCAAACAGTTGGTGTTCACCAAGATGGTGTGAAGTTTGTTAGACATGTTTCTTGTGGTCCCCAAAATACCCAATGTATAGTTTCAGGTTCGTGGGACAAAACAGTTAAATACTGGGACACTAGGCAACAATCGCCAATTTGCTCACTTCAAATGCCAGATAAAGTGTATGCTATGGATGCTTCACAAAAACTATTGGTTGTTGGTACTGCTGATAAAAACGTTACCATAATTAATTTGAACAACCCAGATAAAATCTTCAAAACCATTCCTTCTCCGTTGAAATATCAAACAAGATCAATTGGCTGCTATCCAAATGGTGATGGGTTTGCTATTGGTTCAATTGAAGGTAGATGTGGTATCCAATATGTCGATGAAATGCAACAAAAAACTTTAGGGTTTTCATTCAAATGTCAAAGAGAAACTAAACCGAACAAGGAGACACATATTTATGCGTTAAATGCAATTGTTTTCCATCCTGGATTTGGTACTTTTGTCACTGCTGGTTCTGATGGTACCTTTTCTGTCTGGGATAAAGAAGCTAGACACAGAATTAAATCTTTCCCTTCTTTAGGTGCAACCATACCCGCTGTTGCCTTCAATAGAACAGGGGCTTTGTTTGCATATGCTTTAAGCTATGATTGGAGTAAAGGTTACGAATTTAACACTCCTCAATATACAAACGCTGTCAGAATACACGTTTGCAAAGACGAAGAGTTTAAGCAGAAACCAAAACGTAAGTAAACTAAAGAAAAATAGTTTATTTATAGTGTATAGTGTAATACATGAACGTAGTAATTATAAATAATATGATCGATCAACGATATAAAAACCTAAATTAAAAATACAATAATTTGAAAACCTTTTAATTCCTTTTTTATTCATTCCCTGAATTTTTATTAATTTAATTGATATTAGTTCCTTCAACAGAGTCATTCCAAGAAAACTCTCCTAATCCCCCATCATTCCCATTATATAATCCAAAATCAAAGAAATTATCACCTGTATTAAAATCTCCAATACCGGGATCAACATTCAGTAAATCACTATCTGCACCATCAACTCCATCAATGAAGTTAGTGGACAGTAAACTATCAGGTTTGATATCCGTTGATGTATCCTTAAGATTAGAATCTTCTTTTGCTTTCCTATTTGTCTTTGGTCTTTTGCCTTTACTCTCACCAGTACCATCTTGTAAATTAAACTCATCCTCTTCTTTAACGGTTGCTGGTGTTGTCATATTGGAGGCACCATTACCAACACGCCTACGTGGTCTTTTATTGGCTTGTTGGCCTGCTGGTGTACCATTACCAATCGGCGTACCAGGTGTATTAGGTGTAACAGGAATAGATGCGGAGTTCTTTCTTATCCTTCTATTTGCTTGTTTCTTTTTCGTATTTGAACCACTAGCGGGAGTAATACCAACGCCAACACTGACACCGCTTTGTAAAATTGGGGAATCACTAGTTGGTGCAGTTGATGGTGATTGTCTCAATTGGCCTAACATACTGGAAAATTCAGCAAAGTGAGACCCATTACCATTACGAACTGGTCCTGATCCATTACTATTATCTTCAAATTCTTTTGGAGTAACACCATTGTTTCCAGTTGGAGGAACTGAAAATGCGTGGGGACTTGTAGTTATTGGGTCTAAACCGTTGGCGCTAGTACCTGCGCTTATACTCATCCGTTGTCTCTTGACACCTTGACCGTTGTTGAGTTGGGGTGTTATCATGTTATTTACGATCACTTGATGCTGTTGTTGAGGTGTTTGCATTTGTTGTTGTTGTTGTTGAATGCTTTGTTGTTGCCTTTGTTGTAACTGTAAAATCCTCATTTGCTGTTGCTGAGCCACCTGAGCTTGTGTTGGTATAGTATGATTACTGTTCATTTGTCTGAGTTGCTGCTGTTGTTGCTGTTGTTGCATTGGAGGTGGTTGATTCATCATTTGAAGAGGTACATCATTGCCATTCATTTGAGCAGCCTGTTGTTGCATTCGTAATTGCATTTGATGATCAGGACCCGGGACCATTCGCTGTTGACCTTGTGGTGTCCCAACTTGATTTGGAGCTCTTCTTATACCATTTGTTTGATTACCATTTATGAACACTCCTGCTTGCATTTGCTGATATTGCCTTTGACTCTGCTGCTGCTGCTGCTGTTGTTGTTGTGGAGGTATTCTTTGTTGCTGCATCATTTGAGGCTGTTGTTGCTGCTGCTGTGGAGTTGGTATTTGCTGAATATGTTGTTGCTGTGGTTGCTGACGTAACTGTCCTTGTTGACTTTGAGGTTGATGTTGGCCCTGAGGCTGATCTTGAGGTTGCCTTCTAGGGACATTCTTCAAGTTTTGTTGTGCCATGTTTATACCCATTACGATCCCGGAATGTTGTTGTTGTTGCTGTTGTTGAACTTGCTGCTGCTGTTGCTGTTGTTGCCTCATCCTTTGCTGTTGCTGCATTTGGGCTTGAGTCAGTCCGTTCCGATTTTGAGGAGGGGGGCCAACTGTAATCTGCGCACCGTTTTGAATGCGCCAAGGACCACCTGAAGGATCAGTAGCCGATCCCGGACTGCCTTGCATAACCATATGTTGAGGCATTTGAACGTACTGAGGAGTTGGAGCATGAGATTGGGATTGCGGATGCATTTGCTGACTCTGTTGTTGAGGTTGCTGATTATTTATTTGTTGAGCTAGAGCTTGATCTTGCCTCTGTCTTAAATTGATATACTGATAATATTGATTAGCAGCAGGTGAGCCACCTCTTTGTCCTCTTGCATTGAAGACATCCCAGAAGATTTGCCACCATTCATAGAGGAATCCTTGAGGCGCATCCATAGCCATTTTACAAGCAGGAAGTGTATCATTAACCATCTGAGTATTGCGAGAAAGGGAGCGTTCGCCATCGTGAATAAGAGGAACTTGAGCTTCTTTGAAAAACTGTGTGGCTGTGGATTTAAAACCCGCCTTCAACAAAAAATCGTAGATGTAAGCATTGAGCAGTTCACGAGAATTTGCTGCTGCACTATCAAGCACAAGAGGCTGCGTGTCTATTGATTCGTCCATTGTTGATGGATTCCACTGATAGTACAAGAGCCAATCTAAGCTGTAACTTATAAAACAATCTAATTCTCGTCCTTGTATTTTTTTAATGAAACAATAATCATCTGCTGCTGCCAATTTCAAATACGTGCCACTATAAATCTTTTGCTCAGCATGAGAACAAGAAGCAATACTAAAACAAGAGAGAGGGAGGAAAGTGCTGTTGATGGAAAAATGTCCCAGCAGTACTCGTGCGCAATAGCAATGGGAATCACAAAATACCAGCAAAGTCCGGACATTTGGAGCATGAATGGCCAAGTCCAATGATACCATGCAAGGAATTGGTAATGTAGAGACCTGGAAAACAAGATGCCAATCAAGTTTGCACTGAAAATGGCATATGTAGCAAAAACTTCAGCATTGGGGCCCAGGATAACATTTTGGTCATTGATGGTGTTTGAAAATGGTGAAAGAAGTCCATCCTTGACAACAAATTGGTAAACACTCTTTCCAGTGAATTTAGGTGAAACGTATACCGTGAATGCAAACCACACAATAGAGCCGAGATGAAGTGCCAGCAAAGAAATATGGAGCAAACTTGAAACAAAAATCGCCTCCGGTATAAACTTCCAGTTCACAGTCCATTTGTAAAGAAATACTCTTGAGAAATCAAACGCACGTCCAAAGAAGTGCACTAAATTTTCACTGCCAGAGCTGATGAATGGCCAGTTAGCAGCAACCTGAACTTCCAAACCAACAAAACCAACAAGAAGTAATTGGGCAAGGTTTTCTGAACATAGCAAATACATCACAACTAAATATCCAGGGAGATACAATAAAGCACTCATTTTGATGGATAATGCCAAAGAATAGAAGATGACTGACATAAACATAAGACCATAAAGAATTGCTGAAGATGCAGTATTGTGTTCTTCTTCGGTTGGCTCGGATGCATCCTTTTCAACTTGCTTGTCTTCCTCGTTTTCGTTGGATTTGACCATAGCAAATGCGTCTCTTTTGACGTTGATTGCACCTAAGATAAGAACCCACGACAATGCAACAAACATAGTAACAAAACAATCGTTAAACATTCTCAAAACGTAGATAGAATGCAATCTCTTGGATGCAACCATAATAACTAATAAATATGGTGCAAACCCCCATAAGTTTCTATCACTTCTTTCGTTTCTAACTTCATCGTCAACAAACTTAAGTCCAGAGCCAACTGATGGAACGTTGGTGTTTAGCAAATAATAGCCGATAAGCACAATGGTAAAAGTGAACAAGTAAAGCCATCTGAATGCATGTTGACCAGCCATGACATTTTGCATACCATCAATACCAGCATAAACAGCGCGTTCTAAAGAATCCGGAATTTTGATCACTTCTGATTCCTTATTGATATCTTTGACTGCATTGTACAATTTATTACCGGCCAATGCTTGCGCAATGCTCTTTTTATTGGTTTTACTGCTAGCACTGGTGTCATTACCTGTTAGCCATTTCATAGCACTGTAAACCCAAAGATGACCTCCAGGGTACACCAATGGACCACTATCACCTTCAATCTTGTAATAATCTTTCTCGCCGGCCAAAAAGAGATTCACTTGTTGCATATAAGTGGAATAATCAATTTCGGTGTATGGAACATTAGCAATAATATATTTCAAAACCAACGATTCACAAATCCACAACGGAATGGTGAATAATTCAAAGTTCAACGGAGAAAATGCCAATTTGAATGGCATTTGAATCAGATCAATCATAACATTTTTAAAAGTCAATTCAGGAAGCTGCTTTTGCTCCTTTTTTGGATCAATTGCAAGATCATTTGAAGATTTCAAAGTTTCTTCAACTGTCTTTTTTCTTTGACGAACTGAATTGGCGGGATCAACCTCCATTTCTTTATTATCAAAGATAAAAAATGTATTTCCTGCCATTCTAAAATAGTAAATTTCTTCTTTTGCTCATTAAGCGTTTATAATATTATATCATTTAAAAACCTTGTAAATAAATCAAACATTGATAGTCCCATCATCTTCACCATTCGTGAATTTTTCTAAAATCTCATCTTCTGTGTCTTCAGCCCCTCTAGCCAAAGCTTGAGCTATTTTCACTTCCCTGTCCATATCTTTTTCTCTGTTTTCAATCATACTGATGTTTAATCTTCTCCTCACGATATCAACATCGTTAGGGAACAAGTTGACCTTGACAGTATCATAAATAGTTCTAGGCAGTACTGCAGACAACACACTCAAAAAAACACAAGCCCAGAAAGATCCACTTCTATAACAATTCACACCAGTGTAATAATAGTTAAATGAAAATGTGTTCGAAGAGTAGGCAGCTATCCAAATGATAGTTAGTGAATTGGATAATAAATTTAACCCAATAGTTAAAATATCCCACCTTTTTTGTCTCAATAAGATAAAAATGTTACTTGCAAAGATGGAAGAAACGGCTGAAAAATTACCTACTGAAAATCTGTCGTCTAATTGTAAACCGTTATGTGTTGCAAAATGACCTTGACGGAAAATCAACCATGGCCAAAAGAAACAAATAACTGACTGATAAATACCATCAATCATGTAAATGATGAATTTGAAAGTGTCTTGTGTGTTTTTTCTAGTAATTCCAGAACGATAAAGTTGAGGAATTGTCAGTGCAACATAATCAGGAACATCTTGATCTAGACATCCTAAAACACCAACAGGCAACGAAGTAAAGAATAAGTTGAAAAGCATCAAAATGGAAAATTCATAAAGGTATGTACCATCAAAATTGGTGAAAATACCATACCAAAACAATGGCATCACAAAAATCACATTTTTGTAAAAGAAACATGGAACGACCTCGGTGAATCGATTAAAACACCATCTACCATGAACTAACAAAAGTCTTTCTAAGAATCTGAACTGCCCAATAGCATAATCAGAAGACATAGCGGCTTGCCTACCTTCTTCACCAGCAATACCAACGCCAACATTGGCAGCTTGAATCATTGAAACATCATTGGCACCATCACCAATAGCCAATGTCAAAACGTTAATAGTATTTTTTACCAGTAAAACAACTTCTGCTTTTTGTGATGGAGAAACACGACAACATAAAACTGAACAGCAGTTCTTGCAAACCAACAGGAACTTCAATCTTATTTCCATTGAAGTTGATTCATCAAACAATGTAGTCAGTGTTTTACCATCAATAACTAGTGAATTAGTTTCTGGTGGAATGGAGTGATCATTTTTCAACCATTTGATCTTAGCCTTATCAACTTCTTCAATACCAAACTTTTCATGTAAAGCTTGGTCTAATTGTTTATCCAGCTCAGAAGCATCTTCTATATCTTGTAAAATAGTCAAATCCATCGAATTGGCCAACATAGAACATGAAAATCCAATACTAATGGCTGTTTCAACTTTGTCACCAGTTAACATCCAAAATTTGATACCGGCCTTTCTGAAGTTTTCAATTGAAGAAGGAACACCATCTTGTAATTTATCCTCAATAGCAGTTGCACCGATAATATCAAACCCATGCTCAAAAGAGTCGGACAATTCCATCATTCGAGTTTCTCTTGTTTCATCCAAAAGTGCAGAAGCTTCAAGATATTGTTTTTTCCAAGCTTCAAATTCCACTATATCAACTGCTTTTCTTGCAACACAAAGTGTACGCAAACCTTCAGTCGATAATTTCGTTAAATTTTCCTTAATTGAGTTAATAAGTTCTCCATTAGAAGCACATCTCTCTAAAATCACATTATCTGCCCCCTTTGTAAGCATCATAACGTCACCATTTGGTGTTTTCAAAACAATTGACATTCTCTTTCTGGTTGAGTTGAATGGAATAACAAACAAGACTTGGAATTCAATAACTTTGTTAACAGTTGCATCATAAACACTGTAAATATCATCATCTTTACCAAGAAAAACTAGACCGACATCTCTAGCAGCAGAAACAAGAGCAACTTCATCTGGAGATTCAGCACCATAGTTAATATCGTTCACATCATGTTTTTCGGTATCCAATGAATGTTCAACTATTGCAGTGTGGCAAAGAGCTAAAGATAGCATGAAATCATGATTTTCAATACTTTGAGTATCAACACTATCATCACTGTTGATTTTTTCCAGATCGCCAACAAATTCAGATGAAATAAAGGTTAATTTATCCTCTCTGAAGTAAGTTGAATTAAATTTGGCTAAATTGGTAACCATTTTAGCTTTATCATTATTAATTAAAGTTTCATATTCTTTCTTTTTCTGATCAACATCAATTGTATCACTACGTCTATCCAATCCTTCTTGTGCTGCAGTGTATGAAATTCCATACATTTTTTGACCAATAACACATTTTCTAAATTCCATAATGTTTTGAGTTAAGGTACCAGTTTTGTCACTGAACACATATTCAATTTGACCTAAATCATCTGAAATACCCCATGATTTAGGAACACATGGATAATCTAACTTTTCGTAATACATTTGAACATCTGAATAAATAAAATAGGCTTGGATGGTTTTAACAATTTCGACAGTAATATATAGAGAAATTGGAACCAAAGTTTGATACATGATAAGGTTGACAAAAAATGATAACACACCATTAGCAGCAGCAGTTGGAGCATACGGTTGATAATCAAAGAAAAGCCTAGAGTTGATGGTGCTATCACGGTAAAAGATACCATTGATTAACCCAGAAACAAAACACATAATGAACAAGAGCACAAAATTAATAATAACATACTTGTTTAAATCGTTTGACATTTTCGATTTCTTGGTTGGTGTTACACCGGTGTTCAAAATGATCTTAGTATTATCACCGGTAGCAATCACGACAGCAAGAACGTATTTGACGTTTCTCAAAACAGATCCACGTAACAGGATGTTATCAATAGTAATAGCTTCGGAGATTGCACGACCTTCTACGTCGTCAACAGAGGAATATCCCATATAGTTGAGGGCACCTCTAAATGAGTATAATTCCTTTGATGGGGCTTCACAACCGATAGAAAAGGATGCTCTTTCAATGTCAGCAATTGTGTTAATACAACGAGAAGCTTTTAAGGCCGTCTTGGGTTTCAAATTGGTTTCACCATCCAAATTCTTTGTTTCAACGTAACAAATACCATCTTCAGTACTTGTGTTCAGGATAACAAGATCGGCGGGGATTTCATCATTTTTGTTAATTTTAATGATATCACCAACTTCAATACTTTTCCATTCGGTAGTTCGGAAGTTCAATCCAAAAGAAAGTTGAATGTTCGGATCACAAAGAGAATCAGGAGTGAAATGCGATAATTTTGTATGTAACTTTTGGTTTTTCTTCAACGATCTATGAGTGTTGAGACTTACTCTTGTCTTAACTGGAGATATCACTGATTGATTAGCAATTGAGCCTAAATCGTCATTATGGTCGTCAGCAGAATCCTCTACAACTTCACCATTATTACGCTTCTTTTTAACTATGAAAGCCAGGATAGATTTAGTAAGACGGGAGCAAGACTTTTTGAATCTTCTCCATGGACCAACGTTATCTTCTATGACATTTGGATTAATGATTCCCTCTAATCTTTGAACTTTTGAAGAATTCATTTCAAAATCGCTGATGGCACGTCTGGAATCTTCAAATGCATCCTTAATTGCCGTCAAAACAACAATAACAATAAGGGGAACAGCTTGCATACCAGGATTTTGAACACCAAAAATCTGAAAAGCTGAAAGAATGATAATGAAAAGGAAATAAGAGTTCGCAATGTTCGTAAACTGAAACAGAATGTTCAAAGGCAAGAAATTGAGCGGGGTGTATTTGGTTGTTCTTATTTTGTTTCTTGGATACTGGACTTTTGGATATCCTGTTTTGGGGTCCAAAAGTTCTTGGGGGAGGGGCTTATTAATGAAAACCTCACGGGAAGCATCAAAAACGTCTCGCCTATTAGCCCGTGAGATCCATAGCTCCACCTTGGTAAAGAAAGTCTCAAACATTAAGATTTAATGACAACAGGAGGAAAGAAGATTTAAAAGTAAACAATATTTGAAAAACAATAAGCTTGATAAATATTTAATTGGAAGATAGAACTAACTATAGTGTAGCTATTTTGCATCAAACGTATATAATCCTTTCCGTAAGAAGTTCAGCTATCGAATGGTTTTTGTTGGGCTTTCATAGCAGTGCTGGAAGATGAGATAAATTATCTAACTCGACCAATATTTACGATAGAATTATTTTGAAAAAAGCAGCATGATACCCGTTGTGCAAGTAATCTGGTGGTCTTTTGAGCTTGCGCAATGCTAAACTATTCAGAGCACAAAAAGATACTTCTTTAGAATTATGAGTTTGACCTAAAATTTTTCACATATGAAAAATGTCGACGACACTTTCTTCTTACAACTGAAATATCAAAAATGTCTGTTGAAGAAATCCCACAAGGTGCCCAAGTCCAAGTTATCTCCAAGAACGAAAAGAAGGCAAGAGAAGCTCTTATCAAGCTTGGTCTTGTTCAAATCAAGGACATTTCCAGAGTTACCTTCAGAAAGAAGGACAACTCCATCATTGCCATTGAAACTCCAGAAGTTTACAAGACCCCAGGTGGTGGTTACATTGTCTTCGGTGAAGCTAAGGTTGAAGACTTGACCCAAAGATACCAAGAGGCCATGGCTGCTCAACAAGCTGCCCAACAAGCTTCCTCTATGGTCAACAAGGACGGTGCTCCATCTGACTTGGCTGCTTCTATCCAAGACGATCTTGCTAAGGCTTCCTTAGAAGACAAGACCGAAGAAGCTGATAATGACGCTGAAGTCGATGCTACCGGTTTGGAAGAATCTGACATTACTGTCGTTATGGAACAAACCTCCGTTTCCAGAAACAAGGCTGTTAAGGCTTTGAAGGAAAACAACGGTGATGTTGTCAACGCTATCATGTCTTTAGCTTAATTGTGTATTTGTTAGATTTATAAAACTTCTAAGATGAATCAATTATTGATTAAATCAACATCAACTTCCTCTGGCTTGGATGCTGACGTTGGAGCAGGTAAAAGCATTGGGGTTTCTTTCGCATTGTTCCATTTACCACATCTTGGACAAATATATGTAACGTCTGCGGGTTGCTTTCCCGGTGGAGCAAGACCGTTATGTTGTCCACAATCTTCACAAATTAAAGCGTATCGATTATTTGGTGAGGTTTCATCATCTCCCAATAAAGCGTCAATCATCATTTGGTAATATCCGGCACCTTTGTTTTCATTTTTCTTCAGATCAGCCATTATTTGAGCCTTAGCATCACCCTTAGAGTCTGCTTCTGCTAACATCGCCTTGTACTTTTCTTTCTTTTCTCTGATTTCATCCAGTTGCTTTTCCATTACTTGGATATCTTCACCATCCCCATATCTGACTAATAAATCTCGAGTTTTATCAAAACTCGTTTGCTCTTTAAGCTGATCCAGTAAATCAGAATGTTTACCCTTCAATCGATCTATCCATCTTTCTTTACGTTTTATCAAATATTCAAACCATCGACACACCCCCAAATAAATAAGTATCAATATTCCTAATAAGCCCAAAAGCTTGGCCAATGTTTTCGGCACCAGCAAACCATCATAAGAGAAATAAATGTAACTGAAATATGCCAAATAAACCGCTATCAAATAAAATGGCAAATTTGACGTATAATAGCTCTTTGTTGCTTTCAATTGCCGCCAAGTCCTCTCGTTCTTTGTTATGTCTGCAGAAACGCTCTGTATGGATCGCTCAAACGTCAATGGGTCAAACTTGCTTGATTTAAACAGAAACATTGCCGCCTGATTAAAATAATAAAGTAACGTATCACATAGTAATTAATTTTGGGCCCTATCACCAAAGTTAACAATTTTAATATTTACAAACTAGTTATTTATTTCTTCTTCATCAACTCAACATTTTGAGTTTCTAGTTCACTCAATTTAACCCGTAACTCTTCCAATGCGCTGTGTCTATCAATGTCAATAACCGATTTTTCCTTAACTTTAGACCCAATTTTCTCCCATAAATATTTATGAGACATTTCAATACCTTTTCGTAGTTCTTCAATCCACTCCCTCTTAGCCTCTCTCATAGCTGACATGATCCTGTTCTGGGATCTGAATATTCCCAAAGCAAGTGCAAATAAAGTCAACGAAAATCCAACGTTCAATGTGATCATATCTTCAAGAAACCCAACACTTGTAACCGCACATGTAACTAACGGTGGAATGGTCAAGTTTTGAACAAGAACATCATTGAGTTTGCTTTGCAATTTAGGAAGGATTTCAGTTGTTAATTTTTTGCTTGTTGCTTTCTCAATTGATGAAATAGAATCAACTTGTGTTTGCGATTGCAAATTTGGTTCCTCAATTGATGGCACAATTGCATCTATCTTACCTTCAAAGTATTTACCTTTACCGAATTGGTCCTTCAATGATCCATGACCTTCGATAACCTTACCGAAAATTAATCCCTTCTTAACAACAATGTCATCTCTGGCTTCTAGTAAAATGTTGGATAGAACTACTGATAAATCTCCAGAGTTGACTAACAATTGAAGAATACCTGAAAATTTACCCAATAAGACATTATCTAAATATGGGTCAACTTGAGATTGAAGGTCAAAATGAGCACCTTGAGCCCAAGTTCTCACTTCAGCTTCTAACTTTGATTTTATTTGTTCATCATTATAGTTGACTAATCTGTTGTTTCCTCCATCTTTTTCAACATCAACAATAACCCTTATCAATGATCTTAACATATGGATTTGAACATTGTATCCAGAAGTTGACATGATCAAACCGTATAACAGCTCATTTATGTTGGATTCTTTATGCAACCGCATGAACTCAGTGACATTTCTAATGTCCATAGAAATTAAATCATCAGCCTCTTGGATTTTTTGTAAATCAACCTTAGAATCCATTGATTTTGTTTGATCTTTGATGGATCCTATCATATTGGGTGATCCATTTGTGGAATCATTGATCACAATCGAGTATGGCAAATCATTCAGCAAATCAACAGCAGTAGGGTCATTCGTGACATAAATGAACAGTTGAGGGTTGTTTGATCTGATGATAGCTTGTTCTCCTTCATTGCTGCTAGAGACTAGAATTTCATCAACGTTTTTAACATCGTCAATTGGACTGAAATTCAAATCGTTAACTTCTACTAATGAAATGTCGTTAAAAACCTGTCTATAACTTTCTAATTTTTGTGAAATACCATCTCCATATTTGATATCAAAAACTACCCTTGATTGAGAGTTCAAAAATGGAGACCGCAATTTAAAAACACCGTTGCCTAAGTATTCATTAGGGCCATTGGTTTCTAAACTGGTAGGTGAAATCTTGATGTTTTTACCAGGATGTGTCTTTCTGAATTGCTCTATCAATTTACTTGGAGGTGTGCTTGAAAAAGGGTCTGAAATGAGTGAGTTTGTCAAAAGACCATTTTTAACATTTTTTTCATGGACTATGCCCAAAGTGATCAGTTTTCTTTCGAATTGAGAAGTTGATTGTGGCAGGATGCTTTTCAAAGATTGAATTTTATCATTAACTATCTTATTATTACCATAATGTTTTTCAAGCTTATTGAACAAGGTCTGGATTTTTGTTGGTGAATCGGATGGGACTGTGTTTGAATTCAACCGTCTTCCTAAACGTGTTCCAAAGCGTGAACACAACATCTTATTTAGAATAATATCAAATGCTGGAAGATAATGTGTATTTTGTACACGATTTTTTTCCTCAAATCAACTCTAGTCTTTTTTAACAAAACAAAATGGTATTTATTAAGGTTTTTCAAAGGCATTTTTGCAGCACAAAACCTTACACTATGCATAAGAACCCATTGGTATGTTTATAAATAATACTCAAAATCCGAAATTCAACACCAATTACTAACTTTTCACTTATTCTTAGGGGCTACCTAATTTCAAGGGTGCTAACACAAAATTGCCAGTGAAACATAAGCTCGCCAATGTCAAGAAGATTCTTCTTATTTCTTCGGGGAAGGGTGGTGTTGGAAAATCCACTGTCTCTGCTAATTTGGCAATTGCATTACGAAATTCCAATTTGAATGTTGGTCTTCTAGATGCAGATATTTTCGGTCCCTCAGTTCCTAAGTTGATGAACTTGAAGGGGGAACCAAGATTGACAAATGATGGTAAGTTAATTCCAATGAAAAATTACGGTGTTGAGACGATGTCCATGGGGTACTTAATTCCAAATGAAGATTCACCAATTGTTTGGAGAGGTTTGATTTTACAAAAAGCATTACAACAATTAATGTTTGATGTTGAATGGTCATCTAACTTGGATGTTCTTGTTGTTGATTTGCCTCCTGGAACCGGTGATGTCCAATTGACTCTTAGTCAATTGTTAACAATCGATGGATCAGTAATTGTTTCGACGAGTCAAGACTTGGCATTGATTGATGTTAAGAAGGGGATTGCAATGTTCAATAAGGTGAAAATACCTATTTTGGGGTTGATTGAAAACATGTCTGTTTTTGTTTGTCCAAATTGTAACCATGAAGAACATCTCTTTGGCAATGAAGGGGCATTGAAAGAAGCTGAAAGATTACATATTGATCATTTAGGGTCAATTCCATTAAACAAGACCATTTGCCAAAAAAGTGACCAAGGTAAACCGATTGCACTTGATAAAGAGTCACCATTGGCGAGACCTTACTATGCAATTGCTGAGACATTGAAACAAAAATTGGGTTTATGACATAATCATTTGTTGTGAAAAAAGGATCCACTCATTATTTTCATATAAAGCTTTAAGAAGGGCAAATTGGTGTTTGTTTCCACTACTTCTTTTTTATCTCCTGACACTCTCCTGCACGGTTTTTGCTTCATACACACCTTTGTTTTATTTTGCTCATGAAGTTTTTTAATTTACTCACTGCTGTCTCCGCTATAAGAGCCACCACTGCATTTGGTGCATACGTCAACCCTCTTGTTGAAGAAAGAAATGATAATCTTTCTAAATTGACAATTGAAAAACAGCTAAATACAACTATGGAAGGTATACTTCGTAGTATTTTGTTCCATAGAGATTTTGATTCAACTTTTGTCAAGTTCAGTACGTGGAAAGGCGCCAATGATGACCTTTATATTGTACCTTCTACATTGGAAGATAGTATGGAAATTGCAGCTAAGGGGTTGGGCTATAAACTTATTACTGAATCGAATGAAATTATCAAGACAAGCTCCAACTCTGAAGAGCTTTTGAAAGTTTTAGCAATTCAGGAGGAGGACATCTCGGCCAAGGGATTTCCATTGTTATTTGTTAATAGTGATATTTCGGACTCTGGGGAAGAGAAAGAGAAAGAGTACTTCCCATTTGGTGCTAGGAAATTCAGTTTAGCTGAGGAGGATATTTCTTCACAAGAATGGGGTACTGCAAAAGCAGTTGAATCCAATTTGTTTCAAACTGATCATTTCTTATTTTCAAGTATTGATGGTTTTGGTGAGTTTGAACCTGTTTATCGCAAGGAGGGCATGGATGATGTTATTTATGAAACTCAGTTTTTAACTCTTTACACAACAGTCACACAGACAATCACCGCAACAGCAGCAGCAGCACCAAAGTTAGTTGAAAATAAACCAGCTAACACAATTGAGGAGGCTTCATCAACAATCACTACAACAATGAATGGCGAATTTGAATTCAACATGCCAAATGCTGCTACAAAATCCACACCGATTTCAGACTCTGACATCACTAGGATGACACACACGCCAATTGAAGAAGAAATTGGTGCAACTATTAAGACGGTTCCATGCGAAGAAGAAAGTACAATGTCAATACCAATACCAACATCAAAAACCAATGCATCATGGAAACATACAACATCTGAAGGAAAGGCGGCTCATTTTGTGACTAAAACGAGAAGCAAGATACCAAGTAGCTACAGCACAGGTAGAATGGGTGGCATGGGCAGCAAGAAGGACATTAAGAGTATGACAAGAGGATTCAACTCTAGTCATATTCCGCATAATGGAACGAGCATTAAGAACGATGGTTTTGAAGTTGCGCCATGGAGCTCCATGATGGGTATTGTTTGTTTGATGGGGGGGTTGGCGATTTTCATTTAAGGTAGTTGTATAATTTTACACACACACATAACATAGTATGATATTATTGTTGAAGAGAACTTGGACGTTGTCTGGGTGTGTTGTTGATGGTTGAAAACACTCGGACACTGTGTTGGTGGCCAACACACAAGCATCACAACATCCACACGCCGTCTCAACATTTTAATTCAGCCACTGAGCTATCATTGTTGAAGAGCACTCAGACGCTGTCTCATATTGGACAAGAGCTGATCGTCGTCGTCGTCGATCTCGTCCTCGGCCACTTGCTGCTGCTGCTGCTCAGCAGCAAGGGCATCAGCAGGCCGTGGCACCTGTGGTTGTTTAGCTTCTTCTTTATCCCCAAGCACTGATTTAATCACCTCTTCTAAGTCCACCTCTTCGTCCGACTCCTCCTCGAGGACATCCACGTCCATCATATCTGACACCATTTCGTCAATGACCCCCGATTTCACCAGCTCGGCTGATAGAAGAGACACGGTCCTGCCCATGGCCGGGATCGAGACTAGAGTGGACACGTCCTGCATGATTTGTGTCGACTTCTGCATCGAGCCCTTGAGCTTGATCAGTTGCGCCTGTTCGTTCAATTTCAGCTCGATCGAGGAGAGGATCGCCTGTGATTTGTAGAGGTTCGATTTCAGCTTGCCTGTGGCAATGTACTCCCGTGCATAGTGTTTCATTGTCTTGGGATCATTTCGCGTTTTCTTTATCAAGGTCTTGAGCTTCCACTCCGTCTGTGATACGTCGTGTATCTGCCGGTCGATTTGCCGCTTGTTCTTCCGTAGTGTCGACAAACATGCACGGTACTGCTCCTGTGGTGTTGGTCCGTATAGTGTTTTTCTGATGTAATCCATACCGGCTCTACACGCGCGCGACGCTCCTTCTCGCTAAGGCTGATGTTGAGGCCTGAGGGGAGAGTGGATAATTTTTCCTACTGCCGGTTGCTCAGCAGTGTATTCACTACTAACCACACCGTGAGTATTGGCCAAACGTAGCCGAAGCCAGGGCCCCACTGTGGGTTCTGCTGTGGGGATACTTTCCATACCCGTGCCGCACCTTTGCGGCTTTGAGCCACATCCTGGCTACTTCACTTCACTTCACTTCACTTCACCTCACTTTTCGGTTTCAGCCGCTACGCCTCACCCGGTTGTCACACCCAGTGGCATTAATCCGTTCTCCCCCGTTTGGTTCTAATTTTTCTTCGATCTGCGCGAACTTCACTTGAGCTCTTTTTTTTCCAAGGCGCTTTAAAATGCCGCTCAGTTTTGTCCCCCCATCGGCTGCACACTTTTCACTGGGAAAGGACCGGCGGGGGTGAACAAAGAGATGGCAACCCCCACTGGGGCCTCACGCATGAATTTACTTCGAAATCATCTTCTCCCCCCCCCCCGCCGCGCCAGGACCTACAAAGCAAAACCACTGCGGAACTCGCTACACGTCCCTCCTATTATTCGGTTAGCTGAGCACTGTGTGGAATGTTTTGCATTGTTCAACGACAACCGCCAAAACGGCCTTTAACCAGCAAAGAAAGCAAACGCAGCGTAGGCAGAAGCTCGAACGGACGTTGAGGCGCGAGCTCTTCGGAGCAGGGCGGTAAGGCGTCGGGGCAAGAAAAAGCGCAAAGCACGTTTCTGTGTGTAGCGGTGGCAGTTTTCAAGTGGGCCCTTGCTTCCGGCCCTTACCTGCGAAAAGTTGAGTGTTCATGTAAAACCGCGTCCATTGTTGAGCGCAATCTCTAGAATATTTAATAATATAATTTTGAGATGCTCTCCTTCTTCACATAGCATGTCGAGCAACACGCCTCCAACGACAGCGGGACCACCTACACCAGGCCACAACCCGTACTTTTACTACCCACCTCCGCCTGCACATCAACAGTATGTTCAGGCACCGCCTCATCTCGCACAGCCGGCCGCAGCAGGTCCTCAACAGCAAGCGTATGTGCCCTACTACCAACAACCGGGGACAAGCCAGCAGCAGCAACAACAGGCGGCCATGATGTACAATTCGCCGCAGAATGCCAGTGTGCCCCAAGTGCTAATCACACCCAGACTCAGTCCGCCAGCTGCACAGCAACCTCTGAGGCTAAGAAGGGGCCCATGGGCCCCTTCTGAAGATAAACGGCTACTAGAAATTGTTTCACTCTTTGGGGGTGAAAAGAACCTGAACTGGGTGAAAATAAGTCAGATGTTGGAGACACGAACTGCTAAGCAGGCAAGAGAACGTTACCATCAAAACCTCAAACCAAGCTTGAATAGAAGCCCGATTACAGAAGAAGAAGGTAAGTTGATTGAATCTCTAGTGGAAAAATACGGAAAACGATGGGCAGAAATCGCACGCCATTTGAACGGCAGATCGGATAACTCGATCAAAAACTGGTGGAATGGGGGGGCGAGCAGAAGAAGAAGATCAATCACTTCTTCCTCAAGCAATTCGAACTCAACAAACTCCTCAAGAAGACATTCCCTCTATGAGTATCCAATGATGCCACCTCCCCCGGGAGGCACCTCCAGTGGCGTAGCAGCTTCAATCGAATCCTTTTCTAAAAGAACTCCTAGAGATTACATTTTCAACGATGAGCCTAAAAGAAGACACTCGCTTGCAACTGCCTCAAATTTACCTCTTTCTCCAAAACAATTGATTCCTCAGCCAAAAACTTCAAGAACCTCCTCAGTCGGGTCTTTTGAAACGACCAACATCTCGATCAATTCAAGGAGGGGCTCAACATGGTCCTCTAATTCAAACAGCATAAGAAGGGGTAGTTTGGGCTTTATACCACTCGCTCAACCCCCAAGGAGAGATTCCAGTGTTGGGTTGCAGCAACAACAGAATGTCGGTAGTCTAAATCAATATTCCTTACAACAACAGCAGCAATTACAACAACACCATCATCAACAACAGCAACAAAGTCCTCTGGCTAATCCACTCTTCAAAAAGGAATTTTCTTTTGAAAACAAGAATTCCCAGATAGGAGCCAAAAATGGGTTAGTCAATAATCTCGCCAATGCTACCAATGATGCGTCGTCTGTTCCTAGTACGGATTCGGGGTCGAGTTTGGGAGGATCGAGTTCAGGATCGGGATCGGGGTCGGGAGGATCGAGTTCAGGATCGGGATCGGGGTCGGGTCTCAGTTCAAATGACTCTCAAGAAAAGCAAATGAGTATTAGCTCACTGGTTAATTGATTCCAGCTAAAATTAACTAATTCGATGGCTTCTTTTGATTCTGGTTAATCACATTGGCATTCTATATACTGTTCTAAATTAGCCTATAAATACCCATAACAATGGTTAACATAATAATACTTTAAAATACACAAATACAAACTCTGCCAACCTTAGCTCATTGATTTAATTTAATTAATTGTTCCATGACAACAATGAAGTGTCACCAGATCTTCTTCCTTTGACCATGATACCAAATAAAACAACCAAAGATAAAACAAGACAAATTGACCCGGCAACGATCCATGAAATCCCCAAAAATGAGTTCTTACCTCCAATAGCACTGTGAGTACTTAAATAGACCCTCTTACCACCATTGTATTCAGTAGTAGGAAAATGCAATCCTACATTTATCTGATAAATCCCTTTCTTCATGTCTTCGTCATCTTGTCGCGCAATCATCTTGGTAAAATCACTCAATGCTGCTGTAGACATCCAATTTTGGAACTCCTGCCATTCTCCAATATCTGGTAGATTGTCTTCCGTGTAACCGTTAGGAAACTGTTTGATCCAATTTGGTGGAGGAACAATATCTTTTGGCTCATATTGAGTTTTCTTGAATCTATTTTTGTTTGTTGACCAAGTAATACCCTCCTGAGACATTTCAAATGCGTCACTGGTTCCATTAACACCACTGAATGAGGTAGTGAAAGTGTCATTGAACATCGAATTGGCAATCAAACCACATGGATATATGATTTTGCCATTTTCATCTGTTGATAATGGTTGACAGTTTTGTCCAATCGTATCTTTGATATCACTAACACTTGCCACTTTACCATTAATTTGATCTTCCGAAAAACTCTTGACGTATCTTCTATGATTAGCATGGAAGTTAGTCAACATGTAGAATAAATAAATAGGTCCCTTAACATCATTAGGGACTTCAAATTGGATTTCACAAACATTTTGTTCTTCAGGGTAATTTTCCCAAATGGATGATGAATTCTTTGATAATCTCCAAACTGGTTGTTGGGTTATGGATGATTTGAAATGTGCGGAATAGAATTGTTCTGGTATTTGATTCCATTCATTAAGACGTGCTAATTCGCTACAATAAGCATAATCAATGAACATATCTTGAACATTTTCAGATGCCTTAAGCATAGCAGCCCCGATTGGGATGAAAATAATAGCAATAATTAGAAAGAATGGCACAACAGTCTTAGCTGTAAGAATAGGATGAAACGCCTTAAGTTTTTGTTGAGTAAAATCATTTTCCTTTGGTCTTTTTGACTTAACTTGTTCCACTGGTGGTTCATTCGTAAAATATTCGTCGTCATCTTCCATCAAATCTGCACGATCTTTTGTTTCCGTGTCCTTTTCAGCACCATGACGATGTCTAAGACCTCCAAAGATCGCATTCAGGCCCTCCATGACTAAGTTTTGGCTGAGTTTGAGAAATGAAGTTGGACTGTTGTCAAGTTGAAATTTCTTAAGCCGAAAAAAAAAATGCTTGCTAGCCAGCTTGTAGCAGCAAATGAAAGCTTTGGTCTGGTTCATGTAATATTGGTGGTCTTGTTGATTTATCGAATTATATACTCTACTATATACACTCCCTTATATACAGGAAAGGAGGCCGCGGGCCTTCTCAAACAACACTTAGTCTCTCATAAATACTCTTAACCTCTTCTGGTTTGATGGCTTCAACAGATGCAACAAAAGGTTGAAGTGGAGCCAAAATGGAAACGATCTCACTGTTTTCATTGCCCTTGGCAGCATCCATCAAAGATTTTATGACAGAATAATAGTGGTCGTGCTTGACAAATTTGTCATCTTCAAACTGAGTGTTGAACTTTGAAACAACTTCCTTTACTCTAGCCAAAGTCGATGGATCAATTTTGCCGTATTTAATTTGAACAGCCAATTCTGCCAAATTCAACATTGGAGAGCCAAATTCAGTGAGCTTGGCATTGGCCTTCAAATGACTTTGTTTCTTGTTGAACCAATCAATGGTATGATGTTCATCAGCTGGATTTTTCGAAATGAGGAAGTATCTGATCATCGTTATAGTTTCAACGTTTCTTTGAGTGTAAGTGAATGATTTCAATGTGTTGACAAAAGCGAGAGACTGTGAAAGACATCCCAATTCATAGGATTTGATCAAAAATGAATCGATAACGCTGGGCTTCATCCATGACACCTTACCCTTTTTAGATTTCATTTCGATCGATGCTAAGCCTGACAATGTTGACTTGAAATGATCCAATTCTTCCTTCTTCTTCAAAAGAGAAATTAATTTCACTGTACGTTCATTCGATGGGATCCCCGGATATTCTCTAGGAACAAGTTGTCTTCCGAACTTGTCACTGGAACGTTGTGAAAGCAATCTGTCTGCGTTTTTGGGACGATAAACAAATGGTCTGAGAGGCTTGGAAAGCTGTGAATAGTACACAAACTCGTCAAGGAGCCCTTTAAATGCATAAGGCGAGATCTTACCGGTCATTACAGAGAAGTTGGAAACTTAAACCTCTTAACCAAATGCCAAAAAACTGAAAACTGAAAAATTTCTCCTTCATTCTTACACTGTTCTGGGGAGGGGTTACCCGGTCTCTAGATGAAAATACAGTGTGCCATGGCCAATATTGAAGCTATCAGTGTGGTTTTAAGCTCATTGGCATCGCATGCACTTTCCGGACACATTGAGCTTGTTTTCAACTGTTACTTCAAGTGGACTTATACCCTTCCGAAACCCACCTTCTCCAAAAAGGCGTGTTTTGCGTTTCTTTTAAACGCACCATAACAACTTTCTCTTTATAAACACGAATGTTGTTCAATTCCACAGATCTAACGGCTATTGAGGGGTTTAGCCGGCCTTTGGAGAAGTTTTCTTTAAAGCCCGACTTTGTCAATGGGCTTCCCGATGGTCTCTTTGCTTTGATTTCACCAATCGTAGCATACTGGTCATATTCAATGTATTTCCATATAATCGACGTGAACGAATGGTTCACTCAATACAAGCTTCATCCAAGTGAAGAGCAACTTAAGATGAACAAGGTGACCTTCCATGAAGTTTTGAGAGATGTTTTTATCCAACACATCATTCAAACACTTTTTGGATTAGCTGCTTATCATTTTGATTCAATTCCTTTAACTGGTTATGAAAATGCCATCATGTGGGATTGGAGACAAGTTGTTCCAGCTGTGGTTCCGACTAGTTTGATTTACTTTGTTTATTGGTATGGTGTTTCAATTGTCAAAATCTTGGTTGGATTTGTTATCATTGATACTTGGCAATTCACTCTACATAAGTTCATGCACATGCATCCATTTTTCTACAAACATTTCCATTCACGCCATCATTGTCTCTATGTTCCTTATGCTTTTGGTGCTCTTTTCAACAACCCTGTTGAGGGTCTTTTATTAGACACTGTTGGAACTGGTTTGGCATCAATAGGTCTCGGAATGACTCCAAAAGAATCCACATTCCTTTATACCATTTCAACTTTGAAAACCGTTGACGACCATTGTGGTTACATTTTGCCATGGCACGTTTTCCACTACATTTTCCCAAATAACCCAATTTACCACGATATTCATCACCAACGATGGGGGATTAAGTACAACTTTTCTCAACCTTATTTTACTTTCTTAGATAAATGGTTTGGTACTATGTTCACTGAAGTTCCTTCAGAGGGTAAGAAGGTTACTGTTGATGAGTACAAAACTTTCTTGAAGTTAAGAAAGCAAAAGACTTCCAAGAAGGAAACTTAAGTGAGTTTCTAGAAACATATTGAACGATTTTTTCAGGGTGGGTTGATGTTTGGCTTGGAAATTGATGGGCTTAATTGGGTTTGACATTGCCCCTACTTCATTTGTAACACTACATTTAATTATATACGTTTTTTTAATATAATGAATACAGTAAATGCCGAGCATTACGGGCACTCTTTTGGAAAATGAGACAACAATGCTACGGATTATTGCTCCTTTTATATGACAAAAAATCAAGTCTTAAAATATCTATTTCAAGGTTTACAATAAAATTAGGCTAAAGTGATAAGGCACAACCAACTTCGATCTGCTTATTCAGCTGAGCTTATAGTTATACTCAAATAATCGCAGCTGAAGCTATATTTAAAAAACAGGAGAAAATACAATTAGGTTGATATTGGTTGCTGATAAATGTCAGTACAAAACGCAGTGGCTCGTTTTTCATTTAAAAATATCCTTCTCTTCACTTTACCTCACCATCTAAAGCTCTCTCTCGTTCTTGAAAATTTTATTTTTTTCTCGTCGATTTTTCACTCACTTCAAACTTCATTCTCATCTAAAAATGGCCTCTAAATTCAGAACCGTTCAATGGTTGAAGACCAACGACTTTGCACCACAGATCTACTTGTTCCGCAACATCCAATCTGGGCAAGTTCTTTATTCACAAACCCCACATGTCACTCAATATCAAATTAACCAACAATTTAAACAACCAAATAAAGAAAACAAGAAACCAAAGGTGCGTCATGATTTATGGCGTCCATTGGCGGTTGCGCAATTTGAATCATACGAATCATCCATTAAAGCTTATCAATATTTAGTAGAACTAAGACATTGGAGAGATATATCACACAAAGATGAAGCTAAATCTCTTAGAAAAATGAATGAATTAAATAGAATTTGGTGTTCTGGGCAATACAGACCAACTTACACAATGGAAGCAACTGCAGATTTATCTTCTGCTTTGGATTTATCAAAAGATTCTCAAATTAAAATCTTTTGGGACGGTCTTTGGTGGAAGGGTGAAGATAAACATTGGAAATCCAATGTTACCCATTTAGACATGGAAAGATTTGGTAGAGGGGAAAAGTTTGTTATTCTTGATGAAATTAAAAAACAAGGTTTGTTAGACTTCTCAAAGATTGCTTCTGCTGATGCAGAAACTGCTTCCGTTGCCTGATTCTCTTGTAATTATCACTCTCTCATTGTATATATATATAAAATACTCATTATAAAAGCAATCATTCGCCTCATTTTCATACAAACATGTCTTTTGATTATGTAAAATTTGTGGCGCATGAAATTTGTGGCACATTGTTAATTTTGCCTTTCAGAATTTCCACACAGATCAATCCGATTTCTATTTCTTGTTTCTTTATCAGCTCACAATGGCAGAAGTTATCATCAAAGCTATTGACTTAGTATGTAAGCGATTTTTATCTTCTATTTTCACTAACTAACACTAGCAACAGGAGGAGAAATCCCAACCGATTTTTAAAGAACTCGTTTTAAAGGCATACGAGGCTAACAAGACCAACACCAATGAAATTGCCAATGAATTGAAAAAGTCTCTTGATGAAGAGTTTGGTGGTCCATGGCATGTTATTGTTGGTAAATCTTATGCAACTGCGGTTTCACATGAAAAGAACTCCTTTGCTTATGTTTACATTGACAAATATGCGATTGTTTGCTTCAAAACTGCCTAGTGTTGATTCATTTCTGGATAGATATCTATACTAGTTTAATTTAATTTAATTCTCATTGTTATGACCATTCTTGTTTCTGTTCATGTTTATCGTTTTACTAAAATGAATCCTGCGTGTTGAAGTTTGCGAAGATGAACTTGATGGTACAATTGGTGTTGCTGATCTCTCTCTGTCTAACCCTGAGCCAGAAGAAAGTTTTTGAATAACACTGTTGGCCTCCTTTAGTTCATTTTTAACTTCACGCAGCATCACCTTGTATCTCTGAATAGCAATGTCAGCTGACTCTTGACGAACCCTTTTAGTTCGAGCAGAAAGTTCACCTGGATCGACAGGGTGTTTGAGTAAATCTGTACGTTGATTACCGGATCTTTCATTATTTCTCTTTATGTCTTCTAGCAATTTGGCCAACCCTATGTAGTGATTCAATTTGACCATTTTATCCAAGGAATCATTCAGTATTTTCTGACTGTTTTCATGTTCAAGCTTCGAGATTTCATATTCCTTCAGGGCCTGTGCACTCTCAATTGATAATCCAAGAACGTCAATCGGCTCCTCACTCATTTTATTGCTTAATTGCTGATATGAAATACAACTCTATTATTGAGAATACTTTTTTTCAAACCAGAATAGGCACTCATTTATGCAAATGAATAAAAATCTGTCAATTTGAACAGCTATGACAGTTGGGAGTAAAATGAAAAAAACATAATAGGATTTTCTATCAAATCCATTAGTTCATGTGCTAAGGGCCACTTTTACTATAACACAAAAAAAGTAATGTTTAATTTAACATTTGAGCATACTTGAACCTTTGAATAGAAAATAATCAGCATTAAACAGACCCAAATGATTATTTTCACATAAAAAGGTGTGAGGGTGAAAGCTCCTCCAAGTAGTCATGATTGTATGCAACAAGCATTGTAAAAAGACCAAAATTCAAACTCATGAGCACAAAAAGTTTATTGTATTTTGCATAGAATGGTGTTGATGTTAAAATAAGGTAAACGTAACAGTCGTTGCCAAAATAATTCGTGCTTTTTAAACTTTTGCAGTGGTAAAGTGATTCTGCAAATTCAAAAAAATGGACGAGTTGGGAGTCGAACCCAAGACCTCCTGCATGCTAAGCAGGCGCGCTACCAACTACGCCACACGCCCAATTGTTGTTGTTTTATGGAGCATTGTACACCTTGATGCACTTAATAATAGTTTTTTAGTAAAAATGTGAATATTGAGTCTGTTTTTGAACTTAATTATAGCCAGACTGGTGCATTAAATTTTAAATTTATTAAACCGATTGAATTCAAAAAATGTGTTAAAAATAGACCCTGTTTGGGTCTTATCTCTTTCAATTGTTAGCTTTATATCCTATATGCAACTGTCAAATATCACGAATTCAAGTACATTTACTAAATAAAAAAACTACAATCAACTTTTCTTCAAGCCAACGGCTTTGGCTCAACATCATCTTTGGAATGATCAGCCTCCTCACCATAGTTGGTAAAAGTCAAGTATCCTTTGTTAGTTGCACCATTATAGAAAGTGCTTCTATCATAGTGAGTCAATGCATACCCATTTTTCAGTCGGTTCACCAAATCTGGGTTGGATATGTACTGTCTTCCAACACCAACAAGGGCATTATTAGAATTGTTGATGAAATCACCCAATTTCTTAATATTACCTTCATCTAAGTAAGAACCAGCATAAATTGTGACACCTTTCCAAATAAGTTGAACCCATTGCAGAGTGGCACCTTCCACAGCAAATGTTCTTGGTTCAACAACTGAAACATAAGCCAAGCGATTGCCTTCGCTTGCTCTCTTTTCCAATTCACTTAAAATGTAACCCCAATTAACAATAGGATCTACGACATTTTCACCACAACCTTGGAAGTTACCATATGGGGACAGTCTGATAGAAACACGATCAGCACCAACTGCTGCAATACATGCATCAATAGTTTCTAATAAAAATCTAGCCTTGTTTTCAATTGAACCACCATACTTATCAGTTCTCTTATTCACCTTATCTTGAAGAAATTGGTCGAATAAAAACCCATGAGCGCTATGAATCTCAATCATATCAAAGCCAGCTTCATCACAAGCTCTCTTAGCAGCATCTGCAAAATCCTTAGTAATTTGATGAATTTCATCAATTGTTAATTCTTCTAGTTCCAACCCAGCAGCATCCAACGTAGCCTTGTGATCATCATCCATGTAAACCTTGGATGGTGCCTTACAAGAAACCAAAGGGGAAGTTCTTCCTAAGTGCCACATCTGCAATGAAGCGAAAGAGCCTTCCTCATGAACTGCTTTAACAATCTGTTTGAAAGCTGAAACTTGTGCTGGTGTTTCAATAACTGGGCATGTTGGTGCATATAATCCCATCGAAGTCTTTGGTAATGTAGCTTCAAAAATCAATAACCCACCATTATTAGCAGCTCTGCGTTTATAATATTCCAACATCGAATCAGTTGGAACGTTATCAGGGGATGCTCTAACTCTTGTACATGGTGCATAGGCTAATCTATTAGCCAATGTAACTTTACCAAGCTTAATTGGCTCAAAAAGCTTGGAGCCAGACACGTTAGTGGAAATTTCGGACATTTTTTCCTCTCAATACTTGTGATTGGTAAAGCAATTTTGCGCACTAAGGCCCTTTATATTTCAGAAATTGAATTACAAATCAAAAAAAAAATGATCGGAGATTCCAATTTTAACTCCATTTCTAAAATACAACGTAAATGGTTGATGACAAATTAACCAGACATAAAATATTAATTTACAGCACGGAACCCCATATACTTGCGAGTAGCTGATATAGATCATTTTATATCAAAAGACATGGTCTCAATGTCATTCTTAATCATGTACACAAAGAAATGTGACACAATACCAATCCAGTCTCTTACATATCCAAGTATATCACGTGACTATAGTAATGGCATTAGCTGGGCTGAAAAGAGCATCCAATTACTTTTTGTCAACAAATGACTGGGTGGCCAAGTTGGTTAAGGCGTGCGACTGTTAATCGCAAGATCGTGAGTTCAATCCTCACCCTGGTCGAATATTTTTTACATTTTTTTTTGTAAGCTAAGTTAAACGGTGTGGCCAACTTTCTCAAAATGGTTAAACACTTGTACATTGTATATGCCTAGATCAAGAATAAAAAGATGACCACCATTCCGTTTGAACAATGTAACTAGATCCTCAATAAAAGAATCAAAGTTTTCGACTTCAACTTCAATCAATGGTACCAGATTGTCCTTATTATTGTAAGGGTTTATCTCACTCAGCTTTAAAAACAATTCTTCAACGGTTTCTAAATCATCAAATCTACCACCTGGTCCACAAATTGAATCTCTACATTTGATTAATCTGTTATAATGTTTTGTTATGAACTGGGTGTCATCAGGTAATTGACTATAAGTATCAGATAACAAAGGAGATTTCATTTCCCTAAGCTTCGCAAAATAAGCAAATGCATTCAAAGCAGTGTCTTTAGAAGAATTGTGCAATAATTGTGCTTTATTAACGAGTTTGATGGTTTCTAAATCTGGCGGAGATTCTTTGGCCCTTACTCTCAGACAAAGTGAAAATACTCTCCGTGATGAAATACATAATCCTCTCTTTAAAACAAAGTACATTATAATGACTGTTATAAGGTGAATTTATTGAAGAATCTATCAAATGCATTTCCCTATTATTTCCGATAAGAATCGCGTGGCGCAGTGTCTAAGTAAAATTTCATGCGCCACCATATTAATGTGTTTTCCTCTCAATCTCTTAGAAATTGCATAGTTTTGTTCAGTAAAATGTGACTAACCTGAGTAGCGAGTCCAACTTTGAGGCAAATTCGATAATGTCCAGGTGCGGTAGAGCTTCTTTTTTGGGGGGTTCTATTGGGGTCACAACACGCTACGCGCTTTTTGTAAAAAACAATAACAAAAAACACGCTTGACCGCGTTTTTGTTTACTCTTTTGGAATTTAATTGAATTAAACTGAAATGGTAAGATAATTTCCATCCTTTAAAGTTTTAACTTGTCTTCTTCATCTTCTTTCTTCATCTTATTTGTCTATTGAAGTCAACGATGGTTTATTACTTATCAACTCCATTATTTCCTATTCAAGAGATTAATAAGGCAGAAACAAGTCTCCCTCCTTCCTCTAGGATTGAGATCTACCAGGATCCTTCTTCAACGAACGCATCTGATCGTGTTGCAGATTTTGAAGGTAGATACATCTCTATCATTACCAAAGCAAAACAAGATGAAATTAAGTATAAAGATGAAATTAGATCCCTTTATGGAGTTCTTGGTTTATTTGATCCTATTTACAACACTTATTTTGATAATTCTTATGAGGATGTTACTGATGAGATGGTTTTAAATCGTAAGGCTAAGAACTTGGAGTTGAAACAAGTTGTTAAAGAGATTGCATACCAACATAAAATCTTAGTTGATTATTTGAATAATGAAGATTTTAATGAGGGTATGAATGAAATTTCTGAATGGGCTACTCAAATCACCAAGTTTTATACTGCTTACCTTACCATGTACAGACATGATTTTAATTTGTCACATGCTGAAGCTTTCATCAGAAAAGTCCCTCTTTTTAAGTTAGCAAATTTGATTAAGTTCATTACATCAATAAAGGAGTTAATTTTCTTTTTGGATGCTAAACCAAACACTGCAAATCTTGCTTCTAATTTGGAAACTGGGTTACATCAATTGAACAAATGTATGCAACAATACAAGAGTTTAACTTCTCCACTAGAGATTATTACATCTGAATGTAAGGATATTTGCCAATTGAATCCAATTTCTGTTGCATTATGTTATGACAATTTGGACTTTGACCAAGCATTTAGATGTAAAGTGTTTTATTTTCATAAATTACAAAGTGTTTCTATGAATTTTGACAAGATCGAGGTTGTTCCTGTGAAGAATACCAAAATTGATCAGATTTCACTTTTGAAAATTGAAGGTTCTACAAGAAAACTCATATTCTCACCAATCAGACGAGAAGAGTTCATTTTTGTTCAAAAAATTGATTCTAGCACCGTCCAATTTGATCACTTGAATACCAATGTTCAATTATTTTTCACCATAGATGAAAACACCCCGGTCGGATTTTTAGATCATTTGATTGAATTGTTCCCTGCAAAACAAAAATCTATTTATCAAGTCAACTCCAAAGGATTAGGTATTAAACAACTCGTCACTCCACCAACATCAAGAGAGACCTCTCCATTATCAAGAAAAATTTCTACACTTTTAGAAGAAAAGTCTACGCCAGAGGATATCCAATTATCGTTTGTTCCTAGTAAGTCATTACCATCCAGTGAGTCTCGTGTTGATCTTTTTGTGAGAGCAAATGGTACTAAGTTGGCAGAGCAATTTATGAAAGAAATGATTGAAGGATCTGAGTCTGATGTCGACATGGATGAGAATATGGATTATGTCGATGAAAATATGTCTATTATTTCAATGGAGTCTGATCCTGTCATTATTCAAAAGATTTCTAACCATTCAAGCAGTGAAGAGATTAAGTTAGTTAATGTTAATACCACCAATACCCAACAACAACAACAACAACAACAAAATCCAACTCAAGTTCAAGCTCAACAACAGCTAACTACTAAACCATCTCAAGCTTCTATGTCTACTATCTCTTCCAAACCAAAAGCTTCATTGATGGGTAAAATTTCTGGTTTATTCAAACGTGAAAACACAAGTAATGCTAGCTTAATTCTTGAACAATCGTCATCATTAAACCTCAATAGAAACCAATCTAACATTTCATTGAATCAAGACCTTGGTTTATTGATTAAAGATTCTAATACATTTTACTTACCATCTGCTAGGGTTAGTTATTGGAGAAATCAATCTTGGACAGACACTGAAATCCAATACCTCAAACTTCATCAAATGAGCCAAAGCAAGTACCTTGGTGTTTACTCTACAAAAGAAAGTTCTTCTCCAAATGCTTTACTTAAAATCACTAACAAGTCTAATTGTCAACATACTCATGCTTTAGATTTACAATTTACATCTGTCAATCATGATAACAAACCAATTGTTGCGTTATTGAGAACTAATAATGCTCAAAATCTCGCTGTTTTGAAAAGTGCAATTGAAAATTACGAATTCCAATCTATTAGCTCATCATCTTCTACTCAATCTGGATTAATGGAAAGTGGTATTTCACAAAGTTCAAGTTTCAACAACAATGTCGTTAATTCTAATTACTGGAATGGTATGGTATCATTATGCATTTTAAAGGATGGCAAGATGAAGAAGTCCGACAGATGTGTCATTTCAGCCAATAAAGAATCCAATGACGAAGTAATTATTGAGTTAAGTGGTTACGAATTTGGTAGAGTTGATTTGAAGATGTCAACTGAGCAGATCTTATTGTTTACCACTCAGGCTGGTGAAAAAAAAATTCTTATCAACGAAAAGTTTAGCAAGTATATTTTAGGCTTTGACTCAGAAGAAAACTTAATGAACTTCTGTAAACGTTTTGTTGCTGAATTTTGAATGATTACATAATCCTCTTATTTTCATTTTATTTATATCCTCATTTAATGTTAATAAAATAGTTTTTCTGTTTAAATCTAGAACTGGCACGCAAGTTCCAACTATGAATTTATATATACAGGTTATGATGTAAATGAACAATTAATTGCATGAAGAAGCCAAAAATGTCAGATACATGGAAGCTTTCCTTAGTTTTTGTAGACGATAAGGGAAGCAGAAGCCAAATTTCTCTTCACATCAACCTTATCAACATCATGTGTATCTTCAACTTCACCCCATCTAGCAGTTTGTAAAACAGTTTCTAAAGTGGCCAATCTAGCTAATTCCTCAACAGAAACGTTGAAATCATCATTAACATCAGCGTTTCTCAAAACAGCAACACCAACTAAAAAGGACTTGGCGGTCAAAGTAGCCTTTTCCAAAGCAACAAGTTGCCACATGTCCAAGCTGTTGAGGTATTTGAGTGCGGCTTCACGTGTAGCTTCAGGTTGAGTGTTACCAATAAGACCGTCCTTTTCTGAATCTAAGTATGTGATTTCACAAGGCTCACCATTATTGAACTGGGATAAAAATTCACCCATCTCCTTAATGAAGGGCAAGTATTGTTCATTTTGCTGTTTACGAAGTTCACCATCACAATCTTCAACTGGAGATAAAATACAAAGGGTATCAGTGTCCAAATATCTCAATAAGAGCGATTTAACAGTGGAAAGATCACCAACTTTGGCTTTGATTTCTTCATCACTCGAATTTTGAGCGTGGTGCAAATCAATACATCTAGAAACAAGGGATGTAAGCGGAACAAGGTAAGGTCTAATGTGCAAACTTGGTAAAGTTTGCCACTCATTTGCAAGAAGATAAGCAAGTGTCTTTCTGTTACTTGGAACAACCATATCATATCCAAGAGGAGTCTTGATGACCTTATTATCAAGCTGAACAGCATAGTCTTCACCATTCTTTGCAACAGACACCTTTTCCCAAAACTTAGCAAGGGTCTTTTCGAGTCTATTGGTTTCTGTTGGCTTGTTTGACTCATAAGCAGTGGCCTGCGCAACACTGGCGTATCTTCTAGCAGCTCTAACACATTGAGAGAACATGGTGATTTCTACTGGACACACACTCTATGTACGTAATGAAAAATCTAAAAAAAAAATTTAACTTTGTCAGTGGCTGGTGAGTGTTTGATCTTCAACATGAAGTGTGGATCTATCCATCTACCGAACGTGAAGCCAAAATACAGTTGGGTATTACCACTCATAGCTCTCTTTTTTTGGTGGGCCATGCTCATTGCTCTTCTAGTTGTCTGGATCGCAAAGGGTCGTCCCGATCTTGACACGTACCATCATTATATGCAGGTTTACATTGTTTATTTGTCGAATGTTGCGGCAACTGACTTGCAACCAATTTTCATTGTTGGTGCAGGTGGTATGGGGATTTTCTACATTTGGGCTGTTGTGCAAGACTATCACTTGCGTACAAAATCAAAAGGAGTTTTCCCACCTCCATTCCATTGGATTGTTATAGCAATCCACGCGTTGGCTATCGCAAACGCGATCATTGCGGCTCTCTGTATTTTGATGGTTTCTTGTTTGAGAGATGACAGAAGATATTCCAGACCACATTCTGTTTTTGTTATTCTCTTTGTCATTTTTGTTTTTGTCTACCAATGCTTCCATACTTTGGCTTTCCTCCTTTACTACAGACATTACAAGATCAAGTATTTCTTAAAATCTGCAATCATCAAGATTGCATGGGTCTGTATTGCCATTGTCTTTGTTGTTTGTTATGGTGCTTTCATGGGTAAGGGTAATGCTGGCGGTAATAGATCCATTTACTGGGGGTACTCGGCAATCATGGAATGGACTCTGGTGTTTTTCTTTGGTCTCATGTTCTTCATTATTGCTTCTGATTTGAGACTCAGTTCTTACGGAGACCCTGTCAAATGGATGATCTACAGTGAAAACCAGTCCGGATTTACTGGAAAGGAAAATTCTTCCGATATTGGTGAAGTACATGAACTTGATTGGGATCCAATCAATGATTACAATAGACACCAAAATAGAGTTCTCAATGCAACAAACGAACAGCAGCTTTATGATAGCGCTTATCAGAACTCTCAGTTCAGACATGGCAATTCTCAAAGAGATGTACTGTAAAGGACAATTTCTTGCATGTGCTAATAGCATATCTATACTGTACTTAATTCCCTTGTTTTTATATTTGTTTTCAGGTAAATTTCATTGTATATCCCTATCTATATCTCTATATTAACGTGTTATGTTTATTGGATACAGACCTATTTCAGTCACACGACTAGTGATGAGGAGTAAGTGAACATGCTCAGCACACATTTTATTCTTCACGTGTTGAATCTATCAAAAGCACGTTTTTTGTAATTTGATGCTAATATTATTAGAAGATAAAACACAATGCCCCATTGATACACAGTGCAAGACTAAAACATAAACAAAAAATATGGAATAAATTCATAGATAAATGAGTATTTATTTAGTGAGTGATTACACTCTGGAAACCTTTTTCCAAACTTCACCCCAAATTAAACTGGTGCTCAAGCCTCCTGCTAACGTGCCAAATAGACCCACTTGCATGTCATTCAAACACCCTGCAGGTAAACTCCAATGAACACAAAGCGGAATAGTGGCCAAATGTTCCAATAAAACAATCCATCGCTTGTGATCCAAGTTCCCCATGGCACGCAGCAGCAAATTAATTGTTGGTTTCTTACCTCCAGCTTTGATATCACCTTTCAGATCTCTATACGTATCTATTACGGAATGCCCAAATTCAACAAGAACCCAAAAGAACCAGAGCTTAGTAGAAGTTAAATACCACCATTCACATTTTTCAGGGCCCAAAGGTTCTGGTAATAACCATGCTTTATCGAGTAAAAAAGCTATAGTTTCGAATGGTTGATAAAGACATATACTAATGGTGGATATCAAATCGATGTAATCGCCATTAGGTAGCATTTCACCAGGAGCTGTAAGAATGCCAACAATAGAATCTGGAATCTGGAATCCTCTATAGAACATACGAACATCAGATATGTATCTAGATAATGATTTGAGAGTCGAGCTTAAATGCGTTTCCAATTTAGTCATCTCAGAAGGCAAAGCAAGAACCGCTTTTTCGTCATCAATACCCTCATACCAAACCTTAGTTTCATTCAAAGCAGATGTGATCACTTGCTTGCTAGTTAACACTATACTATTGGCCTTATAATTGTATTTGGTAACTTTAGATAGTTGACTCAATGCTAGCTGAATACCAACCAAAACCCTTCTTATTAATCTCAAGAAAACAGATTTAATAAGTTTAGCCACTTTAGGTTTTATTCTATTAAATAAATCTCTTAATTCTGGGAATTTATGGACAACAGCACTAAGAAACAAGGACGCGTAACAAACAGTTCCTAAACTAGAGTCTAATTGAGCCATATTTTTCAAAGGCTCACTGATAATCTCATAAAAATTGGGGCTCACAAGTATACGACCAAGAAATCTCACACGGTTGTTTATAACCGCCAAATTTGTCATACTTTTATCAAAACTTGGCAAAGTTATTGATAAAGAAATGGAATCTGTGTAAAAAAATCTTATTTTACCGAAGTCGTCATTATTATGAATTCTCCCGAATGATCATGCACCCTTATGTTATGAAGTTAGAAAGCATTTTGATCAAAAGAAGCTCAATTGAATTTTGATAAAAACAAAAGGGCTTACAATAAAGCTTTATGGGGCATCATCAAGTTTTAAAATTTTTCTTTTCTTAATCAGCTATCAACTTAGTGCTAGGCTTATCTTCACATATTTAACTAATTACAGTTCACTATTTACAGCTCTTTATATACATCAAAATTAGTTGGTGAGGAAAATTATGGCCTTCTTCTTGATTATCAACTTCTTAATTTCTTTATCTTCAAGGAATTTCTTAGCAACTTCATTTTCCATCAAGTCGGCTAGAACGGTTTCAGAGTCATTGAGATCATACTCTGCAGCCCTGTGAACTAATCTCATCTTACCATTGATCATAATGTTATAATCAACCAAAGTTTCAACCATTTCACTAGCTTGTGGCCAATCGCTCATTAAAATACTGTCTGCTTTTTCTGGTGAATTAGTTGCCTCCTTGTAAATCAACCAAGATTCTTCACAAACACTTGGAGTGACAGGACACATATATTTGACCATCTTCAAGAATTTGCCAGAAATATATGCATCACTGATATCCTTTTCTTTCAAGGCTTTAATCAGTTCATTGTTGTATTTCATGTAATCCGATATCAAAGTATTCAACGATAATTCACCGACAAAAGATTGTGAAATAGATTCTTCCAACTTAACTAATTCGTTGTGCAACTTGCATTCTGCATTAGTTTTTGGCCTAACCTCATCTATGTACAGCTTTCCGGTTTGAGTACCCAAATCCGCAGAAAGTTTCAGAACCTTCTTCAACCACCTCTCCACACCAATAATTCTATCTTCATTCCAGTTCAAAACATCATTAACTGGAGCCTGGAACAAAACATGCGCCCTAGTAGCATCAGCACCATGTGCATTGATACATGCAGCAGGATCAGCACCATTGTATTTTGATTTACTCATCTTTTCGTAGCTTACTGCAGCAAGTTCACCTGTTTCCTTCATGATAGCATTGCCATCAGTTTGTAAATCGTATTCATCAGGTTTCAAAAATTTACCACTCTTTGGATTAACAAAAGTTTTACCGTGAACCATACCTTGAGTGATTAATTGTTTAAATGGTTCTCCTTTCAATTCCTGACTTGTTTCAAACCAACCCGCATCTGCGAGGAACTTAGAAATAAATCTCGAGTATAACAAATGCAAGATGGCGTGTTCAACACCACCAATGTATTGATCAACTGGCATGTATTTAGAAGCAATTTGTTTATCAAATGCAACTTGTGAATTTTTTGGATCTAAATACCTGAACATGTACCAAGATGAGTCAATAAAGGTATCCATAGTATCAGTATCTCTTTTAGCAGGCTTATGGCATTGAGGACATTCACAGTTGACAAATTCTTCAACCTGAGCCAATGGAGATCCACCTCTCGATGGGATGTAATCTAAATGTGGTAATTTCACAGGAAGATCTTCCTCTGGAACAGGGACTACACCACAAGAATCACAATGAATCATTGGAATCGGAGCACCCCAGTATCTTTGACGCGAAATTAACCAATCACGTAATCTGTAATTGGTTTTGAAATCACCTTTGTTGATCAACTTCAATTCTTCGGTGGCTTTTTGACGAGCTTCACTTGGTTCAAGGTCTTGTAAGAACCTTGAATTAATGTTCATCAAACCTTCTTTAGACGTGTATGGACCTTCAGAAATAGATGCCTCGTTTGATTCTTTACATGCAACAGTGTGGATAATAGCAGCATTTGGACCCATATTTTTCAACCAGAATTCGTAATCTCTGGTATCATGAGCTGGGCAACCCATAACTGAACCACTTCCATAGGTAGAAATAACATATGGAGCAACAAAAACTGGCAATTCAATGTTTGCATCTAATGGATTAAGTGCATAGACATTATTCAAAAGAAAACCTTCCTTAGATTCTTCAGCTTCTTCACCTTGTTTGTTTAATCTATCAATGAACTGCTTCAAATTTTCGTCCTCGCTAGCAATTTTTTGAGCAATCGGATGATCAAAGCCGATGGCAACATACTGGACAGAAAAAATCGTTTCAGCTCTGGTAGTGAACACATCCAACTCAGCAGTGGGCAGGTTTAAAGTAGATTTTATTGGGAATATGATTTGAGAACCATGGGATTCACCAATCCAATTCTTTTGCATAACCTTGACACTTGAGGGCCATTCACTTAACAGATCCAAGTCTTTGTTCAAATCACTAGCATATTTAGTGATACCTAAGAACCATTGTTCTAAAAGTCTTTTCTCAACAATCGCGCCAGATCTCCATGATCTACCTTCAGCATCAACTTGCTCATTGGCCAACACAGTATTATCGATTGGATCCCAGTTAATCTCTGCCTTTTTTCTATAAGCTAAACCATGCTTGTGTAATTCCAAAAAGATCTTTTGAGTCCACTTGTAGTACTCCGGATCACAAGTAGCCAATTCTTTCGACCAGTCAAAATCAGTGTTCATCAACTGCATTTGTGCTTTCATTTTTTCAATATTAAGCTTAGTCCAATCCTCTGGGTTAACACCCCTTTCAACAGCAGCGTTTTCCGCTGGTAAACCGAAAGCATCCCAACCCATGGGATGAATTAAATCTAAACCATTCATTCTGTAATATCTTGCCAACACATCGGAAATTGAGTAAACCCTCAAGTGTCCCATATGAAGCATACCACTAGGATATGGAAACATGGTCAATGAGTACATTTTCTTGTCTGTGTTCTTCACTGGAACAAGTCTTCTTGGATTGATAAACCCAGAATCTCCACAGAGAAGCTTCCATTTTTGCAGCCACTTACTATCAAGTTTAACCAAGTCAATGGCCCCCTGAAGAGCTGCCTGAACTAGTGGCTTAGCCATTGATAATGTGGATTTGTGTAGAATAGTCACAAATGCAAAGATTGGAAAAAAATCAAATCAGACAGATGAACAAAAACTGAGTCACAGTGTAATTATAAAATATGAACCAGAATAAGGAAGTAACCTTAGCTGGATGTCATTGGTCATGCAATGACAAGGAGAGCTCAGTTTTAGAGTCAATTAACGCTTCAATAATTTGTGCATGCGCCACATTTCTACCGCGCCACATTTTTCTAGAAAAAGCATTAAGTGTAAGACGCGTTTTGTTACATATCTGAAAAGTTGTTTTCTTAAAAGTAGTGAGACAGCAATGGCGAGCCCGAAACAGAAGAGACGCAGAGACTCTGCGTCGGATTTTGGATCAGGTGAAGAGGAAGAGAGGAGCCAGTCGCTGTCGTATTATACAGATCAAATCAATCGTTTTAAAAGACAACAAAGAGAGGTTCAAGCTATGACACAATACCCAACAAGTTCAGAAGGTACTAGTCAAACGCAAAGAGGCGTCACGCCCTTTGAAGAAGTGGCTTCTGAAGCCGGTGTTATTTCCAAACTTGAATTGAAGAATTTCATGTGTCATGATTCGTTTGTTCTGGAACTTGGTCCTCAGATCAATTTCATCATTGGTAGAAACGGATCAGGTAAATCTGCGGTTTTAACTGGTATTTCTGTTGCTTTAGGTGCAAAGGCTACCGATACTGACAGAGGGAATTCATTAAAAGCCTTGATCAAACATGGGAAAAATGTTGCTAGAGCCACTGTTACATTAGAAAACAGAGGTGAGCAGGCCTTCATGCATGATAAATTTGGCGATCAAATTATTATTGAGCGAGTCATAAAGTTAGAAGGGGCACATTCATTTATTATTAAAGACCATCTTGGTAAAAAGGTATCTGATAAAAAGTCAGCGGTTGAAGAAATCTTACAGTTCTTTTCTATAACCATTGCGAATCCAATGACTATCTTAACACAAACAGAAGCCAAAAGTTTTCTGACACAATCTTCTGCAGCTGACAAGTACAGAAGTTTTATGACTGGTACTCGTTTAGATGAATCTTTTGGGAATCTGAAAAGAGCCTTTTCTGATGCAAATGAAATTACAAAATCAATCAAAGAACTAAGTGATCTTGAAAAAAACAAGCTCGACGCCTTTAACATTGCAAGAGAAACTTATTCAAAATTTTCAAGTGCTGATCAATTAACAGAACAACGTAATTTTTTGATCGGTAAGTACAATTGGTTTTTTTATCTTTGTAACCATTACAGATACGAAAGATGTAAAGAATTAATTTGTCAGAAAGAAAATGAGATAAAAGAAAAAGAGAAATCTTTAGAACATTTGAGGTTGGAAATTGAAGTGACTGAAAATGATCTTAAAAACGTTTCCGATGAGAAGATAAATGATGCAAAATCTAAATTAGAAACCTCACAAGCTGAGCTTTCCAAAAATCAGTATTCTTTCAAAAAATTAAAGTTAGAGCTAGATGAATTGAACAAGAACATTGAAGAAATCTCAGAAACAATTAAAGGTCACGAACGAGAAATCATAAAAACTAATAAATTAATTGCCTTAGAAGAAAAGAAATTGAGTGCCAACAACGCTGGAGCTCCAGAAAAATTGGAACAATTTATCAAAGAGAAGAAGGATAGACAGGCTGAAAATAGGAAAAAGTTGTTGGGAGTCCTGGATTCAATTGGTGCCGAAACCGAGGCCTTTGATGAAATGAAATCTAAACTAGTACAAGAATTTAATGAATTGGAATCGGCGAAAAATAAAGCCTATGATAAGCTCCAAGAGGTGACGAATGGTCCTGCAGGAAATGATCCAATTACTTTATTCAATAAGAAGAATCAAATGCTCATTAGAGAAATTAATACTGTCAATAGAAATGGTGATTTTAAAAAAGAAGTAAGAGGACCTCTTGGATTACATATCAAATTAAAGCCAAAATATGAGAGTGCCAGAAATATCATTGAAACTTTACTTTCAAGGCCTGCCACCACGCTACTGTGCGAAGATTATTCTGATATGAATAAATTGATGACAATGGTTTCCAAAAGTGGCTTGAGAAACCAAGTCATTTTAAAACAACCTGAAGTTTTTGATTTTTCGCATGAAGTTCCTAAAAGCAAGCATCCTTCAATTTTGGACATTTTAGAAATCAATGATCCTGTTATCAAATGTCAGCTTGTTGACTCTCACAAATTGCATCGTATTTTGCTAATTCGTTCAAGAAAAGAAGCGGAGGAAGAATTGTTGAATGATAAGGCTAATTTGATCACTAGTGTCATTTCTATTGTTGAGGGTTCAGGCCCAATCCAGATGTACAAAAAAAATGGATCATTCCAAACCGATCCAATTCAAATCATTCGAGGAGAAAAAGAATTTACACTTGCAATTTCTGGAGGTTCTTTAATTGAGAACTATAAAACAGCTTTAAAAGAAGCAGAGATAGCAGCAAATGAAGCCAAGGAAAAACTTAAAGCAGGCTCAGAAATTCCTGCAAAATTGAGTGAGTTAAATTCTCAAAAAGATTCAATTAAAAAGGAGTGGTCCGCATTACAAGAAGTCATAAAAAAAACACAGGCCAAGCTAGAGTCATTCACTAACGAAGATGTCAAGCTGGAATACTACAAGGAACAAAAAACTTCGCTAACGGCAGAAATTGCCAAAGGAAACGAATCATTGATGAGGTATCAACAGAAATTCAGTGAAACTAAAACAAAGAGTGAGGAACAAATGAAATTGCATTCAATACTTCAAGCTGATGTCACTCTCAAAAGTAACCGTGTTTCAGATATGTACAATAATAAAGCCTCTTTTGAAGAACGCATAGCTAATAAAAAGGACGCGGTCAAAACAGTACACAATGAAATTAAAACTACTCAAGAGAACATTGAAAAGATCAGGGCAAGAATTCCAGAATATGAAGCTAATTCTATTGAACGTAAAGGCAAAGCAGAGAAATATTGCACACTTGCTGAGACAAAATTCACAGAAGTCGAGTCATCGCACTTCCTGGATAATAAGAAATCAGAAAACATCGAAAATAAACTCTCTGCAGAATTAGATGAAGTAGAAGAGAATATAAAATCTCTTGAAAATTCTGCAGGTATGACAAGAGAAAAAGCAGAAAATGATTTTATTGATAAGAGAAACCAATGGGAAAAGGTTGTCAAAAACAGAGAGGAAATCGAGTCTCTTTTCACAAAGATTGAAGAGGGTTTAGAATCAAGAAAAGAAAATTTGACATTAACCACTAGAGCTACATTTGGTGTTGTTCAAAATAGTTTTAAGAGCGCACTTGCGATTAGAGGTTTTCAAGGGGAGATCATTTTTGACACTGAAAACGAAAACTTGTCATTGATGGTTTCTACAAAAAAAGATGCGCCTCTCAGAGTTGTGGAATCCCTATCAGGTGGTGAAAAATCTTACGCACAAATCGCATTCTTGTTTGCCATTTGGTCTCCAATGCATTCTAGAATTAGAGGTCTGGATGAATTTGACGTCTATATGGATCAAATCAATAGAAGGATTGCATTAAAGTTAATTCTTGCAAAAGTTAAGGAAAAGGCTGGTAGACAAACCATTTTCATCACACCATTAAGTGTTTCAGGTGTTGAAGGTTTAGACGATCCATCTGTACAGATTCACGAAATCTCGCCTCCAGAAAGAAGTACATTATAGCCAAGATATTCATCATGTATTTTACATCCCATATAACATATTGTATAAATAAAAATCACATTAAAAATAATGAAAGATAGATTCTTAAATACCCACATATTTAAGTCGATTTGAACGCCCGCAGCAAGCCTTCAATTAATGATCTAATTTCATTACAACAATTTTGCTCCAATTTAATTGCGCTGGAGTACCCGTTTGATTGATCAACATCAGCAATGAACTCATTCACACATGTTGTAATCCTCATCAAAGCAGTATTAACAACTTCAAGTGCCTCTTCAGTACTCATAGTCTCATCCTGTCTATAGCAATTTGATGAAAATATGATTTTTTGAGAAACTGGGATTTCAACGTCATCATCATTGAAAGATTCTGATCTTTGCAGATAGCTTGTTAAATTTGAAATTCTTTCACCGTATGATCTTGTGATTTCCATACCTCCATTCGATGACAACGATCTCATGTTCAACGATGGCCGAACAGATTTAATGAAGCTGTCATGATGTGCACTTGAGTTGCCAGTGACAGGATCGGCTTCAAACAGTTTAACCCATCTCATACCGACATTAACAAGCCATAACCTACTTTTTCTCTTGGTTCTGACAACATCTTCCCTTAAACTTTTAATAATATTAGCTTCTAAAAGAGAAGACCCCGGTCCTGTAATACCATTGGAAACCGTTGGATTGGAAACTGGACACGACATCACAGTAAACTCCGAATGATAATCAGGAATGAAACCCACTAATAAAGGTAAACGAATGATGGTTGTACTTGATATAGTTTTCATTTGAGATTTTAAATCATCAACTTCAGGATATGATAAATCGACAACACCTATATTACCTTGTTTTTGAATAACAAAATCACCGTCTGTAATTTCAGAGTCCATTATTTCATCAACAAAGTTTTGTATCGATTTGGTCAATTTTTCATACTTGATGGTCTTCAAATTGCCAATAGATCTTTCAATGGTATCGTCATCACGTTCGCATTTATAATTGGTCGCAAAACCAAAAGATCTAGTATTAGAATTTGATCTATCCATACTATGAGAAGAATTTTCAGTTTTAGATGGACTAGCAGCAACTAATGGAGTGAAATTTGTCTTTTTTGAAAAATAGCCATTATCAAAAGTTTCATCCCAATCATTATCACCATGAGGTCCAAACCTGGGAGAAGGAGTACCTGAACCATTTCCAAGATCTGATAGTTGTCGAGAGCCTCCACTGGACCCCCCACTAACAACCGTTCTACCCAATGAAGAGCCTAAAGCGGAACTTTTACTGTTTTGTCTTGGTGAACCCGCTCCACTCCATTTCCATCTATCTATCCACGATCCCATGTTTCTCCATGAACTAGATAGACCCAGCGAAGTGGTCGGCGTATTAGTGCCATATGAAGCGGAAATATTTTGAAGTGATGCATATGATGACGACCTTTGAATAGATGGGAAACTTGGTGCAGAAGGTTCATTAACTAATGGTTCAGCATTAATTGCATTGAGGCCCATGATAGGAATACTTTTTGAATGCGCAATTTCGTTATCATGTATACCTTCTTTTGGTGAAGAGCCATGACCTGATTTAATACTCCCACAGTCAACGCTATCAATATTTTTAAAGCTCCGTGACAAGGAGGGAGACCAACCTCTTGAATTTGGAGACGGCGAGATATTTGCAGAATTATTGAAAAACTTACCTGTCATGCTCATACCATAGAATGATGGAGATTCTTCTCTATTGAAAGGAATCGGCTTACTGTGTAAATGAATTTCATCATCTGAATGTGGAGTTGAGTTTGTATTTGAAGTAAAAGTCTCTAGATATGTATTATCATAAATCGTCGCGTCATCATCGTTTGATTTATGATTGTCATCTAAATTTAAGTTTTCCATTTGATTTGTAAATTTACAGCTTGAAATATTGGAAGCTGACCTTGAAGATAATTCCAAAATGTCGTGTAATTGATCATACAATTTGGAGTATTTTTCATAACCAATTACACCGGAAAGAATAAAAATTAATTTTTCAGAAATGGCTGGATTACCGGTACCAATGACTAAACGGCTGATATCAAATTGATGGGTTGACAATGGATCCAAAAAAAAACTATCTTTGAAGGGAAGTAAAATTGCCAACATATAAACCAAAAAATGGGTTTGAGATTGCGTGTTGAAGTTATTCTGTGTTGGGGTAGTGTCCTTTAATGCCATCCATGCAGATAAGTTAGATGCCCAATTAATCAATGTTTGATTGGAATACTTTAAATTGTAAAACAATCTTGGAGTCTTTGTCAATCTAAGAATCATTTTTGAAAATGAAACAAATGAATGGTGAATGTCAATTTCACTCTGCAATGAATACTTGGAAAAATTAAGGCTTTTCATTGAGTTTTGACTATTGCAATTTGATGGTAGTGGTAAAGGGATTTGATTGGTCGTGTTGATATCATTTTGTGAAGGTCTAGAAAACATAAATTGATGAGGAATTTGATTGCTGTTGAAATGTTGAGACTTGTGTTTTCTAATTCTCATGTTAGAAGAGAAATGGATCACCTTCAATTTGGATATTATTATGTTTTCTAAATTCAGCAAAGAGTTCGAAATCTGTAACCAATTTTCAGTGATCGTGTCTCTCAAAGAAACATAGGAATCACTTATAGGTAAAACAACAGCAACAGCAAACCTAGTAGCAACAGAATCATTTTTTGGAACGTCGTCATTTTCAAGTAGAGGTTCAGGCATCCAATGTTTACCAGAATTTGAGGGTTGTTGGTGTTTGGTTTGGAAGGTCGGATCGATCGAGAATAGTCTTGAAATCAATATAGAAGCTGGAAGAGCTGGTAAGGCCGGTAGGTAGTGGATCTTCACTGAAACAGAATGTTCAGACATCGCCATACCAGAACCACCAAAAATAAACGAGGCAAGTTCGGCAGGTGTATGATGCGCATCTCTGACCACTCTATTCTGAGAGTCAAATAGAGGGGTCTTTGCACGTAAACCCCCGTCTTGGATAACCACAAGACGAGCCAACGGATCCATCTTCCACTGAGAAAACACTTATTTCTATACCAGAGAGACATAAAATTTATTGGTCCCTATAAATAATACACAGGCCGTTGACCTTTTCTTTTCGATCGTTAAAATGCAAACAGTTTATTTGTAGTCAGCGTGTTTAACATTATGCTTATGATAGGCTCAATTTAATAATGTGTATGTTAGACAGAAGCCAGTGGTGGATTTGTGAAATGAGTTTGCGCTTATGTCTGGCCTCTTTGTGAATAAAATATAATAATAGTAAAACATAATAATACATAATAATACCAAATAGTAGAACACATCTGCTACACAGACAGTAACGGGGTTTATCTTTTAGAATTAGCTGACCTGTTATCTTTGCGATTCTTATAATCGAATTTTTGCATTTCAATATCATTAGGCCCAAAATCATGTTAGTGAATTTGATGACTATGGCCATCATCTAAACCAGAATTATCTAGACTAGAGTCTGTCTCTGATGTTTCAAAATCAATATCAAATGTAATATCCCTTTTTCTATCGTAGATCAGTAACCCCATTTTGACAACTTTTTTAGAACGCTTCTGAAATCCAGAGCACGAGCCTCACAAGTTATTGGTAAAGGTGGAGGATTTTTACTTTCATCTTCATTTTCATAAGAAATATATCTTGTGAAAAACAAGCATTGTTGACAATTCAAGTCCGAACATAGAATGTGGTTGATTGGGCAATCTGGATCCCCCAATTTTCCATTTAGATAATTGTATCTAACTTCAAACTGTTTCTTGCGGAAAGCAATGAGCCGTTTTTTCACGAACTCCTTGGTTTCTTTATTACCATACATAGCAGCATGTTTAATGTCTTTCCAAACCATAATACGTCGATCCAATTCGTAATCTGTGTACGTCACCTCTGGAGAGTCTGTAAATGTCACCATTTTTAGCAGGAGCCTTTGAATGACAACACACGTCAGATATCAATGTTTGAGTCGCAGGGTGCCTACCATCACAAAAATCAAAACATTCATCAACTGATGTGCAAGAATAAGATTCATGAAATGAGAACTCAGTCTTATCAACCGGGTCAACAAAACGTCTTTTAGAGAGACAAGAACGAAGAGCAATAGAACCCAAAGTGGCCATAGTTATTATCAGAATGAAAAGAAACCCAGTGAAATAAAAATTAAATTATTATGTTAAATTGCAAACCTTTCATCCAACCAAACACAGAACAGCATTAATACAAATTCTATATCAGAAAGTACTCAGCATAAAAATTTCAACTTCGGAGTTCAACTCCGAGATTTTTTTTTTTTCGAGGAAAATCTGACAATTTTCAAAATGGGCGTCTGGTGGCTCAAATCGCATTCCTATACAAAAATGCCTTAGCGCTCATCCATCATCTCAATGTAGTGATAACACAAGAGAAAGCAAAAAAAGACCAAAAGTCCACACGCTTTATTTTAAAGTTTTTATAAGGCAAAACAAATAACCACACTTCGAAGCAACACATTGCAAGTCGCTTAGCTAGAGCCAGAGAATGAGACAAAATGCCATTCTATTTAAATCAAAGTATTGATAATAACCTCATTGCAATTGCATCTGCCATATAAAATCGGGCCCCTTATGACACTGCTCATCTGATCTTTTATCCCTTTGTAAATCCACAATCTTCTTCTTGATCTTTTTGGGTTAGACCCTATCTAGCGTTTTACATGGGAAATATGTAATAGGTTAAAGCAATCACAGTACCGCTAACACGTGCTTGATATGATTTCGAAGTATCAGCCGCAAGTTGTCGCGTCTCTTATCGGCTGATCCAACAAAATAGTCTTTTTGAATTGGAAACGGCAATGATTTACAGCAAAAAATAATTGCTATATACGAAGTTTTGACTCTTAGAGCTGCAAGCTTTCAGATGGCCCAAATGGTGGTGAAAAACAGCCATAACTTGTTGATGCTTTTGAGTTTGCTCAGCCGCTGGTTTTTCCTGGATTGGGGCAAAAATTTTCACAATGCTCTCAACTTTTTTTTAAATTGAATTGCATTATTGTTAACAAATTCGAGTTTCTGGTATCACACACCTGATAAACCATGTCTTCCAAGCCCATTTTTAACTCCCGATACATAGAGGAGCCTCAGAATGAACAAGGCTTAGCGGGGCCTTCAATAACGCCTATGAAGTCACCGAAAACGCGCTCTAAAAGGTCATCCTTTTTCTCCAAGCTAATGTCCTCATCTTCTAGGAGAACAAGCTCCAATTCTTCAAATTCAACCTCCTCATCAGACAGAAGATCATCAATTGCTTCTATTAATAGAAAACGACCATCAGTTACTGTTGTCCCTGCGTCTTTATTGATGTCAGATTTCCATTATCATAAGCGTCCCTCAACTCAATGGTCCGTGAAATCTTCTGGCAAATCAAGTAGACAAACATCCATCCCACAATCTATACCAATGGCTACCTCAAACTCCCTTTCAATGTCTTCTTTTGGAATTAACTTAGAAGAGGATGAAGACTTGAATGAAATCACAAAGGCGTTGCCTGCTAAACACATTTTACCCTTTGACAAGACTAAGGGTTCGAACCCAACATCTCCAAGAGGCTCTGATCCCTGTATTGCTGATGACATACCTATGTCTGATACCACACCAACTCCAGAAACTATGCAAAAGTACGACCAAAATACCACTAATACCATTGAATTTAATACCACCTCAACACCAACTGCTCCTTCTTCGCATTCACACAATTGGAGAGCACCTGAGTCTTGGAAAGTAAGAAATGAACATTCCAGTCCTTTTTCTACTAACCTTCAAGGTGCCGCAATGTCAAATTCAAGAACACAAACTACTATGACAACAGAAGGTTCATCTGCTTCTTCCGAATCACCTTATTTAGCTTTCACTCAATCACAATCATCAGATATTATATCTGCATCGTCAGATGATCTATCAAGACCTCAGTCCCCAATTTCACCAACCAATAACAGACATCCATTGAGTGAATCTTTTACAAAATCTACTAAATCCACTGCTATGACAAGAACTCAATCTGATAAAATGTTTTTGCAAATGAAAGGTGTTCATCAAAAGACTTTGAAAGGTAATTCAAAATCGTCTGTTAGAATCTTCAAAGGTGAAATGTCTTCACTTTTACCTTGTACTTTAGATACGACAGGTAAAGACATCTTGGAAGCTCTAAGACGTAAGAGGTTTGTTAAAGCTGACGATGATTATAATTTGGTCCTTTATTGCGGTGGTTTGGCCCGGACATTGGCAATGGATGAAAAACCATTAAAAATTCAAAGAACACTTTTAATGTATTATGGTTACACAGAAAGAGACAATTTAGATTTCATTGAAAGAACAGATTTAAGTTTTCTTTTCAAGTTCATAGTTGAAGAAAAAGGTGTTGAATTGATTTCTGAAGAAAAGAAGATTTTGATTAATCCTCAAAATGTTAATTTGGTCAATTGGAATTTACAAGATATTCCTAATTTCCTTTATGCTGAACCAATTGTCAAATTGGATGTCAGTGAAAATCCTTCATTTGAATTCACTAGAGAGTTTATGCATGACTGTCGTAACTTGACTTCTTTATCTTTCAAAAGAGCTGGTGTTTTGAAGTTTCCAACCCCTGTCACTTTTGCTCCAAGATTGTCAACATTAGATTTAGAAGTTAACTACATGAAATCTATTCCTCATGAAATTGCAATGATGAAAAATTTATACATGCTCAACCTTGCATGTAACAGAATCTACAAATTGCCGACTGCTTTTAGCAATTTAACCAATTTACAAGAATTGAACTTAACATCTAATAGATTCAAGGAAATCCCAACTGCAATTTGTCATTTGAGCAACTTGAAGAGATTGGATTTATCCTATAATAACATTAAAATCTTCCCTAAAGAATTCTGTCAACTGATTAAAATCGAAGTTTTGCAAATGGCCGGTAATAAGTTGTCTGGACAACTACCATCTTTTTTTTCAGAATTTTCAAATTTAATTAAAGTAGATTTCAGATTCAATCAATTGGACTCCATAGATTCTTTAAAATCATCTCCAAAGTTAGAAATTATTAGAGCTGCCGGTAATAAAATTTCTGTTTTCAGATCCAATGCCACCAATTTGTTTGAAGTAGAATTGAATATGAATCCATTAACTTATGTGTACTTCGAAGTTGACATGCCTAACTTAAAGGTAATAGATTTCTCTAAGGGTAAATTGAGTTCTTGTTCTTTCTGTAGTAAGCTGGTTAATGTTGAGAAATTGATTTTGGATCAAAATCATTTAAGTGTTCTACCTGAAGATATTAATAGAATGAAGAATTTGGTTCATTTATCTGTGATCAAGAACAATTTGAACTCTTTGCCAAACGCGATTGGTGATTTATCTAAATTAAAATATTTAGATTTACATCTCAACAATCTAAGTAAACTCAATGAAAATATTTGGAAATTGGGTAATTTAGTTTTGTTGAATGTTGCTTCTAATATTTTGGAAAGTTTCCCTGAACCACCTGAATTCATGATGCATGTCATTCCACTGCTAGATTTCCAATTAAATGGAGATTTTGATGCAATAGACGATGAAGATAGTAGTGAAGAAGAAAAAGACCAAGTGACAGATCTGAAACCCCTCTCAATGATATACCATCAACAAAGAAGAAGGTCCAGTGAAGCTGGTCCAGTTTTGAACAAGAAAGTTTTTGGTTTACAACAATCACTTAAGCTATTATGTCTGGGTGACAATAAGTTGACAGAGTCATCTTTTCCAACCATTGGTCATTTGAAGAATTTAACCTGCTTAAACATGTCATACAATGAGATTTTTGAAATTCCCCAAGGCCATTTATCCAATTTGACCAATTTAGCTAGTCTTTCACTATCCGGTAACTATTTATCATCGTTACCAACCGAAGATTTTGAAAATTGGCCGAATCTAACTAAGTTTCTGCTCAATGGTAACAGATTCACTGCATTACCTGGGGAATTATCCAAATTGACCAAATTGACTACATTGGATGTTGGTTCAAACTCTTTGAAATATAATATTGGTAACATTCCATACGATTGGAATTGGTGTTTTAATGATCAATTGAAATACTTGAACTTTTCTGGTAATAAAAGATTGGAAATTAAACCTCAGCATATCAAGAGTGAAAATGGAGAACCTCTTGATTCATTCTTTGGATTGAAGAAATTAAGAATGCTTGGTTTAATGGATGTTACCATTACTACTGAAGCTGTTCCTGATCAATCTGTTGGGTTGAGAGTTAGAACTACCGTTTCTCAATTAGGTAAGTTTGGATATGGTATATCTGATACCTTAGGTGATTTTGATGCATTAACATCAAGAGATGCAGTTATTGAGAAATTCAGAGGTAACGCCGATGAATTTTTAATTGCCGTTTATGATGGTAAAAATTCTGTTACTCAAGGTGGTGATAAAATTTCAAAGATTGTTCAAGAAACATTTGAAATTCATTTTGAAGAAGAATTAAAATCCGTTGGTCAAATTATCAATGGTTGTGAGCATCCGAAAACTATTGAAGATTGTATGAAGGGTGCCTTTTTAACAATGAACTCAGAAATGAACATTTTAATCAATAAGGATGAATCCTCCACATTTTCATCAGCCGCCGCTCATAGGACTAAGACCACTGATAAATTGACCATTGAGGAAGATGGATACTCGGGCTGTTGTGCCACTGTCATTTATATTAAGGGGGATTCTCTTTATGTTGCCAACGTTGGTGATATCATGGGTATTATGACAAGTTCTAATGGTGAGTATAAATTGATCACTACTAAACATGAGCCTTATGCTCCACAAGAATATGAAAGAATTAGAGATTCTGGTGGCCATGTTACAACTGATGGTTATCTAGACGGCGTTGCAAACGTTTCTAGAGCCGTTGGGTTCTTTAAGTTGATTCCTCACATCAATTCTAAGCCAAGTATTCATAAATACGAAATGACTCAAAATGACGAAATGATCGCTATTTGTACAAGTGACATTTGGAAGGTTGTTCCATATGATTTAGCAGCCGATATCATTAGACAAGAGAAATCCAATCCAGGTATTGCTGCAGAAAAGTTGAGAGATTTTGCTTATTCCTATGGTGCTAGAGGTCAAAAGGCAACATCTGTTGTTTTATCCCTTAGACAGTTTAGCACCAAGCAAAAGCATCATAACGCTTCTCAGGCAGAAGATTCAACATTGAGAAAATTAGATGAAGAAATTGAACCACCAACAGGTTCTTTAGCTATGGTGTTTACTGATATCAAGAACTCTACAGTTCTTTGGGATAATTATCCATTAGCTATGAGGTCCGCCATTAAAGTCCACAATGCTATTATGAGAAGACAATTAAGATTAATCGGTGGTTACGAGGTTAAGACTGAAGGTGATGCATTCGTGGTTTCGTTCCCTACTCCAACTTCAGCATTGTTATGGTGTTATGTTGTTCAAACTCAATTGTTAACCACTGATGAATGGCCAGCAGAAATCTTGACCAGTGATCAAGGTTGTGAAATTAAAGACAGCGAAGGCAATATCATTTTTAGAGGTTTAAGTGTTAGAATGGGTGTTCATTGGGGTGCCCCTGTTTGTGAACCTGATGTTGTTACCAAAAGAATGGATTATTTTGGCCCAATGGTTAATAGAGCCTCAAGAGTGAGTTCTGTCGCAGACGGTGGTCAAATTACAATGTCCAATGATTTCTATAATGAAATCGAAAATTTAAAAAAAATACATGAATTTATCAAGGATGGAAAGGTAGACATTAACAGAGCATACCCTTACAAAGGCAAAGGTAAGGATATTCAAAATCAAGTCGATCAATTGTTGAAAATTGGTATTGTTGAAAAGAGTATTGGTGCAAAGAAATTGAAAGGTTTAGAAACTCCAGAAGTTATTTGGTTAACATTCCCAAGGGCGTTGGGTTCAAGATTAAAGGCATTTGATAAAGGCGATGATGTTAGAGGCAACATAAAATCCAATCAACTAATTTATTCAGGTGTCACCACCGAATCTGCATGGGCATTGAGAACAATTTCATTAAGATTAGATAAAATTTGTTCATATCTTACATCCAAAGGACAAACAGAATCTCAAAGAGAAATGAATATGATGAATGCTCGTGTTCAAACTGAATTCACATCTATGGATTCATTTTTACTCACTTTAATTGAAAATTGTATTACTAGGATTGAAAACAGTGTCACAGTTTTGTCATTGAGACAACAGTTGGTCGATGACGAAATGAGTCAATTAGCAGTTGGTAAGACATTTGACATTTTGGATATGGTTATTGCAATGAAGAAGGAGCTCAAAGAGTTCAAAAAAGCGACATGCGACTCCCCCAAATTAACAGAGCTAGATCAATAGCGTATTATAAACATTATATAGACAATGTTTTTGTATTTTAAAAAATTAGTGTAAATATTTAAACAAGACAACTGAGCATAAAATCGCTCAGCTTTTTTGAAATTTTTTACCCCACCCACTGTTGTCACAACAGGCCGAGGGGAGACATTTGCTATTAAAGGCCAAAATGCCCTTTGGAACTTCTGCTTTTATTTTATTCTTGTTCTTCTTTTGCTGCTTAGGTAATCACTTCATCACGTGACTTTTTATTTAGCCTATACCAGAAAAAGAAATATCAGATCCAAATGTTGACACATCAATATTTCACCAAGTCTTTAAAAAAAAGTTCATCTATTTTCTATTCCGCAAGGTTTTTAGAACATATACCATCATCATCCCGTGCAGACTTACCTGAAATATTTAAACAAACTTTGCCTTTCAAAATTGAAGACGACGAACATATAACGAAAGATTACCAAATGGGTATTATGAATAGCAATTCCTCATCAGCTCTGAGATTGGTTCAGAATTTTAAAAAGACTTACAAGCCAAGGTTTTATAACGATTCTACAAAATCCATCTGGCATAGGATTCCATTAAGAAGGAGATCAGCTGTTATGGTACTATTATTTGAAGGTAAGAATGGTGAATTAAGAGTTATTCTTACTAAAAGATCTAGACAATTGAAATCATTTTCTGGCCACGTTTCATTCCCTGGAGGAAAAGCTGATTTTGAAAATGAAAGTGAGTTTGATGTTGCTAGAAGAGAAATGGATGAAGAAATTGGATTATCGAGGGATAATTCATTATTGATGAACAAATATGGATGTTCCATTGATGAGATCACAACTTTACCATCATATTTGGCAAGAACATTCTTGACGGTTGCGCCATGTATTGGTTTCATCAAATGGAATGATGACTCCACACATAGAAGAATTCATCAATTGAATTTAAATCCGGGTGAAAGCTCAAGCATATTTAGTGTCCCATTGGCCGATTTTTTGAAACCAACTGGTGATGGTAATTTGAGTGAGTGTTTGAAGCAAAGTCATATTAAAACCAAATGGGCTGGTATCCCATGGAATTTGAGATCATACATTTTCCCAGTTCATAATGAAAATGAAATTGATTGGCTTCAAGAAATTGATGATTTAAGTTCTGATGATGAAACACACGATGATCACGAGTTTGATGTCAGGACAAGAAATTGTTGGGGATTAACAGCCAATATTTTACACGACGTTGCTAAAATTGTTTATAACAATGAATCAATGGTTCTTGGTGAGGAGGATTTAATTCATTCTTTGTTTCAAAATGGCCAAGTTCAAACTCCCGTTAGAACTAATTTTGAGCAAAGATTAATCAACAATATTAAAGGTTGCTCTTTTGGAGAAGTTATGTCAAATGAAGAGTTCTTGAAATTGAAGTCAATTTATAAAAATATTGATTAAAGATGTTTTAGTTATGTATTGTATAAATTAATGATATCATCCTCTCATTTTTTCGTCTTGAATAAGTTGATCACCAATAGCTTTCATAGTTTCTTCACTGACTAAATTATTAATATTACCAAACCCTAAACTTATTTCATATGCTTTAACCAATCTTTGAACATTGATTGAAATATTACAGAAGCTCAACATTTTAAGACAGTTCCTATACCTTGAAATAGTTTCTTTTATATTTTCATTAATTTCATCATTTTTATCACTGTAAATATCCCAAGAGGACTCTTCTTCCAATTTTGTGATTGATATCGATCCCATACCAACAGAATAACCATTAGAATTTGATTTTGATGCTAGTTGACTTTCCATGTTTGATCCACTTACACCAGTGTTTGAAACTGAAGAATTTTTAACAATAGTAGTTTTATAAACCCAACAGTAACCATTGACACCAATAATGACACTGACACCACCAGGTAAATCATGTAAATGGTTTTTAGTTCTAATAATCAACTTTGGAGGAACTTTTATAAACATCCCATTTCTTAATTTCCCATATTTAAGAGATCTTGTATGTAAACTTGCAGCACCATCATTGAATAAACTTTGAACTTCACAATTTAATAAATCACCCTCCTTTAAAATTGTTCTCATTTGTAATTCATCAGAATCGCTTTTTCTTCTTAATAATCCACCTGGTAAATTAACAGCACCAAGCATTAAAACGCCCGCATGTTCACCCCCAATTTCAACTTTCCAACGTTTATTATTAGTTCCAATGATTCGTCCAATAACATGATCACCAGTTTCAGGTTGATATTTACCCATGAATGGTTCAACACTTAACAATTTGTTAACTTTAGAAATTGTACCAGCAACCGAAGAAAAAGTATGATCATCTAAATAATAAGTACCGTGACCTCTCATCCACATAGCATCGTCTGTGATAAGTTCACCAGGGGTAACGATTGATACATCATTTGATAATTTCAAATTTTTTGCATGTTCATGTTCCATCAAATCGTCCAACTCATCACCAGATTCCCCAGAAGATGACATTTCAACATCTATATCACGTTTATTGTCATTGTACTGGCTCTGCTGTAAAACAGCTGGGTTACTAATGGATATAATAGACATATTTAAAGAAGAAGAATGTTAGGAAGAGAATGGATTAAAAAAATTCATCCAGAAAAAAAAGAGTGCTCAGCATTTTCAATCAGCCTCGTAGAACAACAGATAAGAATTCCGATCACCAATCACTCCATCTCTTTCTTTACCTTCACCAAAACGATCTCCATTGGGTCCAATTGTTGTAACAGTTTCATCATCACATTCGATCCAAGCGTTGAAAACTTCAGATCTTACAATTGATACATAATGACCAGATTGAAGAGAAGATCCCAGGTGATCTATTCTGGATTTTAATTTATAGCTCTTCATTTGAGAGTCATTTGTTTTTAAATTCAAATTAACTGGGAAATTCAATCTACCAGTGTTCATTTTAAATTCAGGATGGAATGGATCAAAAATAGAAAAACAGACAACCAAAATATTTGGTAATTTTGCAAAACTGACACTTCTTGTAGCAATTTTAGGTTTGGCCAAAACTGGAGAAAGAATTTTGTATTCACTGAGTTCTTCTTTGGTCATGTATCTTTGATCAGGTTGATTCGTGGAATTGACAGATTCCATAGAGTCTGAAGTAAGATCCTTATGGTGCTTAGATTTGAATCTTGAAAACATTTTCCCCTTCTTAGATGGTTTTGGTGAATGAATTTTCATATCCATTGGTGATTCCATTGGTGGTAAATAAATTTCATCCTGATCTATCAATTTTTTCATCCGAGTTTCTTTTTGTTTACAACCATCACAATCCCATGAATTACCCAACCTTTCACTCATTTCTTCCATTTTCAAATTTTTAAGAATTGTATCATTTAAATTGCTGTATCCTTCTTCTAAATTGAGATGAAGCATGTTTGATGTTTCATATCTCAAAGAAATGTACCCACATCTTGTACATTTCAATTCAATCTCATTAATTATTTGAAAATTGTCCATTAGTTCCGAATATCCTTCTTCAACCAAGAATGTTTTTTGGTACCATTCATTGAGTTTCAATGATGAAAAATGTGGTAATTTTGATGCTGGTAAATTGATTTTTAACTCATTATGCAAGTCATTTAAAAGAAGATAAAGAAATTGAGAAGTATCTTGTTGCTCGTTAGGAATATTCAAATCAGGTTGAAGCTTAGCAAGGGTTTTCAATAATGGATTCAGATTGACAATTGGAACTGAAGATGTTTTTGAAGCTTCACGGTAAAATACATCAAAAACCATACGAACCATGTGACTAAGTTGTTTATTTTGGTCATCAAATTTCAGAATGTACCTACGAAAATGATTGAGATGAAACAAACATTGAATCATGGAATTTATATAGCAGGTAGAGCCATGGTTAATTAAGCCAACTATTGGAGCAGGCTGTGCTGAAAAATCAGTGATGGTATTTGTTGTCGTTACCAATCTTGAAGGTGAATCATTAGTTCTAGAAACGAGAACATTTGTCATCATTCCCAAAGCCGGTACAGGTGTAATGGATGCTGAGTTGTAAATGGAGCCACTAGGATGCGTGGATGCTTGGTTTATGGGTTGAATTGCATATGACATGGCGTTATTATTGTTATTATTCATGAGCTTTGGATTAAAACTTGAATTTGATCCAGTAATTGGAATGACACCCATAGGGGAACTAACTTTAGGGATTGGTGGAGGCACATTGGAATTAAAAGGACGAGAATTTAATGGTTTTTGAGAATCATATTGACGATTTTGGTACTTGTTTTTCTCCAATACAAAAGTTTTGAATGATTCGTAACCACCTTCTAACCAGTAACAGGGTGGTAAATGACTATTATTTGAAAGTAATTTATAAGCAAGTCTTTCGTCTATTGATTTGATGCTACTTCTAGTGAAGTATATGATTTTGTTACCGGTGAAGTCGTTTGGTAAATGAATTCCTTTCAATTGGCTCACTGATTTGAAATTCATAATGTTGACGCCTACTGAGTTTATTTCACGTTCGACTTGTATATTGAAAAACATGAGATCATCCAATGGATAAGATCGGAGGTCAGCTAAGCTCAAGTCAAGGATATCATTTTCACTGATGGATAAATGGCTTACATCCAAACGATTTACTTGATCATCATCATCATCATCATCATTGTCATCGTTCTCATAATCATAATCGTCAGAAGTGTCATTTTCTTCATGATCTGGGTACAACTCTGACTGTGCTTTCAACTGGCGCACATCGGAGCTTGAATAGAGTTCATTAAACACCAGGTGAAACTGAGCCCCTTTTTTATAACACTGATCAATACAAGTACGTAAGGCAGTAGTCTTAGGCCCCAGATCTGTGTTTTTGATAAGAAACTTATCAGTGAGAATTAATTGCACATACATCCACACCAGCAAATCATCCGGGTATTTGATATCATTGCTAGTCAACATGTAACAATATTGTAACGCGTTATTTAATAGAAGTTCAGCATTCGATCGGGAAATATTCGGGGGGTAGAGACTGGCAAAGAGATGGGACTGAGACTTCACAATCTTTCGAATGTCCTCAACACTATTCCAAGCACGAGACTCATCCAACTGCCTCAACAGTGCTGTTGTCATTTTACTTTAGAAAAAAGGTACTTGTCTTGCACAGTGTGGAATTTCAAATTTCTCCCTAATTGAAAATTGTGCTCAGCACATGCTTTTAAGAGTCTCCATTTCAACATGCGCATTATAAAGTTAAGATTATTTATCACTTTAAACAAAACCAATAAGAAACTCGACTAGAATGATCAGATATCAATTTTAGTGCCATTTAGGGATGTGTCTAGTGAAATAAGGCCCATCGAATGCATAGGAATTCACAAATCCATGTCGGAATCTCCGTCTGAGTCCAGATCCACGTCACTGTCTAGACGCGAGCTATCTTCGCGCGGCCGACTGCTGTTATCCATAAACAACGGCTTTCCCGAGTGATGGGACGATTGTCTTCTCTTGGCCTGCAACGTATTGAAGATTTCTTGCTCGATGTCTGACTCCATCTCGGAATCGGAGCCGGCGTCAGCAGCTTGGTCCATCACTTGCGTTGCACCCGAAGACGAAGAGTGCACACTGGTGGCATTGGAACTTGCGTTGGCGCTTGCGTATTTCGCAACATAGGCTTTCACCGTTTGGTTGTATTTGTCCTTATCATGGTGGTATAGATTGCTGGCATTGCCGTTTAATGGGTCTGCAGCGTTTGGATAGTGCAGGAGCTGTGGTAAGAAGGTATCAAAGATGTTGTAAATCGAGAACATGGGCGACCAAGTCTGGTTGATGACGTCTAAGCACACGCTGCCGGAATGCTCGTCAATGTTGGGATGGAAGATCTTGTTAAGAAAGCCAATGGACGGCGATTTGTACGGATAGTCGTGAGGCAATTCCACACGGACCTCCCAAACCCCGCCCTCGTAGAGCGAGTCTTTGGGCCCCGGAAGAAGCACCACAAGCTCGTTGAGCGTGTCATTTGGCAACGTGCACGTGAACTCAGACGACAGAAGCTGCTGGACGTCTTTAGCAATGCGGGAGTTGGATGTCATTATAAACGATAAGAAGAAACTCATGATTCCATGTCACAAGATAACCGCTCGCTGAAAAAAATAATCATGCTAGCTCTGTGTTCTATAGATAAGAAAAGAAGGACGTTATATATCGACCATGGAGTCGAGAATGGCCGAGTCGTTGCCAGGATCTTTTTCGAGGGCACTTGAGCTTGAATCCACAATTTTGTAGCTTTTCAATGGCGCTAAAGAGCGCCATTGTGCTTCTAAAGAAACTAAGTCAGCATCCTCGGCGTCTAGAAGCGTCAGCAGAGCGTCTAGAGCCGGTTTTTGCAAGCTCCCAGCACCGGAGGCTTTTATCGAGTCAACACTAGCCTTTGCTAATTCTAACTCTTGTTGTGACAGTGGTTCTACGGACATAGGTTGGGCCAAGTTGGCCCCCTGAAGTAGTGTTTCTGATAAAAAGAGGTATCTGGCTACAATGTCACTGCGAAGAGTGGTCGACTCGAGTCCCCCCTCAACAGTGGTGCGCTTGATCGCGAGTTCATCAGTAGTCTTGACTGTCATTGAAGATGTTGTGAAGTGGAAACAGCAAATATTTTTTCCCCACTGGTAGCATCTTTTTGCTAGCATGGCAGCAGTGATAGACTATATTTCGGAGACATTACTGGTGAAGACGAAGGATGGGAGAGTCATCAGAGGGACATTGCTAGCAGTGGACCATCAGACAAATCTTTTGATGACGAACAGCACGGAAATGGACCCTACAAGCTTGAAATGCCGGGAAATCGGACTCATTTCTGTGCCCAAGAGTGAGATTGTGAAAATCAGTCAATGAAGACGATGATGGAGTTGGAGACGTACGAGTGCAGGTACCAGTGCTCCGGCACTCATTTAATTGTGTGCATAAATGCACACGCTTAGCATTTATTTTGTAACATTTAATTTCAAGTTTAGCATTAAGATGCACTGTGGAGCAGATTATTACAATCGGTTCCTTACTGATACACATTAGATACACAGGAGATCCGTCCACTTGGGTTTATTTCAATTCAATAACAATAAGAATGCAATCACTCTTCCTCCTCTTTGTCGCTTGGAACAACACTGAGTCCTCTCAAGGTAACATCTTCGTCCTCTCCATCACCGTGAATCCCCCAATTGACATACTCGGCGTCATTAGACTCTTGCAATGTGCCCAAATCGCCCGGAGTCATGGCCCCATACTTCCCAGTGTCTCTAGGAGATCCAGGAACACTTAAAGGTCTTGTTAATTTGATCTTTGAATCATTCAAAAATGGATTGGATTCATTATCAAAAGAGTTCGGATACGCTCTCCTCAAGGATAAAGCTCTTGCCTTGACATACTCCAAGCCCATTCTCTTCCAATCTAGCAAATCACTCAATCTTTCAACTCTGTTTCTTTGATTGATTCTTTGTCTACGAGACTTTTGACAGAATTCAAACATTTGATCAGTTAATTGATTAATCGATTCATCAACTGATTTCATTCTTCTGTCAACAATGTAAATCCCATAATCTTGTGAATTTTCAATTAAATCTTCCATATAGCAACCGAACCCGGAAAGATTCGTTGTGATTGACGGAATACCCATCACTGTACACTCAGCAGGGGTGTACCCCCAAGGTTCGTAGTAACTTGGGAAAACACCCAAATGACAACCTCTCACAAATTCATCATAATCAATCGATAAAATAGGATTCGAGGAGTTCAAAAATTCAGGATGGAAAATGATCTTAACCCTATCGTCTTTTTGATTAAACAATTGACATGCTCTTATTTGTTTTAAAATTGGATCGTTGGAATCATCAATCATATTATGGGTAGTGATTGCTGGTAAATGGTCGGTTTTGAGTGCCATCATTCTTCTTTTCAATAAAACTCTATCACTTGGTTTCAAAATGTTATCCAATTCTGGCAAAAGTGATCTTTGATTATCAACAAAATGTGATGGATTTTGACACCATTCTAATAATCTTTTACCCATTGCAGTTTGGATATCGTCAATAGTCGATTCTAATTGTTTAATAACTGCTTGGCCTTTCAAAGTTTCAACTGTGTATGAGTTGTTTTTGGCAGGCATGATAATAAATGCAACAACAGTAACACTACTGTTAACTTGTTTCAATTTGTGATTTAATCTTGCCAACGATTCAATGAAAAAGTCCACACCCTTGTTACGGTACTCGTATCTACCTGCAATGAAGAAATATAATGTTTTGTCAAGGGAGAAGTCCAGTTGGCCATGGAAATGGCCTCTGATGAACTCATTAATTAATTCTTTCTTTGCTGCGTGTAAGTTTTGGAATTCGTGGAATGCTTGGAATTTAACAACGTTCAACCCATTTGGTAAAACACCATCCGGCTTTCTTTTGAGTAAATGCTCACTTTCAAATGCAGTTATGTGGGAAACCGTTGTGAAGACATCTGCAGAATGAGTTGCAGATCTTTCAATACAATATCTATGATAGATACCTCTTTTCCCGGCCTCGTAATCAACGTCAAACTTGTCTAAATTGTTGTAGAAGTCCACCGAGCCCGCACAAAGGTATCTGCCGAGCAATGTAGCATGAGTTGTAAAAATAGTTGAGCAATCTATTTTACGCTGTCTACATAGTGTCACCGCAACACCAGCAAGCCATTCGTGCGCATGCAAAATGATTGAGCTTGTAGTTTCATTGCAAGAAAACTCGCCTAGGAACCATGCAATCAAATAACCTAGCAACACTGCATCATTTGTTTCGAAATCATTTTCAGGGGTTGGAATCGCTGCAATGTTCCACAAATCTGTTTTCCACTCATTCAAAAAATGGTTCGCAGATTGAAGGTCAAACAAGATGACTCTTGGTGCGCCTTCAATCAACCATCTGCCATAAATAAACTTGACACCTCGTTGTTCCATCGATTCCAACGTTGCTTTGATTGGTCCTTGGGGCAATGGTAACTCTTCCACCTCAACGGAGACCGTTTTGTAATTAAGAGGTCCCAACAATGTGTATCTTTCACGATATTCTGCCACCGTCACTGGTGCTTTCGACTTGAGAACTGAATAGATTCCTCCAACACGATTGGCCACCTCGGTGGCCACTTCAAATAGCAGCGGACTCGACGTGTCTCTTCCCATACTTGAGAATTTTGTCCTTGGCTGCAAAAAAAGATGGTGGTGTCCTAAATTAACATAAAACAGTGTAAATTGGTCTTCCGTGCGCGCAAAAATGTGGGGAATCACAATTTGTCAAGTCTTTGAGTAGCTTTTCACATTTGTTTCTCTCCATACGGTCCCCAAACATCACTGCCCCACGACACGCCCAAATCCGGGCCGCCTGTAAAAGTAATTGTGGTAAATGGCTGCTCTTTAGCGCTGCCCCGCTTCTTCCAACAACGCCTCTCTTGGTTCCGGCATAGAGTGACTCTATATGGGTGAAAAGTCCGGCTTTGATAACAAGTGGAGGCTTGGCATGGAGAAGCGGTGGCAAGTGTGTGATCTGTAGCTCCTGTTGCTCCGAGAGGGCTGTAGACACTTCCACCCCCCAGAGCTGAAGCTCTTCACTGTGTTCGAGTATCAAATCTCGTTCGTGAAATGTTACTGGGACTACCAGTGGTGCTCGGAGCACTGTGAGATCTGCTCGTACAGAGCTCTCCAGACTTGGAAACGCCACCAGCTCCCGGCACTTGAGCTCGAACCTAATTCTCTCGTCCACGCCGTGCTGGTCGAACGCCAGTAGATGGCCGTTCAAACTGGCTACAATGTATTTGCTGTCGCACTGGCCTACCACTTGCAGCTGAGCAAAATTGGACCCCCTAATCAGAATACGCTCAGCATGCTCAGCATGCCCAGCGATGTGGCTTTTTGCGTGTGGTAGATGGCCATTTTGAGAGATGGATGGCTCAAGCAGCGGCTTTTTGGACTCGGGAAAAACAGGGCGCTCGGTAGAGCTCACTTTCAGGAGGCTTTGAACCGGTTTCAAAACAGAAACAGACGTTGTGGATCCGAGGAGGGGTCCGGGGGGACTCAGCGCAGAGAAAGATGGGCTAGATATCGATGTCAGCATTGACGCAGCGGCCAGTTTTTTGGACCGGTCATTGTACACGGCTGGAATGCCCAAGACCTTGTTCATGGCGCTTTCAATTAGTTTTTTCATAAGCGGTTCCCACATACTGATTTGAACAATCTTGTGTGGTCCAACGTCCGGCTCTGGTACTTGGAACCTGGCTATGTACACACCGTGGATGGCAAAGGGAGTGCCCTGCATCTTCAATTTTTCAGCCCCCGTCAACCCAACGCCCGCAGCCCGTGCGATCTTGTAAACCTTATCAACCACGCTTTTCAATTGTCTACTATGAAGTGGTCTCTCGTTGAGAAACAAAAACTGAAACCGCGTGCTTTGGCTCGGACGCATAGCAAAAGCCAACTCAAGCTTTACTTCACCTTGTGCGACCGTGACAATGTTATACTTACTGGCCACAGACCCAAATAGCGTATTCATAAGTTTCATTTGAGACACCAAAACGTTCTTCGGCTCAGTACCAAATTTCACAGTCTCTGTCCACCTCTTGGCATTGGGTGACACCTTTTTAATTGTAAGCTCAAGAAAAACTTTGCATGCTTTTGCAAAGGTTTCCACTAGCCTCAACTTAATGGAGTTGGCAATTTTGGACCCTGCTTGATCCATCACAAGCCTTTTCCGAACAGGTAAATTATCGAACAGGCCCTCAACACAAATTCTAGTACCAACAGCCATCACGTCATAATAGGGAATGACATTTCCAACCTTTTCACCGTTCAAAAAAAGTGCTTGAAACCCGCTTCCACACTCTTTCACTCGGGACACAAGTACACACTTACTGCTTAAAGTGAAAATAGAATTTAGCGCTTCACCAAGCGTGCCGTTTTGATAAACATCCTGAGCTTTGCTGCTTGCGTTACGAGCAATGTGATCCAGCTCGTCGCGCGGAATCCCACACCCATTGTCCACTATTTCGATCGTTATCAACGATACAGAAGACGCGTCTATTTCGATCTTCACTTCGATCCTATCGGCCCCAAAGTCAATACTGTTTTCAATTAGCTCGCAAGCCGTGTCCACAACACTTGTTATCTTTTGTCCACCTCGTATCTGATCCACCACCCCGTTTCCCAAACGCCAAAGTCTCATCATGGAGGACAGGGAGACAGTGAAAAAAATGCTCAGTAAACATAGGAAAAGCAATAAATTAAATGTATGGTAATAAACACACACATATACGTACAATTGAAACAGCAAACCAGATCACGGAAACAATACTGTTGTCCTATGATTTGGGGCCAGTTTGTAAATTTGCTCAGCATAAAAGTTTCCACGTGATGGATTCTTTATGAACATCAGCTTTTCCAATTACATTTGAGCCACGCAATGGCTCCAACAACTCCTTCCTTTTATTTTAAATAACAATTTCATCCAGATATAAACCCTTCGCTCTTGTATAGTGGTTTCCGTAATAAGGAGGGCTACAAAATTTTTTTTCACCTCTCTCATGAACACCTCTTTTCTTACGTATTAAATGAGGTCACAAGATCTGTAGCAGCTAACCTTGTCTTTGAGCCTTTAACTCGCATTTTCCTCACCTACACGAGCCTTGGCTTGGGATTACAACCCTAATATCCATGGATAACCGCACTCGGCGTTTTGCTATAGTGTACCTTTCATGGCAAGTCTATTGGAGGAATAAAAAACAGAATGTTGAGCGTTTGAGGCGTTGGCTTATTACTTTTCTTTGTGCGTTTGATTCTAGATTAATTGTGCATCATAGTACATCAATTGTTTTTCCGTTCCGTCGGTCGAGTTGGTGTCTCCAAGAACACATACATTGGTAAAATTCTTGTAATCTCTTGCCTTCATTTTCACTTACAACACACATAAATTGGTAGAATTGTTGTAATTTCTTCCTTCCAGTGTCTCTAAAAACATTCACTTCGGTAAATCTATTTCAATTGCTTTCTTTTAATCGAATTGTTAGTTTTTATTTATACATGTACAAATTACCTTAAACCTCTTAACGATAATTAGGGGTTGATTATTGATTGAAATAGAAAAGTGTTCTTAATTTATCGTCATGTTTCATTTTGTATTGTATTTGTCATTAGTTTATTCATTATGCACTTTGATTTAAGACTCAAGGTTTTCATTACTTGATCTTAATGAACCATCTGCTTGATACAATGGATGATTAGCTTTCCTGTACGACATTCCGTCATCATTTGGATCTTCATAATCATCATCTTCTTCTAATCCACCACTTCCACTTCCACTAACAACAACCCCAATGTCATCAAATTCTTCATCTTCATCATCCCTGATAATTTCATCATCCAATGCACTCATTTCATGATATGGGTGACCCCCAATTTCGGAATCAACAACATCCATATTGTTATTACTCCATGAAATTTCATCACCCTCTTCATTAACATGGTGATTTTCCCCTTGTTCCTGTTGTGTGAAATCTTCATCACTATCAAAATACTTATCTCGATTAATACCTTCTTCATTTTCATCCTCATCATAATCATTTTCTCCTTTCAAATCATCACGTTCAGCTTCTTCATCATCGTCCTCCTCCTCATCTTCTTCATCCTCATATGATCCATAATACTTTTGGAATAATTCCATATCATGTTCATTCATTTGTTTACCATCACTACCAAGAACTGAATTGTATTTGTTTCTAATATCAACCAAAATGTCATTGGTGTAATGCTTCCATTCTTCAGTATCAACAGCACTGTCAATTAGTTCTGCCTTTGAATCAGTATGATGAATATCAGATGAAATAAATTTAACAACTTCTTCAGCAATTAATGTTAAGTGACCCATGTAACCTAATCTTAAACCAGAAGATTCCTCATATGAATTGCAATCATTATGACCACTAATAATTGACTTTGTAATTTCACATCTATCAAATAAATCAATTGCTAAGAATTTATTAAAACCAACATCCATATGAGCATTTAGTATTTGTTGAACAATGTCAAATACAACATTATGCAAAAAGTTGTTCCATGGGAATTTAAAAAACATTTTAAGAATTGAAATAACAATTTCATTATCAAACAGTGAAATTTTTAATAAATCACCAACAACAGGATTAGATCTAATCTGCTCCTCAGTTTCAATACTTGGAGGCACTAAACCTTCTGGATCTTGATTGTTTTCTTTTTGTTGTTCAATGTCTGGCCTATTTAAATCTAATTTCTCAATTTCGTTAATAATTATTTCATCTTCATTTAAAATTTCTTCATCTTCACCATTTTGTGATTTTAATTCTTTTTGTTTTTGAATCAAAATCTCACGAACTTGATCTCTTTCTCGAACAATGGCTTCACCACGCTTTTCATTCAAAAGAGACATATTAGAACAATGAATTAATTCTGCAATTAATTCACAAATTTTAAACCTTTCAAACCCTAATGGTTCAATTTCACCAAATGGAGTTTGCAAAACTTTACAATCTTGAATTTCCAACATTTTTGTAAATTTAGGAATGGCAGTTGAAAATAATCTAACCAATGTACCTAAATATATTGGATCTCTTGGCGATGGAGGATGTGATTCTAACGACACATAAACAACAGGTACAGGATCATAATCAGAATTGTTTTTTCTGATAATCTCAATAACAATACCAACACCGTTACTAAGACCTGTACCACCTTTTAACATATTTTCCAAAAGTTCATTAACAATTGGTTCACTAACCAATTCTCTCGATAATTCATTAGGTCCAATAGTGGTATTTTCAGCATTGTTGGCAGAAATCGTTATGAAAGCCTTAAGAAAATCGCTTGCGGCTGATTGGATTGATGATGAATATTCTGGTGATAAAAAGGAGATTAATGAGGAAATTAATTTTTGATTTTTTAATACTTCAATAACCCCCGTGGATGCATCTGGTTTATCTGTTGATATGACTTTGAGCATGAAATCCATTAATGGAGGAGTCTCAATATGACGAACAAATCTTTCAACTAAATTAGGTTCATGCAAAATAAATTGAATCATTTCAGGTGTTTTCATGTCTAATAAATGTTCATTAATTTTCATAAAATAAGTCGCTGATAAGATGGGTAATGGGGCAGGATTGTCCAAAACTTTCCAAAGTGCTTGTAATAATGCTGTACTTTCCATAAACGTATCAGTTATTGACCAAACATCAATTGATAAAATTTCAACAGCAACTTGAGCTCTTCTTGTATGAACCTCAACTTCAGTTTCAACTTCTTCTTCATCCTCATCTTCGTCTTGATCTTCAGGTTCTGTATCAGCACCCGAGTCAGACTTATTTTGATCATCTTCATTATTTTCTTCATCGTTGACTTGGACGACGTCATCGGAGCTCTCTGAACCCGTCTGAATTGAACTTATAGTTTCTTCAATTCTAATCTGTTCGCTACGTTGAAACTCATCGTCCTCAACTACAAAAGTCACAAGTTGTTCCAAAACTTCATCTTGCCTGAGATACTCCGCCAATTTAACATTGGATGCAAGTAATTCGGGTATCGTATCCCGTTCATCAAGTAATTCTTCCAACTTTATATCCTCTCTGTCAAGTATAGAGCTAACACGGGAGCCATAATTATTCGTAAACCTCCAAAAGCCCGACATTTCCCCTTCAATTAGAAATGGAAAGCTTATAAATAAGTGCAGAAAACCGTCGACTTTGTGGGAAAAATTCGAAATCCTTTTTTGATGAAAAAAAATAAGTTAAACTTTGGGCAATAATCACGTGACGACTTGCTCATGAAAAGACACTCAACTCAAAAATTTTTTAGCTTTGAAGAAATTACCCATGCGTTTATTTCTTTATATGAAGTAGGCACTAAACTAATTATACAGATATTTTTTTTTCATTATAACACATGTTGGCAAGTGTTAACTCAAAATACAAGTTCTTCAATATTAGCAATGCCATTTTTTTAAAGACTAAACATGAATTTTATAAACATCTCAACGGAACTGGGAAATCCAACCACAGATTCTGTCTACAACCGCCGCAAGACCTGGCTCATGCTCAGTAGATCGAAACACGTTCATATCTAGTGCATCACTGTCAATGAGTTTAAGAAGTACTTCAGTACAGAGGACTGAAAACTCTCCATAGTATTTGTAATTCCACGAAATGATATTTAGACACACATTGAGGACCAATTCAGTTGGCAGCTTGAATTCATCATGATCTGAATTGACCAAATGAAGCTCATGGAATTCTTCCCAATTATTGGATGTTTCTAAGTAATATTCCAAGAGATGTTGTGCAGCAAATATACTAAATCTTTCATCAAGGGCTTTAGTAAATGGATAAATGCCTTCTGAAAAACAGTGAGTTTTAAAATATTCTTCACCAATAAGTTCCCATTGTAATGGCTGTATTTGTAGTTCCTTTTTATTAACTCTACTCGCTTCAATTTCACTTCTCCAAATAAGTGTTCTTTTCAAATTTGTGTAAAAGATGATGAAGAGAGAATCCAGCCACTTTTCTGCCAACCTTTTATTTTTAAACTTTTCACAATTCTCAACATTCAATTCTCTGTCATCATAATCTTCTTCCATAACAAAAACACTTGCTCTAAGTTTAAGTAGTTTACTCCAACCAATTTGTTTTGACATTATTGCTAAAAGAGAATATGCTTTTGAAAAGGTGTAGTTTAATTTAGTTTCTTCATACACCTGAATGTCTTCAGCAAATATTTTGTTAAATTCTTCAGTTGAGGAGAAGTCAACTATTCCACCAACACCTGAGATACATCCAAATTTGTCAGAAGAAGTCCAAACTTTTTCGTTTTTCCCATCCATTGGCTCGGGAAAGTCGAAAGATTCTGGTGACAAAGCAGGATAAATATCTTTCTTCTTGTTAACGTACATTGGTGCAGAGTTTAATGCTAAAAGGGCATTGGTGAAATCTTTCTTCAGAATGTAAATTTTGATTAAGTTCTCCCATGGTTGAAATTCAGTTGGTAAGACTTCAACACAACGTTGGCCAATCAAATATGCTAAATCTGGTCTACCTTTTTTTAATAAATGCTCAACTTGTTCATTCAACATCCAACCATCTCTCGGAGAATCAGTAAGATGAAAATACATCATTTTGAATGCTTTAGCATAGTCTCCTCTTAGAGAAAATATTTTAACGAGAAGTACATTGAACTTTTTGTCTGTATTAATCTTTTCGATCTCTTCAATTGCTAAATCATGTAGTTGAGTAATTTTGATCAATTTGAGTAATGCATCAATAAGGAAATTATTAACATGACTCGATCTATTGTAAACATCACGGCACCCTAAATGGGAGCCCCTTGGAAGATACTTGATCAATGAAACAATTGCCGTTTTGGCATCTTTGGTGGATTGGAATAAATTGTATTTGGTCATACCAGGTAACTGTCTTTTAATATCATCACTGAATAATAAACTTCTAATGATACAAGAAATATAAGTTTCCTCCCAAATGGTAGCTGATTTCAAATCATCACTTTTTTCCGTTAAATTGAACACTTTTTTACTCGAATCACATGGATAGAATTGAATTTGTGGTGGAACATTTGAAGGAAAATTGCATCTAATTCTTAGATCACCTCTTGAAAAAACGTTAAAACTGGAATAAGTTCCAATTTTAGGATGCTTGAAAGTTGCTTCATGTTTATCATTTAATTGAATAGTTTGCAAATACATGAAAGATTGAACGGAGCTTGATAGGTCCATACCAATCGTGTAATGGTATTCACCAACTTCTTCTTTTTTGGCTTTGTCATATTTGGAAATATGAACTAAATCGGGTTGACCAAGATCTTTATATTGGGCCATAACTTCAGATCTACTTTTTAACGATTCACCTAGATGCTTTTCCATAATTTTGGGCGTTATTATACTCGGCTTGTTCTTATTAGTGGATGGTTTTCCCCTACCAATTGCCTTAGAACTTAGCGAGGATGTACTATCAGACGTTCCAACCGCATTGGGCTTATCATTAGACTCTGAAGTCGTCATTCCGGCGTTTTTATTGGAATGAACAACTTGTCTTTAAAATGGAATTTCCTCGCTTACGTAAGAAGTATTAAAATTTAAGGAGAAGCCAATCACGTTTATCTATAAAGCAAATGAAGATAAAAGAAAAAGGTGTAAATGCAGCGGATGAATGAAAAAGTACCACAATAAATGGCTCCAATGTGCAGTCTAATTATTGCCCAAGTTTTCGAGAAAAAAAAGCTAAAAAGAGACTTTTTACTTCACAGGTCTTAATTAAGCATTAACGATCAATTAACAAGTAAATTGTTAGTTTCCACCACCCAAAGAGACATAAGAGCCATACCAATGAAAGTCAAAACACTTGCCGAAATAGCCATTAGATATCCTTTCCTTGAAATGACTCCTTGCGTGCAGTCCAATAACATTGCGATGTTCAAAATGAAAATACCCAATACGACGAAAGGATCAATTCGGGCTTCTCCACAAGCGAGCGAAATAATCATCCCCCAGAAAAATTCGGTCACGTGACCACACTTTCCATGGTTGCCATTTCAAACCTAAACACGCGGTCACGTAAATGGCGCCTGGAAAAACAAGAGGGGCAGGGATTGGCTATGGGGTCAGATTTGCATTGAGTGCATAGAATATTTTTAAAGCAGAGATGCTTTTTAGGTACTCCGATCCACAATTTGATGATGTCATAATATATTTTTGGTGAAAATTGTGCGTTAGATTAGGATTATTGAGATCGGATTACACGGGCAAATATTTCGCACTTGGAGAATAGTTACAAAGCAAAGAAATGACGCTTGAAGTCTTGAAACATCATTTTTTGTATGCATTTTCAATTTAGTGTGCAAAAGTTTTTAGTCTGAAGAAATTTTTTAGTGTCAAATTTTCGGAAAAGGACCCTTTATGAATTTCACACAGCTTTGTGTACATTTGAAACAAGAAAACTTTCTGTTCAACATTCACATTCATAATTTAAACCTATTATGACATTTGTGGGTTGAAAACTCACCATGTTATTTTAATATTCCCTGTTTTATTCAGTCTCATTTTGACATCACCTTTTTTTCACATATATAAGAAGGCATTCCCCGTTTTGAAGAAAAGTGGATTTGGGACCAAATTCAAAGGAAAGATTTCAAATGAAACTGCATAGGCTATTTAAATCGAATTCAAAAGAGTTTGAAGAAATTGAAAAGGCATCAGCTTCTATTGCTGAGTATAATACGCCATATACTTCTTCCTCAGCAACTTCTTCTCTGTCCTCATTAAATTCCAAAACTCATTCATCAGATTCAGAGTATCATACACATAGATATTTGAAACCACGGCATATTGATCTCATATCTATCGGTGGTTCAATTGGTACCGGTTTATTTGTTACTATTGGTATGGGTTTGTTAAATGGTGGATGCGGGAATTTATTATTGGCTTTCTGCATTAACGGTTTTATTGTTTATCTTGTTACTCTTTCTATAGGTGAGTTGATTTGCTACTTACCTGTTGATTCTCCATTTATCACACATGCTGGTAGATTTGTTGATCCTGCTTTTGAGTTTTGCTGTGGATTGAACTTTTATTTGATGATTTCACTTTATATACCCTTTGAAATAACTAGTGTCAATTCCATGATTCATTTCTGGAGAGATGATTATTCCCCTGCTGCCGCTATTGCTCCTCAAATTGCCATTTATTTATTATTGAACGTTTTCACTGTTAGATGGTTTGGTGAATCGGAATTTTATTTATCTATTGGTAAAATGATCCTAGCTATTGGTTTGATCATGTTCACTTTTGTGACAATGGTTGGCGGTAATCCACAACATCATGCATTTGGGTTCACCAATTTTAAGGGTGTTTCAAATGCTTTCCCTCAATATTTAGGGTCGGGTGCTTCTGCTTTTTGGGCTGCCTATACAAAAGCAGTGTTTACTGAGGTTGCTCCTGAATATCTTGGCATGGTTGCAGGTGAAGCAGCAGATCCAAGAAAAACTATGCCAAGAGCTTTCAAGACTATCATTTACAGATTGGCCTTTTTCTATGTTTTGGGTGCCCTATCAGTTGGTATTATCTTGAACAGACAGGATCCAACTTTGATCAAAGCAGTCAGCGAAGGTGCACCTGGTGCCAATGTTTCTCCTTACGTCATTGCAATGAAGAATATGGCGATTAACGTTTTACCAGACATTGTTAATGTTCTTTGTGTTACAGCTGCTTTCAGTGCAGGTAATTCATACGTTTACTGCTCCAGTAGAGCCCTTTATGCACTTGCACAAAGAGGTCTTGCGCCAAAAATCTTCAGAGTTACATTAAAAAATGGTGTGCCAATTTATGCGTTAGCTATGGCTATCGGCTGGGCTTGTTTGGCATTTTTGCAATTGGGAGATTCTGCAAGTGTGGCTTTGGACTGGATGATCAATCTTTGTACTGGTGGACAAGTTTTGAACTATTTCCTTATGATGATCACTTATCTGTTCTTTTATCGTGCTTGTAAAGTGCAAAATGTCGATAGACTCAAAATGCCATTGCAAACATGGTGTACTAAGCTTCAACCATTCCCTGCTATCTTTGCACTCATTTGTGAGTTCCTTGTTGTCATGTTTCTCGGTAACCAGGCCTTCATTCCTTCATTCAACATTGACTCATTCCTTTACAACTACCTCATGGCTTTTGTTGCAATTGGTTCTTACTTAGGTTATAAGATTGTGTTCCGTACCAAACAAATCAAACCAGAAGAGGCTGATTTATTCTCAGGTCTTGAAGAAATCGAGGAACACGAAAACGAATATTATGCCAATTTAGAAGAAAAAAGTCCGCCAACAACCTTTTGGGGTAAGACAACTGCCAAAATTTGGTGGTGATGAAAAAATGTTTACTATTACCAAGTCTTTTGTTTTATACTGTTTTGTTTATCGTTGTAAATTTCCATTTTGTCATGAGCTTATAAAATTTTTTGTCTAGGTCTTTTGCCGCCTTGTTCTTTCTTTAACACTCAAGTAATTTAACAATGTCTGTCGACTTCAACACTCTTTCACAACAATTCTGTGATTTTTACTACCAACAGTTTGATTCTGACAGAGCTCAACTTGGTAACCTCTACAGAGACCATTCTATGTTGACTTTCGAGTCTGCTCAATTACAAGGTGCTGCTGCCATTATTGAAAAGCTTGTTTCCTTACCATTCCAAAAGGTCGCTCACAGAATCTCCACTTTGGACGCTCAACCAGCCTCTGAAAACGGTGATGTTCTTGTCATGGTCACTGGTGAATTGTTGATCGATGAAGAACAAAACTCCCAAAGATACTCTCAAGTTTTCCATTTGATCCCAGAAAACGGTTCCTATTACGTTCTTAACGATATCTTTAGATTGAACTACGCTTAGGTTTCTTTTCCACCCTCTTTTTAGTGTATATTTATATATATATATGTCAATTTCTCCTTAATATCTAATTGTGTTTAAAGACTCTCCTCTCTCTTTTTTCTACACTATCTTCATAAACTCTTGAATAAATGTCTGAAATAGAGGTATGTAGACGCCATTGATGGCATTTACAGAACAATTACTAACATAGAAACACATAGAAACCAGAAGTACCCCTTTCCAGACCAAGAAGGACGGCTCCAATGGTTCCTAATACTAGACCAAATACAATTGTTGATGCCCCATTAGACGCGTCAATTGACCAGCCAAGTGTCCCTACTACGAGGCCTAACATACCTCATGTTCCCTCAACACGGCCAACGAAGAAAAAAGAGGAGGAGGCTGTTCAAAAAGCCGTCGAAGCCGAGGTTCAATTTGATAAACAAAGTACTGTTCTTGATGAACCAGCTGAAATGGACGTGGAAGAGACTAATGAGACTGAATTAGACACATCAGAAACGGTTACACATGAAGCAATGGGTGATATTACGGGAGACACAGAGGAAATCGCTGAAGAAACAGAAGAAGTTCCGGTGGAAGTTGCTGAGACTTCAGAACCAAGTGAAGAACGGAGCGAATCTAAAGAATCGATTCATGATGAAGAGCCTTCACTTGGTGATCATGCTGACAAAGAAACACCAGTTGAAGAAGCGCGTGAATCAATACTTAGACCCGAATCTCCAGCTTCTCAACCTTCTGTTCCAAAGTCTAGACCAACGATTGTTCGTAAATCTACATCACCAGAAAAGCCATCTGTTACTCCAGAAGTAGAACAAAATTTGAAGCATGAAATAGAACAAGAATCAGCGCCAGAGCTAGAGCTAGAGCCAAAGCATGAGCCGGAATCAGAGCCAAAGCAAGAACCTGAACAAGAACCAGAAACACAACCAGAGCAAAAATCAGAGCCAGAACCAGAGGTCAAGAAGCCACCACCTAGGGTTCCAAAGAAACCATCATCCAAAATTGCAGCATTCCAGCAAATGCTTGAGCAACAACAACAGGAAGACATGTCATCATTACTGAAATCAAAGCCGACTGTCCCACATGTCCCATTAAAGAGACCAAGTATAAAAACGGCCAGCTCGACAAGTGACAACTCGACCACAAACGATGATGAACCGAGAAAAACGCCATCTAGAATTAATTCTAAGTTCAGTCAAAATCTAAATGGACTGTTTGCCGCAGGTGGCGGTGGTATTCCATTACCTGGAATGGCATTACCTGGCGAATTTGATCCAATATCTGCTCTTAAGGCTCGCAAGGCTGAGTCGCTGTCTGAAGACTCAGTTGAAGAAAAAAGTGAGGAACCAGTCAAGGATGTTAGGAGAGGCAGAGGCAGAGGTCCTAAGGGTAGAAAATTACCTACTAATGTTCTACAAGAAGTTGAAATCAATGATAAAACCTTGGGCAATGGTTCTAGGTCGATAGAAATACAACAAATGTGGACTTACACTTATGATGAACCAAAACCGGAGGAGAATGACAAGGAAGAAATAACTTCTGGTATTGTTGAGGATGAAAGTATTGCTAATGTTAACGAAGAGGTCGTTTCCACAGATGAAACCCTTGAGGAGTCCAATGAAAAAGCTGGAGATGATGCCATTGAAGAACAAGCTCCACCATTTTCTGAAGAGCTATCTTCCGATATCATTAAAAAGCCATCAGAAGACGAATCAAACGGGACGATTGTTTCAAACTTGCACGAAAATGTTTCCACCCCTGCTTTGGACACCAAAAACGAAGTCGTCTCGTCTGAATCTTCACCTTCTTCTGACTCGGACAGTCCGGAGTTGTCACCAGTGAATGTTACCGCTTCTGAATTTGATTCCTTGACCTCAACTGCAACACAAAGTGCTGCTTCTATTATTTCAACAACTACCGAAAACGAAACTGTGGAAACTGGGACTGATGGTTCCATTATTTCAGATCTGGATGGCTAATGAGCAAAAATAGATTTTTAGTGATCTTCTTTCCGAGGGATCTTTCAACCGTTACAGATCTGACATTTTTTTATTGTCTGTGTAATGTTTAACTTTGGGACTACACTATTAAGTCTGTTGGGATTGACATTAGCTGGTTTATCTCCTATTGATGTTAAAGGTAACGCTTTCTACACACAAGGGTCCGATGAAAGATTTTATCTCAGAGGTGTTGCATACCAAGCTGGTGGGTCTTCAAATTTGACGGATCCTTTGGCTGATCCAAAGATATGTGAAAGAGACATCAAATATTTTAAAGAGCTGGGTTTGAACACTATTAGAGTTTATTCCGTTGACAACACTGAAGATCATTCTGACTGTATGAAATTATTAGACGATGCAGGAATCTATGTTTTGCTGGATGTTAACATTCCTAAAACCTCCCTTTCAAGAGGGGACACCAATTGCTCTTACAATTTAGCTTACATGACGGAGGTTTTTGCCACTGTTGATGAGTTTGCAACATACAACAATACCCTTGGGTTCTTTTCAGCAAACGAATTAGTTAATGAGGAACAGTACATGGATTTGTCTCCTTACATAAAAGCTGTTACAAGAGATATAAAGCAATACATGAACGCTCAAAATTACAGACAGATTCCTGTTGGTTACTCCGCTGCTGATGTTGCTGAAATCAGATACGATCTGGCAGCTTACCTTAATTGTGGTGATGACGCAGATGAAAGAATCGACATGTTGGGAATGAATGATTACTCTTGGTGTGGCCACTCTTCATTTGCTCTTTCTGGTTATGCTCAAAAGGTTAAGGATTTTTCAGACTATTCTATCCCAATTTTCCTCTCTGAATTTGGCTGTAATAAAGTGCCTGCTGATAGACCATTTACTGAAGTTGGTGCAATTTATTCAGATCAAATGTCCTCTGTTTTTTCTGGTGGTGTTGTTTATCAATACTTCCAAGACACAAACAAATACGGGTTAGTTCAAGTGGATTCTGACGATAACATTTCTACATTGACTGATTTTACAAATTTACAAAATGAATTTGCTGAAACTTCTGATCCTGCGGGTGATGCAGGTGCTGCCACTTACCAAATTAGCGAATGTCCAACAAACTTCAACTTTTCAATTGCGGTTCCATCACAGCCTTCTGGATTGACCGATTTGATTAAAAAGGGTCCATCGGGGAACAACATCGGTTTCTACGCTGAGACACAAGATTCCTGTGATTCTGACGATTCTTCTGACGATTCTTTTTCTTCTTCTTCCTCTTCTTCCTCATCTAGCTTTTTCAGCTCTTTAAGCTCTTCAAGTTCTTCAACTACCAGTTTGACTTCCTCAGTCTCAGTTTCAAGCATCGCTTCCTCCTCTCATAAGAATGAGTCTGGAAAAGTTTCCAGCGGCAAACTTATGCAATTTTTGGTCTTAATTTTATCTCTCATGAACTTTTGAGGTTTTGTGCCCTTATATTTCTTATAGATTTCGTATTATTTCAAGAACGTTTATTTTATTTACTATTATTTGATGCTGAGCCAATATATTGGGTAGTCTTTCCAACTAAACAGTGAAAATTTGAGTTGAAAAATGAATATATGACTTGCCATGCAGTTTTACTAAGCAATTATACTTCAAAAATACTAAATCTCGCACAGCTCAACAGTCACACAAGCTTTATCTTACAAAGCTGTTTTAAAAAAACTTCAAAAATATTTTTTCATTCCTTTTTAATCTTTTCAATTACCCGTTATCGTTCTCCAGAAACCATGCTTCGAGTTTTCAGATCAAAAGGAATCTCGATTGATAGAAATATACGCAGGTTATCTTCTATAACAACAGACATTAAAATAGATCAACAGCAATCTAATGCCGAAACATTCAACAAGGTAAATGAACTTGCACAAGATGCCACAAATGGGCCTATGACAACTCCTATCTTCAACGTCAAGATTCATCAGAACAAGGTCCCTGAATATATTCCACTCAATAAGTTCTCTGATGACGCGAGCCAAAAAGTTCCAACATTAAAACATGGTTTAAAGAGGACTTTATTTTCACCGGGTGTTCATTATCAAAAGGATCCAAGAACTGGTTTTCAAAATTTTAACGAACATTTGAGTAACATACCAGAAATTGATGATCTGAAAATGGATAAAATTGGATCCTTCACACCATCGGGTAGAGATAATAGATTACTGAACATTTCAAGATCTTTGAATAAAAATCCAAAAACTGAGGTTAAATTTATGTCTTCAACATCTTCCATGACTTCAATATTGATGAAATTACATTCTGCTTTGTCTAATGGAAGACCAATTAATACATCTAAATTCTCAAGTTCATTTCCACCAACTACTAAATTTTCAAATTTTGCTTCAGTTCCAACTTCAGTTGTTGTTACACCAAAAGGGAATAACATGTATTCCATTGATGCTGATAGATCAACAGACACTGAAATCACCTTGTCTATTTTAGGTAATGCCTTAGAATTGATGCTAACTAAAACTCCAGCAGAATTTAAACAGTACTTAAAATCATGTGATGGAGAACCTGCTAAGGATGAAAGTGCTTACCATTATGCTAAAATTGGCGATTTCTTGATTAGATCTCAATTGGATGCTTACAATAGCCAATTACCAGGCAAGGGGACATTTGATATTAAAACTAGAGCTGTTTGTGCTATAAGAATGGATATTTCACACACTAACCATTTCCCTACACATTACGATATTTACAAGACACATGGTCTGTTTGAAAGTTTTGAAAGGGAAATTTTTGATGCTGCTAGAATTGTCATGTTTAAGTATTCTCTTCAAGCAAGATTGGGTAATATGGATGGTATTTTTATGGCTTTTCATAACATGAAAAAACTATTAGGTTATCAATATTTACCCCTCAGTGAAATAGATGACTATTACTTTGGTGAATTAAAAACAGCAAGGTTTAGAGACAAATTATTCCATAATCAATCCAAGGATGATTCTCAAAATGATAAGGCTATTGAGCATAATCAACAATTACTGGAAAAGATTGTAAATGATTATGGGAATGGATATCAAACAAAAAGGGAAGCATTGAGTTCTAAAGTTGCGGATCATGAATTGAAGGTTTCCTTTGGTATTCTTGGTAAAATAATGAACACGATTATTAAAGACACTGGCGGTAAGCCATTTAGAATGATGGTTAAGAAACAAATATTTTCTCCTAAAGCTGCAGAAGAGCCTGCTGTTGCTGCTACTGCTACTGAATCAATTGATAATAAATCTGAAACTTTGAACAGTGATAAAAAAAAGAGCAAATCAGATGATCAACCAGTAGAACTGATAATTGTTGTCAATACATTGTTAAATCAACAAGTTGATGAAATGCAAATGCTAGTGAATGAACGATACAAAGATTCACTTCAAGAATTGAAAGATTATACCACAATGGACAAAATTAAATTATTAGTCAAGAATAGACCTAATGAAAAGACAGACTTTTATAGACTAAACAAATGGATTTTGAAAACTAGTTCTAAGAAAGGATTCTTTGTTTATCAAGTGAAACTCAATCATTATTTTAAAGATCAATTATTCCAGGGTGAACATGCATTTCCAGATGTTGATTTCTTAGAAAAGGATAGCAAAACTGAATGGGATGTTGGAGTGGAAATGAACAGAATTGTTTCACCAGTTGAAAAAGAAAAGCTCTATGACACTTTCTTCAAAGAAATATCTTTGAGTGCGTTTAGACATGGTGATAGTGCGATGGATGTTTATAGCGACGAAGGCTCGATTATTTTAGATCAAAATGCATCAGAATTACAAAATGTCATGAGAGCCCATAGTGTCAAAGCACAAAAGATGAGAGAGTTAAAATAAAACATAATATACCTGTATATATTGTATCATCTATGTATCATATTATAAAATTACAACTAATAGTTTACCCTTGTCTATGAAATTCGAGTTATTCCAAAGATCAACATCAGAATGTATAATTTGTGAACTATCATATGATGAATCATTGACATTTGTGGAATTCTTTGGCAAAATTAAAATATTGTTTTCAATACCTGGTTCATCAGCTTCATCGATTTTGGTTGCAACTAGTTGTTTCAATTCCATGAATGGAACATTAGCTGGTACATTCATAGCAAATATATCGTCTTTGTAATAAAACTTCAATTTAATCTTTTCACTGGATGGTGGTGGGGTGATGTTAGAAACTAGATTCGTCGATGATCCCATGTTGGCAAATGTCTTAGATTTTCTATCGCTGATACTCAGATCATTTAATTTTCCTGAAATCAAACTTGCACGTTTAGGTTCATATTGAGACATTCTATCTTGATGTGATTGTGAATATCTTCCGCTATCATAGGAGTGTTGTTTCTGTAATGGCTGTTGTTGCTGTGGCTGCTGCTGGTCGGATTGGTTTAAAATCTTCAAAGGTGGTGCGTTCCTCACAGGTTGAGGCAAGATATGAGTTGCGCCGGAATCCCCATCTAACAGTTCAAAGAAAGTTGCCACTAGAATAGACTTTGAAATGTAATCTGGAAGTTCCAATAAAGAGATTAAGTAATCATTCAAATCATACATTCTCTTTTGCGTCAAAGATTCTGTAACATCAATAACTGGACCTGGAATGTATGGTATTGATCTCTCTTTGACATCCTTTGTATCATATTTACCACCTTCACGGGGCCATGCAGACAAAAGTCTTTGATGGTAGTTAAAGAAATCTTCGTAGTATCTACAGAGAGATCTATGATGTCCATTTGACATGGTTACTACAACCAAATACCAGAATTTGTTATTGGAAGTCAGATATCTTTCGATATGTGAGGAAACTGGATAAACTATAGCCTTATCGTATGAGTTTGAGTTGATTGTTGACATTGAAGAGCGAGTCTTTGACACAGATGATGATGAAACATACTTATCTGAAGCTGACCTTGACAACGAATTTTGGTTTTCAACGTGAGCGTTTCCATAAGAGGCTGCAGATGCGGCGGCTTCTCCTACAGGTCGAACGCTGGCCTTGTGTCTATTCTTGATAGCTTTCCATTGATCAATGGTTGGTAATCCCTCTCTGTTTATAATCACACTTGGTTCTTCGGTGTATGCAACTTTAGTATGAGTGTTAATCAATTGAACATAAGCAACTGGAACCAACCCAACTTCACCTATTTTATCAACAAACTTGGCAATGTACCACTCACCTTCATGATGAGCACATATGATTAACTTTTCGCCTGTTTTTACCGAAAGTTCATCAGATCTTTCAGCATTGAAATCGTACAGCACAATACCAAAAAGAGTAGGCATGTGAACATGTGGTTTTAATCCTTGGGGGTGAGGTGATGGCAAAGAATTAGTAGAAGATTGTGACACAACTCTTGAGCCAGGGTCTTTTTGGTGAGTTTTTTCAAACATTTTGAAAGCACTCACAGGTGCCCTACCTTTCATAGATCTAGTTGGATCATAGATCTCAATAAACCCATCAGGTGAAGGCACTGTGTTTGTAACATAAAAGAAATCACCCTTTTTGAAGGATAATTCACCTGGTCTACGACCAATATACGCATGTATAGCTTGAGCCACTTCAGATGGAGCATCCAAAGGATTTTCTGGATTAAAGCTGTTCACTGAAGATGTAGACACTATACGCATCTTTTCTCGGGACGACCTGTCTTTGGATTTCTTGAATAGGGACGCCATTGACACTTGTCTTGTGATGAAACAATAAACAACAACCGTCAGGGGAGGCAGAAAAAAAGTTAAATTTGGTTAAAAAACGCTCAGCATCGTAGCATAAAGAGAATGAAGAATTTCAAAACCACTGTCAATTTCTTAGTGGAATTCACCTTTTAATGACAAGCAAATAGTAGATGAAAACGTCATATAATTAAGGTCATTAAATACAACAAAATAAGGATACTATGTAAAAATTAGTGTAAACCAGAATTGGCTCCCTAGTATCATCACAGTTTCAAGGTAGCGGTGGAAGAAGCGATTATTCGCCATTCTATATTCTTAATGTTCTTCTCGGTAACTTCGCTTTTAAACTGGCGATAAATCTGCCTAGCTATGTTGCATTCAACAATGTCAACAGTACCATCTGGGAAGCCGGCTTTTTTTATAAGTAAATACTCGTATGAAGTAACCAATCGAAGAAGCATGAGCTCGTCATTTGGTAGCTTGTCAATGGTGAGAAATTCACTCGATGTTATCTTGTTCCTCAATGAAAGGGAATCTATTTTTAACTCCAGCTGATCGGCATCATTTGGGGAACCTGACTCTTCTTCAGAATCCTTGCCAACATCAGCACTTATTGTTTCAACCGGCTCCAGCTTCGGGTTTGATGTTCCATCTTCAGGTGGGTTGATTATGTCCTTACCAATTGTCTTTTGATAATTTTGTCCAATGGCACCTCCTGGGTGTCTAGTGCCAAAGATCACTTTTCTCAAGTTAATGTCCTTGATATTCAATTCACTCAGTGATATTGAAACAGCGTCCAATAACGTCAAACATAAAGTGGTGGATATAGTTGGTGCACTCAATCCATAGATAGATTTCTCATGTAAATGGGAAGGAAGCTCTGCGTATAGAACGGAGTTGACTCTCTTGTTTTCAGATAGATTAGATACCTTTGTGCAGGTGACTAGCACGATTGGAACCGTAATGGGGATATATTCAAGCATAGTAGTTAACTCCGGAGAATTACCAGATGCTGAAATAATCACCACACAATCGTTATGGTCTTCTCTAACCATGCCTAGGTCACCATGCAGTGCCTCTGAAGGATGAAGAGAGGCGGAATGTAATCCCAAAGAATTCAATGTCGCCACAGTTTTGGTCGCGATCTTGAATGATTTACCCATACCAGAAATGACTACTTTACCACCTCTATTCAGAGAGTCGTTCAGTATCATCAAACTGGACTTCATCTGGTCGATCGACCATTCCGATTGTCTATATTGCGTTGTCAGGTGAGAAATCGCTCTCGTTTGGCTGGCCAAAATCGTGTCAATTGATTTTAAAGCCGAGTTCAAGTCTGCACTCGCCGTATTGGCGCTATTTAAGTCCACAGAAAATAAGGATGATCCCCTAGACATGTTAATGGAACTGGAGTACGAGGTCAGTGGGGAACCGGTCATATCCAATCTAAAACCACGCCTTTATTTATTACACGAGTATAGAAATAAATTAGAACAAAACTGTGTAATTGCCACACTAGTAAGATTATATCATCTTTTAACCACGTCACCAAACATCCTCCTTAAAACGGCCCAAGGATTTCATGAGACGCAAATGGGAATCGCCCTCACGCCCGCCACCGAAAATTTCTACAAGTGCCTTGTGAACCCCGTGGGCCATTCCTCTAGCATCGCCACATTCTAAACATGTACCTTTTTCTAGCTTCAAAGACTGGTAAATTTTGTGATGGCTCTCGAGTAAAACATCTTGGACATATTGCTTTTGTTGCCCGGGTTCGCGAGACAATGCATATTTGATTTCCAGTTTGTTTTCGGATAACAAGTTCGAAATCATACTGAAATCTATTAAAGATTCCTTTATTGTTTTTATGCCATAAACCAGTAATACTTTGTTCACTCTTTTAGATGCCCTGTTGAGGTCTTGTAAAAACGCTAGCATTGGGGCAATGCCTGTTCCAGCAGCGATCAGAACAATTGGACTTGATAAATCATATGGCAAGCTGAATTTGGACTTTCTGATGTAGATTGGTATCTCGTTTGGTAATCTGGCATAAGCAATATCATCAATCCATGAGCTTAACACGCCCATGAAAGTTTCGTCCTTAATCAATTTCACCACTATGGTGCATTCTTTTGGAGACAGCGTGCTACTTGATGATATAGAAAAATATCTTGGTTTCAATTTACCAAAGTTTTCAATTATGTATGAAAGCGGGATTTGTAATCTCAAATCAAAAACATCCATGAATTTCAACAAAGTTAATTTGCGCTTAGTAATTTCATTCGTAAATCTTTCTCTATCAGAAACTAATGCCAACAACTTTTGATGCTCCTTCTCGGATGCAAATTTTAATAAGCCCTTGATAAACTTTCTGCTTAATATGCTATTGATTTCAATGTATTTGGTAAATAATGTTCTGTAAGAAATCACCTTTGGAAACCAGACGTGATCCATTCTATTCACAGGTTGTATATTCATTACTTGGTCAATATGTTCGATATTGAGTTTTGCTAACAATTTTTCAACATCAGATGTTTGGTTTCTTGGTATTATTCCAATATGAGCACCCGTAGAGTACTTTATGTTGGAAGCCTCAAGAGAAATGCTCGTGAGTAGTTTATCATCAATATATTTAGTTTTGGATAAATCCATTTTGCTAATAAATGGATTTAACTCATGATAAGGTGGACAAATAGTGGTCATTGGGCCTTTCTGGTTACTTTCCTGAAGTAAATACATTGGCTTGTAATCATTGACTTCAAAAATCGACCATTTAGGACCCAGAAATTCAATTAAAGGTGCTAAATAGTCAAACAGCCATTCATTGTAAACATCCTCAATAATATCCATGCTTTCATCGGAATAACCTATAGATCCAATTTGGTTACAGTGTAATCTTTTCAATTCTTCATCCAATTGAAACGCCATAGCTTGATAGTCATCGTATTGTGAATTTCCACATCCGAACAAAGAGTATTTCAAATCCAACAAATCTTTTTCTAGCTTTAATGATTCAAAAAAATCGATTGCATCATCGCAGGGTTCACCGTCTCCATAAGAAGAAATAAAAAATATATTCAATGTTGATAACTTCAAATCTTCCAAATTAGAAATGCTTGAAACAGAGGCCAAATCAATTTTTGGGCTCTCAGTAAGCTCATTTCTCAAATTGTTTCGAAGATAATTAGTCAGCTGTTGTGCCAAATGTTGTGATGTCCCCGATTGAGACGAATAATATACGTTGATCATCACGTGACTCAGAAGAGTTAAACACGTTAAAAAAATTTCAACTAAAAATTGCTCATGGCACAATCATTAAATATAAAAATACACACCTGACAAAATTATAAACTGACAAATTTTTCATAATTTTGTTCAATTGCAACGGCCAAAGACATTCCTAAAACCAGCTGAAAATTTCCTGGTTTGGAATAAAAATTTTCCTTATTATAGATTGTAAGCCATCCAAATTTGAAATCATTTGGTGAATCATCCACTGGATGTCTTGAAAATAAACCATCATGTGATGTATAATAAGATATATCACTATTGTTATCATATTCATCGTCATTATAAAAGTCGTCATTAGCTGTTTGATCTGTTGATCCACTTGTGTTTGATCTCACACTTCCGATATTAGGTGATGATATTAGTTTCGATCCCTTTATAACAGATTTAGTTAATTTACTTGTCATCTCCCTATTACATGGTCTGAAAAAAGAATAAACGTTTTCAAACCACGCTTCTTTTTTATTGTCAGAGTTTATAATGAAATATGTTGATCCTTCTTTACCTAACTTGACACCGTCCTGTTTTTTACTCATTAAAAAGTTACTGCTAATCGATTTCAATGCAGTCACAAATATTTGATCAAAATTGTATGCATTCAGCAATTGAATAGAATCAGTTAATGAAGATCTTGTTTTGTTTTTGATAAATTTATATTGGGTAGTTTGGTTTGATTGGAAGTTGATATGATTCTTTATTTCGTTTTGCTGTTGCACATATTCACAGGGCTTATATGATATAGTTATAGTTTCCTCGCGTTTCTCTATTACAATTGGTGGTGTTTGATCATGTGATTGGTTGATCAATATCCTAAACTCATTATATTGAGATTTCTCAAATTTAACAAAATAACTAGGACCTGCCGGTATCATTCTGTGTCTTTTGTCCACGTTAGTTGATAAGTAATAATAGTCTTTTGATACCTTCACAATGTGATATTTCCAAAATTGGTGGTGATGCTCCATTCTGCGTTTTATAAAGGAGAAAAGGAAAACTCGTACTGGTGTATTTTTCACTCAGCTACACAAACGGCAATCACGTGATCTCTTACGTAAGCAACTGATTACGTAAGAAATAAATTTGCCCTCTCGGGGGTTTCCCAACGGGGTTGCCTCACCAGGCATCAGTTGCCTATATTATAGGCGAGCCCAGTCTCTGCTTTTTGTTTTATCTGGCATTTGATTTGATCAAAAAGTATAATTTTATACATAAATCCGAAGTTGAAGCATCATACATTTCAATCTAACTATTGATGTGTTTTTACTTGTAAAAGCGATTGGGCTCAAAAAAGGGAAATCACGCTGTTGTAAGCTGCTAATTAATAGTGCAACGTGGGAAGTTGTGCATCTATTTTTATTAGGTAAGTATAACTCATCGTGCATTACTGTGCATATCCGAAAATGTCCCGAATCATTTTCTTCCAAGCATTGTGGAACCCCAACATGAACCCTGAGGCACAGTAAAGGAATGCAGCAGTGAGTGCAGTGACAATTGGAAAGCGATTGACTTGGTGCAATCGAAGTACTTGGATTTCGCTACCCGATTTGTATGAAACGGCGTGGGACATATGAAAATGTTATTTGCAATCCACTAGCTTGTGTACTGTATAATTAGAAATTGATTTGGCATTCAGGGGGAAAAATATCATTCCAATTATCCTATTATCTCCAATTCTTCATGCATTCTAGATGCACATTATCATGTTATCATGAAATGTATCGATTGAAGGCTGATTGTGTTGTTGGATGATTTTGTCCTTCATCACCTCTTCATTTTTGAATATCACACCAAGCAATATCAGTTAACTTAAATGCTTTGATTGCTAACAGTATATTTGAAAGGTCCAGGTGCTTATAATTGCATGAATTGTTGTTGGAGCTGAGATCAATAATTGTCAAACTTGAAATAGATTCTTTAATTACTCAATAGTAAAGCTTGAAAGATTTCATTACAAAGACAATTAGTACCGATGATAATCTGAAAGTTGAAAATAGGACTTTCAAACTTATAATTTAAAAATATTGAAGGCCTGCAAATGTTTTTTCATGACAAAAATAAACTATTATCATTCAATCAACTGCAAAAAGCAGTCACAAAGGTTCAAGATCTGAACAGAGCAGCGTAACATTTTTTTTACAATTTGAAAGTTAAAGCTTTTAATTTGTAAACCGGAAGTTATACATTGAGACTTTAAATTTTTTTAAGTATTCATGAAAGGGTCCACATTTTACTTTTAATTGCTAAAAATCCACGATTTGGAGAGTATTCAAAAGAGATCTTAAAATGCTTTAGCTGGCTTTTTTTGAATCACGTGTCGGTTTCCTTATAGCAATTTTTATTGGGGCAAAATCATTTTCCTGGTATCATTTCAAAGTGGTGTTATTAATTAGGGGAGTCGATGCAATCAGACTTATTCCGAGTGTACGGAATTAGCAAACCCTGAAACATGATATATGTCTTCAGGTGGCCAACTGAGTGTAGTGTAAAAAATCATAAATTTCACTAACGAGAAGTTAAAAAAGTAGTATATGTTTACCTTCGTTACTTCATCATGAGTAACCTGACATCAGCTCATAATTGTTTTTTGGTGATTTTCAACCATTGATTTTTGTATTTCAAGTTTCAAAAATGTACCTATAGCTCATATTTACAAAGTTTTCTATTTCCTTGCATTTTTATGCCCCCGTTTGTAAAATGAATGGAAACTAGAGGTAATTAGGGGTGCAAATGGTTTATCACCCCTTGATTGGAATTTAAGGATCTGGATTCATTTGACCCCAGATCATGAAATTCAAATAGATGACGCTCAAACTTTAAAAACACACCATAGGTTTCTTCTTAAGTGACGTCGCACTGGTATTCTTTTTATTTGGGTTTTGTGGTTCACTTGATAGTTTCCATATGAACATCGATTTTATTATGTTACAACCAGTTTATTGGAAAGTTATTGCACACTAATTTCAATTAAACATCCCACACTGACAAACGGCTATAGTTGATTGGCGTTTCTTTTGAGTTCTAGATGGCTGTTGATAGTTAAAGCAAAATTCCATTCTGTATTTTGTAATGAGACATCAGTAACTGGAATGATCAAATTTTGTCGACATGCGCTTTAGATAATGCGAGAGAAAAGTGAGTAAAGTGATTACGATTCCCCATAATCGGACTTAAGAAAACAATCAACTATATCTTAGGACGATAAGCTGGTACGACAATTTTTGGAATAACTTATCACTTAAATTACCTCATATATATATATTTCATAATTTGCCTCCTTTATGCAATATTGTTTTACTTGGCTTATTTGTAATTTTTGAAGTATGAATGTTCTATTTCAAAATGTATCATTTCTTGAATTATACAGTACCATATTAAGTTTATTAATGATAATGAATGATGTGTGTAATTAATTATTTTTGTTAAGAAGCTTTACTAGATGGATTTATGTGCCCGAATCATGCTAGGAAAATAATTTTAAACATACTAAAAAATAGTCAGCAAATACCTAAGTTTTAGCATTTAGCTCTCAGCATGATTATGATGAACCGATTCAATACTTTGACGGTTGTACTGGAGAATTTCTTCAAGTGTTGCTTGTTTGAAAGTACCTAAATATAGGCGAGCTTTAATATCTAATAAATAAAATAATTCTAAATCACTTCTTAAAAACAACTGCAAATGTTAATAATTACAAAAGTGTAAGAGCATATATCTATTTGAAAAATGATACACGGAATCGTAAAGCCACCACCAAGGGCCAAAAGCCTAACTCCAATTGCGATGACACGGCAGTAGCATAATAAATTTTTTTATAGATCGGAGTTATAAACTTGTAAACCCGAATAAACTCTCAAGTGAACTCGCCAAGTGAGGTTGTGTAGACTGGTAGCCAAAACAGCTTTTTGAATAAAAGAACACATGCATGGCGCCTTTCATTAACTCGCCTAGCTTTGGTTAACATGCAGACAATGTCGTAACAGGGACATGCATCTTATGCAGATACAACATGCAGTCTGACTTAACAGTGCATAAGGCGAACTTTTTGTGTGCATTCTGGATCCTATTTAGGCTACAAGAGAGTGCGTGCTAGGGCCAAACCATATTACAGACATAAAAAACGGGTATCAGATTGGGCTTTTTGGTGTAAGGTCATTAACATTTTGGGTGAAAAATTACTTATTTGCAGAATAATGTGATATATAATAGATTAAATTTCTATGGAATCTTATTTATTGTTTTGGGTTTCTTCTTTCCTGATCAAAAATTTTTCGACTCTTTCTTCTTTTTCCTAGTGAGTGGATCGTCTAAATAACTGATTTCTTTATCCAATCATCATAAACATCGACATCAAGAGAGCAAATACTTGGAGACTTTTTGTTTATTCTTTTTTATCAAAAATTCAAACCGCACCTTTTTCTACAGAGTTTACTTAATCTTGGAATCATATCATGGGGCCTAAGAAACGTCTAAGACGATCTTACAACTGTGGTCCGTGTAAAAAACACAAAATTAAATGTGATATGAAGATTCCTTGTGGAAATTGTACAAGATACAAAAGAGAAGATTTATGCATTAATGATCCACCAAATCCTCCCTCTAAGGAGCAACTTTTCATCAAATCAGAACGTCGAAGGAAGTATTTACAAAAAAAAGCTAACAAACTGCTAAATCAATACCAGAATTATGATGGTCAATTATTGAATAATGACAATATTCAATTTTCATCAACTAATACTACCAGTGGTTCAATAGTTGATGGTTTCTTGAATGCACCTATGGCCTCTAAAAATATAGAAAAGTCTTTGAATTCTGAATCTAGTATTAATAATGATTGTGATATTATTAGCAATGACACTGGACCAATTATAAATTCAAATCTTAATAAGGAAAATAATGCTATTCATATCATCTCAAATGCTAATGGAAGTATCTCAAGCGAGTCTAGTTTGCCTCCAACTAAAAGCAATTATCATTATTCACCATATCAGTCACAAGGTTCGAACCCAATGAATCATGTATTGCATCAACAACAATTTATGACAAATACTTCACATTGTCAAACCGTAATTCAGCCATATGAGACTAAACCGGATAGCTCTGGAATATCACATGATTTTGCGGCAAATGATTGTGAGAGCTTACCGGCAGCTGTGCCTTCAGGGGACATAAAATGGAATATACCAGTATATCAAAGGCTGTCGCCTATGCATATGCAACAACAATCAATTGGATATCAAATGATGCCAATGAATGTACCAATGGGGCTTCCAATGACTGTGCCATTGCCTTCGCCAATGAACATGAATATCGGAATTCCGATGTCCATGCAAAGACAACAAGCCCCTCCAACCCTAATGCAAGTTAATAGCTCAGTCACTTACGATGGAATCAAGATCGAAGGAAATATCCCACAACAACCAACCCAAAGATCACAAGTTTACTATGCCAATGACAATATAAATAATACAGATTTGGAATATACAGCAACAACATATTCACAACAACAAATACCAACGGGGGCCATGTATCAGACAAGTACCTTACCTTCATACCCATCTCCATCTCTTCCTCAATAATTACAGCATCTAGTCATATCTCCTTTAATCACTATCACTCTCAATATCCTTTTTTTTGTTATTATGCTTATTTATAAGTTTGTATTTCTCAAATTTGTATATTCTAGCCAATCTTTCATTAGCAGCTTTATTAGTATCCCCTTCGCCTGCAGTCCTTTTATGTGTGTAGCCCTTGAAACTATCCCAGTTGAATGCACCTGATTTTTTGACCTGATAGTTGATTGATTCTTTTGCCAATCTTTTTATTTGCCAGGAATTGTAAGGCTCACCATCAAATAATGTAACTGTGATCACTTCAATGTCATTGTCATCATTTTCAGCTTTGAATTTCTTCTGATTTAAATACATCCATTCTGCTTCTTCAACCGACATTGAGGTTAACTCGTTTTGTTTACCAACAGCTTGATCTCGTTGAAAGTATAAAATGTCATATAGGATCTTGGCTGACTTAAAAAATTCAAGCATCAATTGCTGATTTGCTTTGATATTTCTTGTCATATCTTTAATACCTTTACCAACATGAGGAAAATTGAATAAAATATTGTTGAGCCTTAAAGACCCCAGGACTTCTATAGTCTTACCTGAGCCATTACCTTGACGTTTATTACCTCCTTGAATACCAAGACTTTTGTTCAAATTGGTAGCATCGATACTATGATAAACTCTAACCCCTAAATTTGTAAGCGTTTCAATGTTTTCATGAGCAAGCGGATACTTTTCAGTAACATCTTTTAAAGAATCAAAAGAAGTGGCGATTAAGTTGTCCGGTTTTATATATTTTGCTTCAATAATGGCACAAGCATATGAAAAATCACCTTCCCCTACTAACAATATCCTATCTTCGCTCCCAAATGGAATAAGGGGAGCTCTAATCTGTAATGGTTGCTTTGGCTTTAACTCAAAGTTTTCAATACGATTTTTTATTTTTTGACGTTTTTGAGCTTTAAGCTTCTCTGTATGTAGCTGTTTGGCCAAAGCTTGAGATAATTTTCCCTTACCTCGTGCCATTTCTCCAACAAATTTTAGAATTTTGAAGCTTACAAAAAAAAATTTCAAATGTGAACTTTTGATTTTTGTTAGCATAATCGTTAAATATCACGTGATATGGTGTCATGATTGATAAAAAACGGTTTTTAGGGTTCTATTGTTAAAAAAGATGAGAAAGCTATCTGGAATTTTCTCACTCAAAGATCTTCTTTGTAATAAGAAATTGGAAAATGATGGGAGAATTACATTGAAGATGTAGCATTTACATGGGGCAACGTTGAAGATTTTTGAGATCTTAGCTTGGAATGCATTTGAAGGGTCAACAAGCATGTTCTATGTTCCTTGAAGCTTCTGTAATACCAATCAAGTGTTGTTGGTGTGAAAACAGGAACGATTGTTAGTAACTCAAATTTGATTACGTAGTCATGATAGCGTCAGTTGTTGGTAACATCTGCAAGTGTAATATCGTACCACTTCACATTATGGGTGTGGATTTTTACCCTCACAAGATAAGTCCAATGAATCACAATTATACTGTTCTTCAATTTCAAAATATTATTTGAAATTAAACTTTTCTTCTATTAATTATTTTTTTGTTCCTTAATGTTGGTTCTTTGCATGCACGCACAATGCGCATCGTTAAAAATATGATCACAATATGTAGGTCAAACAAATTTGCTCACGATAGATAGCATTACGCAGTATTCAACAGCAACGCAGTGTGTGCCGCTTACAAAAAAAGAAGTTATCTATCATTTAATCTATATGCATAAAATCTTGAGTTACTGTACACAAACTCCCTAATTTCATCTTGTTAATGAAAAATTAATATTCATATTTAAGTCCGATCAAAAATTTTTTTTGAGCTATAGAGAAAAGAAGATACATATGGTGGAGCCGGTTGGCGTAAGTCTCACTAATTATGAGGTGTGACTCTAGTTACTTGCTTATGGTGTTCCAAAAAACCTGCGAATTTTTCAATTAAACTTGCGCAATAACTTCCCAAACCCAATAATTTGCGAATTTTATGACCACTTATGAAACTGTCTTGTTTTCCAACATCTGCAGCATATTGACATAGATGGCTTTCTGAGCCATATGTAAATTACATCTCTAGCCTACTAACTTAGGCTCGAAACTTAAGTAATATAAACCTTCTTCAAATCCTTTATTCTGAACCTTTCAAACGTTAGTGGATCTTCGATTGCCCAATCTGGAACCAATTCCATCGCTTGATCTAATGACATTTCTAACAATCTTGGATTCATATATCCACGCTTTAAATGGATGATAAGATCCTCTCCCTTTAAAAGCTCACTAACCCTTGATACAACTTTAGACTTAGCAAGGATGGCATCAGTAGAATCATATGCATAAACTGAGAAACTGCCACTTGGACTTCCAGAAAATGAATCATAATCCTCTCCAGTGGATTCTCCATAGTAGCGAGATTGTGTGTCATTTATTGCTATTCCCTGATCTGATGTATTATGGGTAGTAACATTTGTGCTTAATTCTCCTTTTTGTGCATATTCCATACAGTAAGAAAGATTTTTTAAATCATTCAAATTACAACTCGAAGCCAACAAAGCTTTCAATGGCAAAATTCTCTTATTTGGTAAAAGAACAGGGTTTGGGTACACAATTGATTTGGAATGAAGGTTACAAGGAACAGATTTGAATAGAGGTGCTAACAAACAAATTGGACAATCAATATCAGTATTCAAAGTAAACTTCAATATACCTTCACTAACAATGGAAACACTTTCATCATTTGCCATCAGGCGATCATTACCATCATTCTTTTTCATTTTTTTGGGGGATAAATGTTGAGCTTTCGACTTATTTTTGACTGGATATTCAATTTTACATTTCTGTGATTTTAAAGCTGATCCACCAACACTTAATATAGTTAACAATGGCTCAATTCTTGGTAGCCCATAGATTGTTTTAAATTGATCCCAGAAAAGGTTAGCCAAGTCTTCCCATTGTTTGGCTTTTGAATTGTTCAGCAATTGCGCCATTTCATAATTAAAAGGTGTTTCACTACTGTCATATACATCAAATGGATCAGAGGGCATTCCCTCAAATGCACTAATACCTTTGGTGGTGTTTGGTTGAAATCTCATAAGCCATGGCAAGGAAGATACTTTTCTCAAAATTGGAATATCATTATGTCCTTGATGTAATTCACAAATGATTTCAAATGCCAAATGAATGTTGTTATCTTTAATCAATTGAATGCATTGTTGGATTTGACATTCGAACATAAGACCATATTTTCCGCAATAATAATTATTTTCATCTGATTTTGTTTGATCTGAATCATCACTATGAAAATCACCATCCCAATTCTCCTCATTCTTGGGTTTACTTACAGCTGGTAAGAATTTTTCGTTCTCAATGCACCAATTAATCAAAAGATTTAAATTCTTTTCGTTCTTGACTTGATTATAAATGTCTAAACCTTGAGAGATGACATCTACATCAATATATTTTTCTATATCTAACCTTTTGGCCATTGTTTTTCCCGCGTTCAATTGGCCAGTACGTAATAGGTAATCAATGATGAGTAAGTTCTTATCCATCAAGTAGTAATTAGGAGCATGGCAAAGTTCGATACGAGCACGAAGACGTTCAAGGAGCTCATTATGAATAGACATTCTTTGTGCTAGCTTCTTTTGAAATTGAACTTGAAGTGCAATAAGTTTGTCGATCGTTTCAATTGACAATGGGGTATTGTGTTTGAGTAATTTAGCATTACTGTGCTTGATCTTCACAATTAGTTGTTGAATCTTTTTGAAATTTTTATAGAGTTTCACCAGCGGTGTCTTGAACCTATAGATGTTAAGCTGAAAGTTGTTTGACTCCATACGATCGATTAGTTGCCGACTTTTGAAAGAAAAATGGCAATCTTATCGGTTTCATGTCATGATATTTTTTTTGGGGACCGGGAAACTTTTCACCAGTTGTTTTTAATAATTTAAAGCGGCTTATCAATTATTGATATTTTATAAATTGATTATATACTCTCTCGTATATATTTTAGGTTTGTTTGGATTTAAAATACTTCTTACATGGTTAATAATAAAAAATACCGTTTATGTCAATGTAGTACATTTACAAACCCATTAAATAGAGGGCGTATCAAAGTGATTGTATAAAAAGTTATCATAATCTATAAAACTTAAGAGCCTCGTCTGTTAATGTTTTCAAATCTCAGTGACTCTCATCAAACATTGATACTTCAAACCAGAGATCAAAAAAATGCTCATGATATTCCCAAAAAAAACAATCTCCAGTCCAGTTCACACAAGTTCATGTATAACGATGTTGTAATAATATTTAAAAATATAGAAATAAATAGTGTCATAAGGAATATTGTGCTATTTTGATTGCTATGATATGAGGGATTTTAAACTGGTCGCAAGCGAGATTTAATTGAGCTTGGCAATAATAGCGTCAGTGAATTCTTCAGTAGAAGCTTCACCACCAATATCCCTAGTAGTAACCTTAGCTTCCTTCAAAACAGCGTAGGTAGCTTCGGAGATCTTCTTGGCATCTTCGGCCAAACCTAAGTGTTGCAACATCAAGGTAGCAGAAAGGATCATGGCGGTTGGGTTAGCTAAGTGCTTACCGGTGATATCTAAACCAACGTGTCTACAACCTGGTTCGAAAATGGCGTAATCTCTACCGTAAGAAGCACCTGGAACTAAACCTGGACCACCGACTAAGGCAGCACCAATGTTGGAAAGAATGGCACCGTACATATTTGGAGTGACCATAACATCGAATTGTTGTGGCTTGGAAACAGCTTGCATGGAAGCATTATCAACAATTAAGTCCTTAACGGAAATATCAGGGTATTCGTTAGCACCAACAGCCTTGATGGTGTTTCTGAACAAACCGTCACCTAACTTCATGATGTTGGCTTTGTGAATGGCAGTAACTTCCTTTCTACCGTTTCTCTTGGCGAAGTCAAAAGCGAATCTGGCGATTCTTTCGGTCTTCTCCTTGGTGATGATCTTAAGAGATTCAACAACACCTGGAACAGATTGGTGTTCTAAACCAGAGTATTCAGCTTCGGTGTTTTCTCTAACAAGAACAAAATCAATGTCCTCCAACTTGGATGGAACACCTTCAATGTTCTTAATGAAAACGAGGGAGGCGAAGATATCTAATTCCTTTCTTAAAGCAACGTTAAGAGATTTTGAGAATGGATCATTTGGAGTGTGAGTGATACCCTTAAGAGCAACCTTGTTTCTCTTCAAGGAAAGAACGGCTTCGTCAATCTTGGATTCGTGGCCTTCCAAACCTGACAGTTCAACCGTTTCCCATTCAATAGGTAACTTTTGGGACTTGAAGATCTTCTTCACTGAATCCGTGATTTCTGAACCAATACCATCACCTGGGATGAGGGTGACGGTGTAGTGACCGCCGTATTTCTTTGGAAGAGCAGTGGTGGTGATTGGTCTCATGGACATTTTCAAACAGGATGAGAACATAGCTACTATTGTGAGGTTTGCTAAAGAAGAAGTTCCTATAAATTACTGCTTTCCCCCGGGCCAGCTAAAATTTTCACTTTAAGGAGGTTTGGCTTTCTCAAATTATCCGGCTCCGAGAACGGCTTGAGGGAATTTTCGGCTATTATTTGCTTCTCAACTGTTACATTCCACGAGGCCCTTCTACTAATTGCCCCGGTATTATGTAAGCATTCTATTGATGCAATAACTGCCTTCATTTTACCGATGCTTCTCCTTTATTCCGCCATGTCCCTTCTTGGATTTCATTCCCTCAAGCCGAAATCCCCCGAGGTTTTTTTTTATTTACCCCAAAAATGTGTGTCACGTGATTGTCACGTGATCTTTGCTGGTTTTTCTTCGAAAATCTTTTTTTACTTTGATCTTTCCTCATTTGGAAAAAAGTTAAACAGATTGATTGTCCAGAACTGGTTATCGTACATTGAGCGAAAACGTATCTTTTTCTGATTCTAATGACAAATATCCCTATTGGAGTGACAATTGCAGTGCTCTCTTCTGCGTGTCAATCCTTGGGGCTCACTTTACAACGCAAGGCCCATATTCATGAGCCAAGAAGGCCCATGCTCTGGCATATTGGGTTGGCCCTATTTTTGGTGGCCAATTTAGTTGGGTCCTCGATTCAGCTAAGCACGTTGCCGATTTTGATTTTGACACCGCTGCAAAGCATTGGTCTGCTATTCAATTGCTTGTTTCATTCAATAATACTCCATGAGTCTTTCACCAAGGAGTCGATTCTCGGCTCTCTTTACATCACAGTGGGAAGCATGGTGATTGCATATATCGGTAATTGTCTACCGGAAGTTGATTACTCTTTGGAAACGTTCATTGAATGTCTCACTAGAGATGGCTTTGTGCTCTGGGTGTATACAACCGTGGCCATCATTATTCTAAATTCCATTTTCTCATGGATTGTTTCCACCGATAAAATAATGTACAGGTTAACTGACGAAACAGAAAAATTGGCGAGCGATTTGCGATTGACAACGCACACAAAATTGACACTATTATTGACAAAACTGAACGCTTTTTTAACTCAATTGCATAAACATAATCAACTCATCTTAGGCCTCAGCTTGGCTATAAGCTCAGGGATACTTTCTTCATTTTCAATTCTTTTAGCAAAATCTGCAATAGAATTATTATTAACACATCTTTTCAATCTTCACGCTCTCAACGCCCCAATAATGTATCTCATAGTGATCTCCTTTCTATCGCTAGGCGCCGGCCAATTGATTTTGCTTAATTATGCCATCAAATTGTTAAGTACAAGTATACTTTATCCATTAGTATTCGCCATCTTCAACCTTTTTTCAATTGTCGATTATTTAGTTTTTTATGCACAATGGGAGCTACTTACTTGGGTAGAAGGTTTATGTTTACTAATTGGTACGATATCGGTGATTGTTGGTGTCTATCTTTTATCAATCCATGATCATTCCAATGCTAGTACCCCAGCTCTTGGGAATGGCAGCTCGAGTTGGGACACATCCTCTAGCTATAGTGAATCTTTGCCATTGCTAAAAAGGCCCTCGGTGCATTCACTCAATAAGGCTCAAAATGATTTACAAGGTTATACTTCATTTGCTGAACTAGTTCAGGATGATGAAATTCTGGGTACAAATGATGATCAAGGTGATGAGGGCAGAGTTGGTTATGAAGGCGTTTATATAATAGACGATGTTTGATCATTTGTGTTTCAGTTTGTAGTATATTTTGTATTTATAAGGATAGAGATACCAGGCGAAGATAATTTTGAGTTTGAGTTGCTAAGCACTGTGAAGCTTCTTTGCCGGGGAATTTTGTTCTCAAGGCGTCCTATTGGATGTATATTTTACATCAATTAACGCCTATAAAATCTTTAAAGGTGGTGAACACTTGTAATTGGCTATTCATTTGGAATTTACGGCATCTTTTTCCAAATTCAAATCAAGATAATCCGAAATAAGGATTAATTACTACTTTTTTGTACATTTTTGATTAAATGGCCCTACGATAAAATCATCATGTGACCATTAGTAATTAGCTCAATTATGTAAATCAATGAGACGCTTTCCGCAAAGAATGAAAGAAAACTTCATTCTTAACAAAGACTAAGCTAGCCTAATTTGTAAATGAAAATGGGTGTTGTGTGCCCCGCTATACCAAAGAATTAAAAATTTATATAGTAAACGAAAATATAAACTTGGCGTATACAACCCCATGTCTAATACATAAAAGAATAAAGCTAAAAAGCACCATGAGCTTTACCTCGGTGAAATTATCTTATATCTATGTACTGATTTGCACATTATTGAGGATGGCTCATTATGTAAATTAATGGATGGAAGATCAGGTGTGTTTAGAAATTGATGTGGATGGTCATTAGTTATAGGTTGAAAACATTATTAATTAGGGTTAAGCGCTCAAAGTAACAGTGGCAACAACACTTGTGATGGTGATTGTAGTTGTAGTTGGGTCATCGTATGTGGCTGTAATACTATCTTGGGCATAATAGACATAGCATGTACCATCAACCTTATCGGTTTCATAAGCGAAGAATGGTAATTCTGTTGTGGTTGGATTAGCTGCAGCAGTGGAAATTGTTGTTGCTGGTGTTGTGATGGTTGGGGTAGTAGTGGATGAAGATGGTGCTGAGCTTGTTGAAGTAGTTGACGTAGGTGGTGGTGTTGATGTTGATGATGAGGTTGAAGTTGAAGTTGAAGTTGAAGTTGACGTTGAAGTTGACGTTGAACTGGTGACTTGCTTGTTGTCAACAGTGGAAGAATTAGATGGCAAAACGTTATGAGTTGTAACTGTAACGATTTCTTGTAAAAAAGTACCAACAACACCTGAGATTTCAGTTGTGACGGTCTGGTAACCCGCTGGGGGCACAGTTGTGGCAGATGTAGTTGTAACCGCAGATGCAGTAATTGTTTGAATTTTCCTCTTGTACAAATTGATAGGAAGGGCTTCTGTAAGAGCGAGCCAGGTAATAATGACTGTAATTAGTTGGAAAACTTGCATTTCTAATGAGGGTAAAAAGTCGGGCTAAAGGAATGTGGGAGAGAAATTTAAAGAACGTTGTGTTGGCTTTTCATGCAATTAAACGAGGTAAACTCTGCAGCAGCAGCTCCTCTTTTAAAACGATTTTGAAGAGGCTGTTTGCTTGTCATGAGCGATTTCCTAATTGGGAAGTTGCGAGTTTGAAAAATTACCAAATTTCGATTTTTTGAACAAGTGTTCAATTTTACATCCTTTTTAGGAAACTAGGATGAGACTTTCTATTGTTATTGCTAGCGTTGCTTCCCTTTTAGGTTGTGTTGTTGCCCAGGATGAGGTTGTTGGGGATATGTCTCCAGAACTTGTTGTGGACCCAAACTTCCAGCCAACCCCAGAAAAGCCATTCAATATCCATATTGAGTCTGTTATCCAATTCAAGGAACATGACGCGACTACTATTGATGATTTGTTCAACGGTGAAACAATCGAGTTGTTTTACAATGTCACTTCTTTTGAACCAGAGCTTTTGACCATTGTTGGTGTTGGTGGTGAATTGATTAATCCAGTAACTGGTGAAGTTGCTGCTAACATCACCTCTGCTAAGATCGGTCCTCTTGAAATTGCCAACAATACACCAACTAGATTTGCTCAAAAGATTGGTATCAACTTAGATCCTGGTGCTTATGTCTTATCTCCAGCCATTTACGTTATTTACGATGATCAGTTCATGATGTTGACCACTGCTACTAAGCTTGTTAACATCTTGGATGCTAAGGTTTCTATTTTCAATCCTAAGTTGATTGTTGCTGAGTTGATCTTGGCTGTCACTGCTGGTTTGATCGGTTACGGTATTTACACCACTTTCGGTTCTCAATTTTTACCAGCTAGTTTGTTGCCAGCTAAGAAAGCTAAGAAGTCTAAGAAGACTGTCTCAGGTAGTGAATCTGTTTCTAACTCTGCAAGTGATATTGCTGATTGGTTACCAGAAACACACAAGCAAATCACCAAGAGAAGCAACAAGAAGAAGGCTTAAATTAAATGAGTTATGTGACTTTTCTACTTTCCAGATTTTTTCTTTATATTTATTATAATAGAGTTATAATACAGTTAGCCTGCTAAGTTATAAGATGATATGTGAATATAATCACACTAAAAGTGTTGACATTTAAAAAAATATTGCCTTCATGTCTGCTATCCTTTTTTCTTCCATAACCCAAACAATATGACAAACATTCATAGTTTGCCTGCTTTCCAATACACGCAGAAGTTTTCTTCTTTGAATGAGGTTGATGCATTAGACATTTCCACTCTTGCTTCATACAAAAAACAGCTTGAACTCGACCTCGATATGCTTTTTACGCGTCTCCAAAGTCTCAATGCTACAATGCAAACAGAATTGGTAGATTCTTCTGGTTTCCCGCTTTCAGAAGTCGATGTTGCACAGGTTCGGATTACACGTTCTGCTATTAGAAAACACCAAACAGACTACAAGTGGATCTCTGACGTTATCCATAAGAAACTTACTAACTAAAAAAAGGACATGTTATTTAACCACCATGGAGCGTGGATGTGAAGGTGACAACATCACCAGCTTCTAAAACGTATTCTTCCTTCTCTTCTAACTCCCAGTCTGTATCGTTGATAAGCACAAGAATACCTGGTCTGACACTACCATCTTGAATAAAAACATCATAGTCGGCCTTATTGGCAAGTAAGTTATCCGTTATATGGGTGAGAAGTTGTGCAACGGTGGAGTCCTGTTCAAGTTGCAACTTATATCTGCGCTCGTTGTTAAAAATCTGGTCTAACCCACCTAGAAATTCAACATTAACTGGGATCTTCATGATTATGTGAAGAACAAAGTGAAAATTGTTCCAGAGTACATACAAAGTGTCAAATATGTTTAAATCAAGCGTTTGGATTCAGCGTCTTTTGATCTTAATTGGCATTCCATGACCTTTATTAAGTGACTAATACCACCACTTGGATTCTGCCCACTTGTGACTCATCTGTATAAATAGGGTTTTGTATCACCGAAGTTGAAAAATTCATTCTACCATCACGCTTTATTCCCATATTAATTCAATATGCCTATGTTAAAAGATCCCAGCGTGAAGTACAAACCATTTGACCCTCAATTACCTCCTTCCGAGAGACAATGGCCTTCAAAAACTCTTACTGCAGCCCCAAGATGGCTTTCTACAGATTTGAGAGATGGTAATCAATCCTTACCTGACCCAATGTCTCTTGAAGAAAAGAAACTTTACTTCCATAAATTAGTAGAGGTGGGGTTCAAGGAGATTGAAGTTGCCTTCCCATCCGCTTCTCAAGTTGACTTTGATTTCACTCGTTGGTGTGTTGAAAATGCGCCTGAAGACGTTTCTATTCAGGTTTTGTCGCCATGTAGACCGGATCTTATCAAGAGAACTGTCGAGGCTTTACAAGGTGCCAAGAAAGCAACTGTTCATATTTATTTAGCTACAAGTGACTGTTTCCGTAACGTTGTTTTTGGTATGGCTCCTGAGGAAACCCTTGCTCGTGCTGTTGAATGTACTACATTGGTTAGACAGATCACCAAGGACACTCCAAGCTCAACCATTTGGGACTTTGAGTTTTCTCCTGAAACTTTCAGTGATACCTCCCCGGAGTTTGCTGTTGAAGTTTGTGAGGCCGTTAAAAAGGCTTGGGGCCCAAGTGCTGAACAGCCAATCATTTTCAACTTACCTGCAACTGTGGAAATGTCAACCCCTAATGTCTATGCAGATCAGATTGAATACTTTTCAACGCATATCAGTGAACGTGACACTGTTTGTATTTCTCTTCATCCGCACAATGATAGAGGTTGTGCAGTTGCTGCAGCTGAATTGGCTCAATTAGCCGGTGCTGATCGTGTTGAAGGTTGTCTATTTGGTAATGGTGAACGTACTGGTAATGTTGACCTTATCACATTAGCACTCAATCTTTATACACAAGGTGTTTCTCCAAAGCTTGATTTTTCAGACATGCAAAGTGTTATCGAAGTTGTTGAAAAATGCAACAAGATTCCAGTGCATCCTCGTGCTCCTTATGGTGGTCAATTGGTTGTTTGTGCCTTCTCTGGTTCTCACCAAGACGCTATTAAGAAAGGGTTTACACAACGTGCACAGCAAATTGCTGGCAATGGTGGTTCGGAACCTCATTGGAGTATGCCATATTTACCCCTTGATCCTGCTGATATTGGTAGAACTTATGAAGCCATCATTAGAGTTAACTCGCAATCTGGTAAGGGTGGTGCCTCTTGGGTCATCTTGAGAAACATGGAATTGGATTTACCTAGAGGTCTACAAGTTGATTTCAGTAAAAGAGTTCAACTAGAAACCGAATGGAAAGGCAGAGAGTTGAAGACTAAGGAGATCATTGATCTCTTTAAAGATAGATATTACGTTTATCTTGATGATGATGATGAGGAGGATTCTAAATTGTATGATCACTTCGAAGTTAATGATTATGAAATCAAGAATGGTGCCAATCCAAAAGAAAGAGCCATCATCGCTCAACTTCATTCCAAGACACGTGATGTTGAACTTCACGGTAAGGGTAATGGTCCACTTTCCGCCTTTACTAATGCTTTGGCAGAATACTTCAAGTCAGAGTTTGAAATTGTTCATTACAACGAACACACTTTAGGTAAAGATTCTAACTCCAGGGCCGTTTCATATGTTGCACTCAAGATCAATAATGGTGAGGGTCTTATTTGGGGGGTTGGTGTTGATGAAGATGTTACCCAATCTGGTTTGAAAGCCGTTGTTGGTGCTTTGAACGGGTCAGTTAGAGACAAGTTGGTAGAGGCATGATGGATTGGACCCTTTATTATACCCATTAGTGCTTGTTATTATGTTTAAATTTCAAGTTTATAGTGTTAAGAAAATGAATATTGATTTCGATTCTAATTTTTGCTTAGCAAAATCATGAGCAAACTAAATATAAACTGCTGCGATTATTAAATTATTTGCTTAACATTTGAGTTTATTCTCATTACTTATAAAGCAGAGCATGAAACTCTACTATAATTGCTCAATTAGGGCATTGGTATTACATAATATCCAAAGTGCCTTAATTTTTAGAGAATCGCCCTCAGGTGCATGTTTTATTGAGTTCAAACCCCAAGAAGAATTGCCACCAATCGATGAATTTATGGATTTGATCAATAGCCAAATCTATGGATTCATTGGTTTATTGAAACTTAAAGGCGCTATTCATTTGGGTTTTATTACCAATCGACGTTTAGTTGGTACTCTTTCAACTTCAGACTCTGTCTATCAGATTTTAGACACGATATTTGTCAATTTATCAAATGGGGAAATAGCCACCTATCATAAGTCCATCGCTCAACAAGGAAACGAAATGAATAGTCAAGAAGACTTAGTATCTTCTTCTGATCATTCTTCTTCTCATCTTCATTCAATCACGAAGTTGTTAGCATCTGGAACCTTTTATTATTCACCGACTACTGATCTAGCATTAAACATGAAAGAACGTCGTTGTGCTGAAGGTGTTGTTTCGGATCGTTTTAGTGATAGGTTTATTTGGAACAATGGACTTTTAGAGCAACTGAAACTATTTAGGCATAGGATATCAGATGAAAGACGATTACGATTGGATAACGCTCTTTTCTACATTACTATAATACGTGGGTATATAGATCAAAGAATCATTCAAAATGGTAAGATGTTGATAATAAGTCGGCAGGACACTAAAAAAACGGGGTCTTTGTTTGGCCCGGTTGGTATGGATGATGATGGGAATGTTGCAAATTATGTGGAAACAGAAGTTACCGTTACTTTATCCAATTTGATATACAATTACGTTTTGGTCAGCGGGAATGTACCTCTATTTTGGAAGTTAGATTCTCATCTTTTGTCTACAACGTTAGATTTCAAAAAATATTCCCTCGATTCAACCTTTCATCTGTTTTCCAAGTTTTTCGATACTCTTGTGAACCGATATGGTAAAGTTTTGATTATGGATGCACTTAGTGGAAGAGGTTCTCAACCGGAATTAAGTGATAAATTTAAAACTTTGATTGATACACTCAAATTAGATTCGCCGGATTTACCAATAATGTACAAAAAGCTAATGAATGTGTCCAAACAAATACCTAAGGCTTCGAACGATGCATACTTCATGAATATTACAGATGATTCAAGTTGTTTGAGAGAGTTAAGTTCTCATTCAGCTCTTATCATCGATGCTGATACTAATGACCTTATTTCTGCTCAACTTGGTACAGTTTTCATCGCATCCTTATCTTCTATCGAAAGAACAACATTCTTGAAATCAAAAGTTAGTGAATTTTATTTACAAAATTTGCTAAGCTCTATACCCGATGATCTTTGGTTTGCCCATTACGAACTCTGGCAAGCTAACAGTACAGCGCTTATTAAATTAGCAGATGATTATAACAATTCTATCAAGGCTAAAAACAAAACTGGGGGTCTCATTGGTAAGGTTGCTGAACAAGGTAAGAGATTCACTGGTCATAGTGGTGGCGGTGGTAAACAAAGACAATTTGATAGATTACTTGGTGGTAAAGATAAAGATTTCCAAGTTGAATTAATTGATCCCATCAATGATTACATTTTCAAGAGATTGAATGAAAGGATTGATGAATATAGAGGAAGAAATGATATACTGATTTATTCCGTTACATTCAATGTCAATGGGGTAAAATACACGGGGTCTTTAGATGATTTACTTTTTCCAGAGCCAGAAGAATTCAATAAATACGATCTCATTGCTGTAGGGCTTGAGGAAGTTATTGAATTAACACCAAGTAAAGTTATGAATATTGATCCGGAAATCAAAAATCACTGGGAGCTGAAAATATTAGGTACATTGAATAAGGATGGGAAAATGTATTCACTGCTGAAAACAGAACAATTAGGTGGTATTTTACTGATGGTTTTTGGTCACAATGATGTTGCTGATTTGGTTTCCAATATTGAAACATGTGTTAAGAAAACAGGTTTCAAAGGTATGAGCAAAAATAAAGGAGGTGTTGCTATTGCATTTAATTACTCAAGTAACTCAAAATTGTGTTTTATTGCCTCTCATTTAGCTGCTGGTCATCATAATTCTGTTGAAAGACATCAAGATTATAAGACTATTTCCAAAGGTATCAAGTTTTCGAAGAATAAAACTTTGGCAAACTGTGATATCATTCTATGGATGGGAGATTTGAATTATAGAATCCAGTTACCCAATACATTGGTCAGAAAGATGTTAAGTGTCAACAAACCACTCGAATTTTCTCAAAATAGGCCTATGATGGAAACAAAGTCTTCAAAGCAACAAGATTTGGAAATGTTATTTTCAGGTAAAGATGATAGCAAAGAACATGTGAAGGGGAAAGAGTCGGATCCTGTTTCAACATCCGCTTCTAGTGTCTCTAATATAGCATCCTCTAAGATGGAGCACAGCAAAAGTCAAGACATGGATATTACTCAGATAAACAATTTAAATTTGAGCGATGATGATCTCGAAGAAGGAGATGAAGAGGAAGTTATTATCATAAAAGATGATTCTGTTATTAGTACCTTACTTAACGGAACTAATGATGTTCAAACGGCTATCACTAAGCTCTTTGAATTTGATCAATTGAACATTCAAATGAATTCCGGTAAAACATTTCCATTTTTCGATGAAATGGAGATAAAATTTAAACCTACGTACAAGTTTGACAAGGGCACTGACAATTATGACTCTAGTGAAAAGCAAAGAATTCCGTCCTGGACTGATAGAATTTTAACTAGAAACAACAATAAGGAGATTTTAACACCGCTAAGATACAATTCCATTTCACACTTTATGTTTAGTGATCATAAACCCGTTTATGGAATTTTCCAGGCTCATTTGGAAATTTTTGATGAGACTACAAGAAGAAAGATTCAAAAAGAATTATATATATCAAGAAGAAAACAGTTAGGTAATACCAGTATTCTTACAAAATCCAACAAGGAATTAGATGATGATTTTAAGCTTGGAACTACTGTTTTAAAACATGGATTACCACCACCAAGTGGAAAGTTGAATAGATGGTGGAGAACTACAAATGAAGAAACTAGTAATTTGAATTCAAACAGGTCCAAAATTGTCTTGAAAGAATTGGAAAACAATCCAAAGCGAATCATAAATCCTAAAATTCCATTGAACCCATTTTTGAAGACTGACCAGCCTGACTATGTGACATTACAAGAGTGATTTTGAAGACAAAAAAAAGCCATGTTTTATTGGGTGCCTTAATAGTGGTGACACAATTTTTGAATTTCCACTCCACTCCGCTTATGGTTTAGAGCTTTAATATGGCTGAAATTCAATTGTTCTATGTGTGTATATGGGCCAATTATTTGTAAATGAATGTAAAGTAAATAAATTAGGTTGCATTAAAGCCCAGATATACAAAAAATAAGAAATTAAAAAAACATGAAATTAAGAAAGTGAAAAGTAAATCGGTATTATTATGGTATCAATTGATGGACATAGCATCATCTTCTGTCTGCTGGTATTGTGCTAGCATTTGTTGAACAAAAATTGAGCATTTTGAATATTTCTTATCGGAATATTTCCAATAGATGATTTTATGATGTTCTTCGTAATCACAACAACATTCTTTTAATGTTTCCATTAGAGGGATCAGTTGCTCCTCTGTGTAACCACCATAGTAAATATGTTCATCAGTCCAAGTGGCATTAGGTTCTAATATTTTTTTAGAGGTGTAAGTAGCACCAACAGCTAACCAAGACATTGGAGAACCAATAAATCTATGATCAAGTAATGTAAGCTCTAGGAAGTATTTAGCTAGGGTTCTTGTTTGATAATCGTATAAATCGGCTTTGGAAATTCTCCTCAAATACGATAATGGACCAGCAAAATTTAATTCAAAATCTAATGTTTTAATGATGAAAGCTTCTGCTGTACGAATAGTTGCAGGATCAAAGCGGTTTTCACAACAATATAGTAATTGTCCCATGTTTGGAGGGTGAACTTCTTCATACTTGGAACCAATAAATAGCGCAGCTGCACCGATTAATTCGATTTTATCAGGTGATACTTGTTCCCTTGATAAAAATCTATCTATTATATTAACAGTCAAGTATAACGTTTCCAATGCCATTCTGAATCTATAGTGTAATTTGATGACCCATTGGATTAGCATCTTTCTATTTTCCCAAGTGAAACCGGACTCTTGAATTTTGACAATCTCAAGAGGATCAACTTGATATCTAGTTTCATTCTTGTTTAAATCATCAAAAACTTCAACGGAGTATTCACTGACCATAATGGGATCGTAATATTCTTCATATTCAATTTCTGGAACACAGTTCTGGAATTTGTTGTAAGTTGTTTTAAGCACTTGACGAACTGATGCATTCCATGGTGGGAAAAAGAAGCCATATTGATCCATGTACTCATTTTGATCATCTGATTGAGCATCAATTTCGGAATCGGCTTCTGATTCAGTCATTGGATTGATGTAATCGTGAAAATCGATAGTATCATCAAGATCAAAATAAGATGATGTGGCTGTAGCTTCAGTTTCAAATGAGGTGGCTATTGAAGTTAAGGATTCATTATTGGTTTCATTTTCATAATCAAATATGGTTTGGGGTATTGGTAAGGTTTCTTTGAATTTACTCAAATTGGATTGTTGGTATACAGTGTTGTTGTTGTCAGTGTTGATTTTATTGTTATGGATATTTGATTTGTTAGATAATGAGGAAGATTTCATAGAGTTCAACTTTGAATGCGGAATTTCTGTAAGCGGAGAAGATTTTGCACTCAACTTTGATCTGCGGGTCAATAATGGAAACTGACCACTTTTTTGTTGACTCAATTTCTGTTCTTGATGATAGACGTTGTTGTCATTAAAGAGCTGTGTAGCTATGGAATTTTGATGACTTGCAAACATGTTTCCAAAATAAAACTGATCTAATATTTATGAGTGAAACTTAGTGTCAAACTTAACCAAGATGAAGTGTGTTATGTAATATGCTGTGGTGTTTTACTTTAGCACCTATACGCAAACACTTACCAAGATGAAATCACAACCTTGATGAAGAAAATGTGAAAGAAAATGAAAAGCAATGAAAAGAGGGAATGGTTATTTGTCAAAATGATTAGGGGTATCCTATATCTTGCTACCGAGTTTTAGATATGGGTCTATTGCCGGGCGCTACACTTTGCATCACTAAAATGTTTCACTTACATTGTTCCTTTCCTATTTGGGAAATTTATTTTTGTTTCCGATCAGAAGATATAAAACCTAAAATTGCATGCGCCAGGACTCTCTCTCAATGCAGCGTTGAATAATTTTGGAAATACACCAAGACAGAAATTTGCAATCGAATGGTTCTACTTTTATGGTACCATCAAAGACTGTTCATGGGTTTTTGCCCCTAAATATCAAATTTGCGGCTTGTTTACTTTTCAACGCGACGCGGTTTCCGGAGAAGCGCGAACAATAACAAATCATTAGCAATGGAACATGATGTGGTTCTATCGATTGTAAACCTTTGTGAGCCGCAATATGATTCTCATACTTGATAACATCCTGAGACTTCTCTGAAAAGCCGCGGCACACGGTTTTTATTCGATTATATTGACTCAGTATTGAACTTATAAAAACTTACTCTAATCTAAATGCCTTCTTCAAATTCTCATACATTAAGTAGCTGATGGACACTGCTGGTATAACTTTGGCCAAGTTTGGGACCAAACCCTTAAACAAACCTTGAACCCCTTCTCTATTCACAGTTTGCTTGGCAACATCAAAGAAGCCATCATATGTGTATGGATGCGCAAAAGTACCTTGAGCTTGTAATCTTGTTCTTAATAAATTGATGGGGTAAACCAATGTAGCACCAAATGTACCTGAAGCGGCACCCAATGTCAAGACTAAGTGATTTGGTAATTGAACATCGTCAAGGGAACAACCTGTTTTTTCGGCTTCTTGTTTCATGTACCATTTTTTAACCGTTGTGAATGTACCAAGATCTAAAGCCGCATATGGGAACATTCCTCCAATACCAACAAGCAAGCCTCTATAAAAAACTCGTATACCTCCCTCCTTGAATAATTCTTTTGCTGTCAATGTCAATAAGTTGAAGCCCTTAACTTTTGAATCCAACGAAGCACATTGCATTCTATATTTTAATGTATCGATTGGATAGACAGTCATTTGCGCAATGACACCGCCAATACCACCACTTAAATAAGTGGCAACTTTGGAAAGCTTTGCTTGGTCGTCAACACCTTCTATTCTGCACATCATCTTTTTAGTTGCTTCGAAGGATCCAAATTTCATTGCACTTTCTGGGAAAACTTTCATGACGTTAAGACCGTTACCAACATAAAAGGATTTGATACCGCCCTGTTTATAAATGGTCTTTATGGCCTTGAAAAGTGGCGACTGTATTTTTTCTGCTTCAATCTTTCTATGCGCTTTTAATTCAATATCATGTAACAGGGTATCTTTATTTTTTAATAGTGTTGATGATAAATCTGTTCTGGCAATTAAAAAAACCTTGATTCTATCCAATGGTGCCGTACATGTTCTTGATACAACACCAGATAAACCACCTGCTAAGAAATATCCAACACTCCTTCTTATATCCTCACCAACAGTAACATCACCTTCTGATGATAAGTTTTCCAATTCGTCGTTGAAAAACTTAAATGCAGTTTGAATTCTTGATCCATAAAGTCTTGGCATGAACAATAAAGAGTCTCTGAATGATTGATATGTTATGTATCCATTATGATTTTTATCAATATTATTGAATAATTTGTCCAGTTCGTCTGGTTTGGAGGAAAGACCCATGCCTTGGAGATAATTAGACATGTCCTCTCTAGTGATCACACCATCATTATCTTTATCTAAATGTTTGAAACCCTTTAGAATTTGATTCTCGGCGGTATTCAAATGGTCATCGAATTTTTCAAAATCAATCGCCCTTTGTCGCCCCCATAGGGAAATCCCTACTTTGGAATCATTGAAAAAATCTTTGTATAGTTGTTCAACGGCATATGGAGAGTCTTTCAAAGGATGGTTTGTAGTTTTGAATGCCTTTTGGAAATCTTCAAATGTGATTTTACCGTTGTTTCCTGTGTCGATTGATTGGAAGAGTGCTTTGTGGCGTTTTTCTATCTGGTCCGTTGATTCGTAACCCTTATTTATCTTTTTATTAGTGCTGTTGGAACTCGAATCTGGCATGGTATTTGATTATGTTTTATTGTGTGGCCCTTAGTAAATAATACTTTAAATGGAAGTTGTATTTTATAATTATATGACAAGATAGCAATTGATGGGTCTTGGTGCTGGCAAACAGATGCAATGACTCTTCTAAGCTCTAAGTACCGATTCCACTTCGACGAAAAAGAATTAACTGTGAAGTTTTCAACTTTTTCCATCACTAAAATTTTTTAGCCTATTAAAATAAAGCTTAATCCAACTTTCTACGAAGATTGCTCAGTGAGGTTCTAAAAGAGCAATTTATGAGCACATTTGGGTGTCAATAGAAAGAGTAAAATTGAGAAATCATTTAATACGAGCTGCGAAGTGCGATTCTCGCCTCAATCTTCTTTAAAACGCGTAAAAAACCGGCCAACCCCGGAATTTTTTGACATAATTTTCATTTCAGGGCTCATTAATGTTTATTGTGAATATGAAAACTAAAAGTACTGAAATTGGGCTTTTCATTGAGCAAAAATGGAAAAAATCAAAGCAATTGGTAACAATTTTAATAATTAATGTAACAGAGTTGATCGCACAAACATCTTTAATTTTTTCAATCATTTCTGAACTTTTTCATCAACGTTGTATTTTTCACCAAAACTAAATCAAATGGCCGTTAACATCTTTGGAGATCAGGTCACTGAGGAGAGAGCAGAAAACGCAAGACTTTCTTCATTTGTTGGTGCTATTGCAGTAGGTGACTTAGTTAAATCAACCCTAGGTCCAAAGGGTATGGATAAGCTGTTAACATCTGCATCAACAGGTGAATCAATGGTTACTAATGATGGTGCTACCATTTTAAAGTCGATTCCATTTGACAATCCTGCTGCCAAGGTTCTTGTGAACATTGCCAAGGTGCAAGATGATGAAGTTGGAGATGGTACTACATCGGTTACTGTTCTATCAAGTGAATTATTGAGAGAAGCTGAAAAGTTGGTGGATCAGAGGATTCATCCTCAAACCATTATTGAAGGTTACAGAATTGCTTCTAAGGCTGCTTTGAAACAATTAGAAACCTTGGCTGTTGATAATGGTAACGATTCAGAAAGCTTCAGAAAGGATTTAATCAATATTGCTAAAACTACATTGTCTTCTAAAGTTTTATCCCAAGATAAAGAATATTTTGCTGAAATGGTTGTTGATGCCGTTTTGAGACTGAAGGGATCTACCAACTTGGATCATATTCAAATTATTAAAAAAGCTGGTGGTAAGTTATCAGATTCTTTCCTTGATGAAGGTTTCATTTTAGACAAGAGATTCGGTGTGGGCCAACCAAAGAGAATTGAAAATGCAAAGATTTTAATCGCCAACACATCCATGGATACCGATAAAGTCAAAGTTTTCGGTGCTAAATTCAAAGTTGACTCAACCTCAAAACTGGCCGATTTAGAAAAGGCGGAGAAGGAAAAGATGAAGATCAAGGTTGAAAAGATTAAGAAGTTTGGTATAAATTGTTTCATCAACAGACAGTTGATTTACGATTGGCCAGAACAATTGCTAGTTGCAGGAGGTATCAATTCTATTGAACATGCTGACTTCGATGGTGTTGAAAGATTGGCATTGGTTACAGGCGGTGAAGTTGTTTCTACTTTCGACAACCCAGAAGGTGTTAAATTGGGTTACTGTGACTTAATTGAAGAATTCATTCTCGGTGAAGATATAATGACTAAATTCTCCGGTGTTGCCAAAGGTCAAGCTTGTACAATTATTTTAAGAGGTGCCACTGAGAATTTGTTAGATGAAGCTGAACGTTCATTACATGATGCCTTGTCAGTCGTTTCTCAAACCACTACTGAAACCAGAACCGTTTTGGGTGGTGGTTGCACTGAAATTAATATGTCCAAGGCTGTTGATCAAGCCGCCCAAAATGAATCGGGCAAGAAATCACTAGCCATTGAAGCATTTGCTAGAGCTTTAAGACAATTACCAACTATTTTATCAGATAATGCTGGGTTTGACTCAAGTGAATTAGTTACTAAGTTGAGATCTTCTATTTACAATGGATTAACCACATCGGGTTTAGATCTAACCAATGGTGTTGTTACTGACATGAGGGAATTGGGTATTGTCGAGTCTTACAAGTTGAAAAGAGCTGTTGTTTCTTCTGCAAGTGAAGCTGCTGAAGTTTTGTTGAGAGTCGACAATATAATAAGGGCAAAGCCAAGAACTGCCGATAGAAACCAGATGCCTCCTATGTAAGCGCGTATAACTAGCTATATATATTATAAAGTAATAATTTTGCACCATTGGTGGATTTTCATTTTGGGTTCAGGTAAAGTATGAATTTTTTGAGATTTTTGTCAATGTGACAACAAAACATGTTTTAGCCCATTTCTTATAATTATTGTATGTGAGTGTATTGTTTTTATTGGATATTACGGAAAATATGTATATTTGGTAGCATGTGGTAGGCTTCTTGTGATAGAAAACCACTTAGTATTGTCGAAATTTTAAGGTAAAAAATATTCGAAACTTGAAATTTAATAATGATTTGTTTTCAGTATAAAAGTTTTTGACAAGACTAAAAACCTATTAAAAATTCACCAAAAAGGAAAGTTACCTACATATAGATTTATTGCGATAATTATCAAGTCATCATACAGCTATAAGATGTGTTGGATTTCAAGTTTTTTTGATTGTGGATGTTTTGTGCTCATAAAGGGTAAAAAAATGTAATAAATATAAAGAATTCTTATAATTGTAAAGGTCCCGTTTAAACCTTAGAGTTTTTGTGTAGTTCGTTGTCTTCATCATCTGTCAGGATAAATCCTTCATTTGTGGTTGGCTCAGGTAATGGTTCATTGAATGGATCTTCTAAAGGATCTTTGAATGGATTTTCAGTTGATGTAGCATCGTCGCTCGTAGCACTTGTTTGTGGTTGAGCTTGTTTACTATCTGAAACTCTCTCTGGAGGAGCAGCACCTTGACCAAATGGATCTGCATCAAAGGACCTTAAATCATCAAATTCAAATTCAGCACCACCAAATTGCTCTAAATCAACATTGTGGTTAGAATTGGATTCAGCATAAGCAGTTTGAGGGATTTGTTGAGATGCTGCCAATAGATAGGAAGTATCACTTGGTCTCCATATGAAAGCCAAACTAATGAAAACAATGAAATAAACGATTGCTGGCCAGAAAGTGGTAAGAACATTGTTAAATTTCCAGAATCTTTCAATCGACTCATTGAGTGAGTTACCAAAAATAACAAAAGTACTAAGAGTTGAACCAACAACCAAAAGAATCAAAGAACCTGCAATGATTTTTATTAATTTGCTGTACATACCAAGTTTAACAACTTGATTGTTTTCATGCAAGGACGTCATTGTATTTTTCATATTGTAGAGAATGGTGTAGTATAAGACAACAATCATGATGACATTTGGAATGAAAACCAACACGGCTAAGATGGAGTTATCATCAACACTGTTGTCATGACCCTTTCTTGAGTCTGTAGTGGAAGCAATAGGTTGGGATTGTGTAGTGTAATAAGTAACACCGATGTATGCTAACAAAGCCATGAATTGAACGGCCGTAATTAACTTACATCTATCCATTGTTTTACTTGGCAACTTTGGATAAACAACACCGTAACCTAAAGCTATGATCAACAAAAGGAAAAATGAAAATGCAATCTTGAAAGAGTTCAACATACTGATGAACACAATGTAAACTTGAATACCAGAGGATAATGGGAATTTCTTGTTATTGTTTTCTGCTTCGTACAATGACCAGGTAAGTAAACTTTCAATAGTCAAAAAGGTGAAGAACCCTGCCAAATACTTTTGCAAGAGTAACAATTCAGATCTATGAATGTAAATTTGGAATAAGAAAACGGACAAACAGACCGCATAAACAATTGTCATAAGACCATATAATGTTAACATAGGGATATCAGAGGCTGGCAAGTTACCAAAAGCATTATGGAAGTTCACAATCATCTTAAACTTGTTTTTGCTTTCGTTTCCATCAAAAACGGGGTTGTATGCTGCGACACAATAGTAACCAGTTTTGGTCACGTGATAACTGAAATCATTAGTGCCCAATTCGGTTAATAGAACAGCTTTAGCAGGAGCAACAGAGCCGGTCATTTCAGCAGCGGAAACAATGAATTGATTCAAGTCTTCCTTCTTACAGAGGCCTTCGTTAACAAGATATTCATCACAAACATAACGTCTTTTACCGCTCTCTGGATCTGTAACACCAATCTTGTTAATATCTTGGTACTCAAACACAATCAGTGCAACAGCAGCCTTACCAGTCGCTGGATCTGGTGATTGAAAAGAGTCGAGCTCCACTTTGATGAAGGGTTCCACCGGTCCGCCCCAGTCGACTTTGGAATACATCCCTGAACAGTACTCGGAACTTGATTCAGCCAACTCCACCTTCTGCGCAAAGACAGAGGCCGCAAGCGCAGCAGCAACGGCAAACAAAGTGGTTAACTTCATGTCAATTGGCAAATTAGAAACAAAAACGATGGTGGCGTTCAATAATATTTGAGTAGTGAGCAAAAGTTTCTTTTCTACATAGATTTGGTAAAATGCTATCATTACGAGCCAAGTTATTGAATAGAAATCTTGCCGTTGCTTCATCTGTCAAGAAGGGGCTTTATCCTGTTGGTCAGAAGTTAGAAGGTTACACGATTCAGAGATCTAAGGAGGTTCCTGAATTTAATTTGACTGCAGTAGAACTTGTTCACGATCAAACCGGTGCTAAACACTTACACATTGCGAGACAAGACAACAACAATGTTTTTGGTATTGTATTCAAGACAAATCCGCCGAATTCTACAGGCTTACCTCACATTTTGGAGCATACTACTTTATGTGGTTCTGAAAAATATCCAGTCAGAGATCCATTTTTCAAGATGTTGAATAGATCCCTATCGAACTTTATGAATGCCATGACTGGCCATGATTACACGTTTTATCCTTTTGCAACTACCAATACTAAGGATTTTGATAATTTGATGAACGTCTATTTAGATGCCACTCTCCATCCTCTATTATCCTCAGAAGACTTCTATCAAGAAGGTTGGAGATTGGAAAATGAAGAAACGAGAAACAAGGACTCACCTGTGACTTTTAAGGGTGTTGTTTACAATGAAATGAAAGGTCAAATTAGTGATTCATCTTACTATTTCTGGATCAAGTTTCAAGAGGCAATCTATCCGTCTCTGAATAACTCCGGTGGTGATCCACAAAAGATCACCAACCTTTCACATGAAGATTTAGTTGAATTCCATTCCAAGTTTTACCACCCTTCCAACTCTTGCACTTATACTTATGGTAATATCCCCTTAGAACAACATTTAGCTAAGATAAGTGATGCTTTCAAGACATTCGGTAAAAGACCAATTAAAAAAACCATCAAGGAGCCAATTGCACTTAAAGAGAATACAGCTTTTGAAATCGAAGGTCCCGTTGATCCTATGGTCCCATTAGATTCTCAATACAAATCGTCTCTTACTTGGTATGCGGGTAAGCCAAGCGACATCTACGAAACTTTTCTTGTTAAGATTGCATCAACTTTGTTGATGGATGGTCATTCTTCCCCATTGTATCAAGAGTTGATCGAATCTGGTTATGGTACCGACTTCACTATCAATTCAGGTGCTGATTCAATGACTGCTGCCAACTTCTTCACCATTGGTCTAAATGGATTAACCAAGGAAAAATCAGATGAACTGGAAAAAACAGTTTTACAAGTGTTAAAGAAGGCCTGTGAAACTGGATTTCCTGATCAAAAGATCAAGGCCATTATCCATCAGTTGGAATTAGGCAAAAAAATGGAAAGTGCCAAGTTCGGATTGAACATTTTAAGCTCTATCGTTCCAGGGTGGGTTAACGAAGTCGACCCTATTAACACCATTAACTGGAATGACATTGTCGTCAGATTCAACGAAGAGTATACCGTTCACGGTGACCAAATATTGAAGGATGTTTTACTCAAATACATTTTGGGCAAACCATACTTTAAATATGTTATGAAGCCAGATGAAAAATTGGCTGAAAACATTCAAAAAGAAGAAAAAAGTAGATTAGAAATTAAGATTTCTCAGTTAGAAGACAATGATAAAGAAGTTATTTACGAAAGAGGTATCAAGTTATTAGAAAAGCAGGAAGAAATTGAAGATTTATCATGTTTACCAACTGTTAATGTTTCTGATATTAACAGGGAAGCTCCATATGTTAGAATCAACCATAAAACTTCCGAATCTGGTGTTTCTTTCCAGACCAGACTTTCTCCAAAAACAAATGGGTTGACCTACTTACGTGCTAGTAAATCCATTTCTGCTTCTGAATTAGACCAAGATTTGATCAAGTATTTGCCATTGTTTTCTTCTTCTCTCACCAATTTAGGTACCAAGACCAGATCAATGGCCGAACTGGAAGATGAAATCAAGCTTTATACGGGTGGATTATCTGCTTCTTTCATGACTCATGCTCATCCAACTAATCCGCAAGATTCATTCCTGAAGTTTAATTTCAATGGTGTTTCTCTGAATTCAAACTTTGAAAAAATGCTCTCTTTGTGGAAGGAATTGTTATTGGAAACTGATTTCCATAATGTTTCCAAGTTGAGCACTTTGATTAAGTCTATGACAAGTGATAATTTGAGTGATATTGTTTCCAGTGGTCACTCTTATGCTAGAGCCACTGCAAGCTCTAAACTTTCCAATGTTGGTTTAATCCAAGAAAAAATTGGGGGAATTGAAAATATTCAATTCTTGGGTGAATTGGGTAAGTTAGAGGCCAATGGTGAAATTGAAAGCAAGGTCATTCCAAAATTGGAATTAATCAGAGACTCTCTTTTGAGAGCCGGCACATCTGGCTTCAAATATGGACTAACCACTGCTAAGGACCAATCTGCTAGCCACGAATCTGAAGTTTCTAGATTCAATGACCATTTAGGGTTATCGCAATACAAGTTACAGCCATATGAAATCAACAGAGATTCAGAACCTATCATGAGAGATTTCATCAAGATTCCATCCCAAGTTTCTTTCTCAAGTCTTGCGCTTAATGGACCAGGCTACACCCAAAAGGATGCAAGCTCATTGCAAGTTTTATCCCAATTGATGACGTTTAAGTATTTGCATGGAGAAATTAGAGAAAAGGGTGGTGCTTATGGCGGGGGTGCATCATTTGATGCATTGAATGGTCTGTTTTCGTTCTATTCCTACCGAGACCCAAAACCATTCAATTCAAGTGCGGTTTTCAACAAAGCCTCGAACGTGATTCATGAAAAAATCGAGAAAAACGAAATTACCAATACTGACTTGGAGCAAGCCAAGTTGACCATTTTCCAAAAACTGGATGCCCCAATTAGTGTCAGAGAGGAGGGTCTGAGTGAGTTCCATTACAATATTGACGAAGAAATGAAGCAAGAAAGAAGGGAAAATTTACTCGACTGCACTTTAGAAGACGTGCAGGAAGTTGCTCAGTCCTACTTCAAGCAGGGAGTGAACAAGAGCGAGTGCATCATTGGATACGAAGCAAGTGAAAAAGGATGGCCGGTTAGAGATCTTTAGGCCCACTTCCCATATAGCGTTTATTATAGCCTGACCTTGTATATAGAACCGATTTCAACAATACAATGTATTTTTAGGTTTGTGGAAGCCTTCCAATTTTTTTGATAACGTGACAATATGCAGCTTTTATTAAAATAGCAACTTTTCAAAAGACCGAGATTTCGATTGTTAATTTTGCTCATGAAAATTTACGCACCATGTGTTAATTTTGCCGAATGAGGATATCCACAGGTATATATTGGCTTGTTATAACCGGTTTAGTATGTGCGGTCGCATAATCTTTTGCAGGGTCTCACCTCTTGTGCTTTCTAGTGCACATATTTCCTTTTTGCTGTGGGGTGCGGGCTTCTCGGCCATACCAATCTGCAGACATAATCCAGTACCCGGCACTGCCACAGTAGAAAGTTGCTTGGCTGATTGGTTACAGCTGTTCTATAGCTCATTTCTGCTCTTCGGACTTACTCCACTAACACTACTGACGATGACTAGAGTAGTCGACTACTCTACAGAAAAGAACAACCATTTAATGCAGTGAAACTCGAATTTTGGGAGAACTCGCTTTTTTCACGACATGCATATTGGAAAAGCTTCAATCAAGCCGTGTTTGATGGGTTTTCGAATTTCGCAAACCCGTTTTGACATCTTTTTCTTCAGCCCCGAATCTTTCTACCCTTAGTCTTGTATCTGAGAGAGCGCGTGAACAACATTACCAATCAAAACTCTACACTACATTAAATAGTTAAACGTTCTCTTTAATGATCATACCACGTCTGGTATATACAATTCTCTATTTCCTGATATTAGGGTGGAGCGTCAATGCTACGACAATCACCCTGGTACCAGATGACTTATCCACTACTCTAGTGGCGCCCAGTGCCACTCCGCTATGCGAGACACAAGACCTTGGCCATAAATGTGACCAAGAAAACTATCCTTGTGCCACTATTTCAATCCACGACATCTACAGAATCGACCAAGGCCACCTCGAAGGTAGCTATGTTGCCACCTTTGACTTCCTTGCTCAAAAATGTCCTTCCCAAAGCTCTCTCAATCTCTTGAACTTTCTTTCGTCAGCAGATCACGTGACCGACGTGTCACGTGACACCGTCGACCTGCTAGACTTGCCTTGTGATTACTCAGCCATCGTTGCGTTCGAAGCTTCTCCGCATCCAAACGACGACTCCCAAGCTTGCTACCAAGGCCAGATTAGTTATGATTGGGATCCCAAGGCTGCAAAAAATAACGGAATCATTTCTTCCTACCATTACTCCTTTGGGTGTAATTCCAATGCGAATGATTTCCCAGCGTACTGTTGGCCTAAACATGCCATTGATGAAGAAGAGGCAATCAGTGTGAACCAATCCGGTGCTATCACCGAAGAAATGGGTCAAAATGAGCACCAACCAGCAGCATCAGCCACCTTGAAAGATGGATTGACAACTGAAGAACCACACCATAAAGTCAAGAGGGATTCAAATATTGCAACCCTGACTCAATCCGGGTTAGATACTACATTCATCACTGCCTCTGCTACCCCGTATTGTGGTAATGATGACTTCACTAGAATTTGCCAGGGTAGTAATTATCCATGCGCCACTTTCCAACTGCTCAACGTTCACTCAGTGGGGGGCCGGGACAATTCATATGTGGCAACATTTGATTTCAGCGCCGAAGGTTGTCCTGGTATAGAGTTTTTGGCTGAAGCGAAGTTCTTAACGCCCGTCAATAAGGCCTATTATTCCTTAAATATGAAAATTGGTGATATCGAAGATCCTTGCAACTTCCAGGCTATTGTTTTATTTACTGGTTCTGCCCATCCAACAGACTCATCTCAAGTTTGCTATGGAGGTCAAATTCAATACGATTGGTATTCCCAAGGCGCGAAATCAAGTCCTCAAGCAATTGTCGGTTCTTACGATTATAAAATTGGTTGCAACAATGGTCAAATGGATGCTCCTCTCTTCTGTTTCAGCAAAAAGCCCGCCGTTGTGGCTTCCTCTTCCTCCTCTGCTTCTGCTACTCAAACACAAACACAAGCACAAACCCCATCAGCCTCTTCTTGTGCCACACTTTCGGCTAATTGTGACAAAACCACAACCTGTTGTGATGACACTCTTACCTGTAAATCATACAGTCCTAATCACTCGGTTTGTGTTTCTGAAGCCCAGGTCGCCGCTCAACCAACTACCATTCTTTCTACTGCTCAGCCAACCACCATTTTCTCTGCTGCTTCCAACTGTTTAATTGCTACCTCAACAGTGAATGGTGTTACTCAAGTTGTTTACACCCCAGGTGCCGCTTGTACAACCACCCAGACGGAAACAAGTACAACTAATTTGACTTCTGGTTGTTTACCCGTCACTTCGACCATTTTAGTTTCAAGTACAGGTAATGACGGTTTTGTTAAGGTCACTGAGCTCTTTAATGTCCAAATTGGAGGCGCTGCTTGTACCACCACTGCAATAGCAACCTACTCAACTATTTTGTCATCAGGTTGTATTCCTGCTACATCAACCGCCATTATCTCATCAACCAACACTGATGGTATGGTTTATATCACTGAGTCTATTCTAATTGAAAATGCTGGTGCTGCTTGTACTGTTACTTCTGCTACAACAAAATTGGTCTCATTGACATCTGGATGCGTTCCTACTACTTCTACTGTTATCGCTTCGGCAACTAACACAAATGGTTTGGTCAATATTATTCAATCAGTCATCATTGCCACTGCTGATCCTTCATGCACCAAATTTGCTACTGATATTAGCACAACTGGTGATCATGCATGCACAGAGATCACAACTTCCACTCTTATAAGTACTCATATTCAGTCTGACGGTAACATTATTATTGGCGAAAAGATGATTGTCGTCATGCCTATGACGGCGTTTTTAGCACTGGAATCACCATTATACTCTTCTAAAGTTTCGTCAATTACTTCAGCGTCACCGTCATCAACTTCTGCGTCAACATCAACTTCGGAGCCAACATTAACATCATCATCATCATCATCATCATCATCATCATCATCACCATCATCATCATCATCATCATCATCATCATCATCACCATCATCATCATCATCATC
>JAKVQQ010000025.1:0-128469 GCA_030462855.1 Saturnispora bothae | reverse complement strand
GTTTCGAGTGGTGCTTCAACTGATGCTTCAACTGATGCTTCAACTGGTGCTTCAACTGATGCTTCAACTGGTGCTTCAACTGGTGTTTCAAATGTTGTTTCGAGTGGTGCTTCAACTGATGCTTCAACTGATGCTTCAACTGGTGCTTCAAATGTTGTTTCGAGTGGTGCAACCGGTTCAGAAACTGGTGCTTCAATTGGTGCAACTTCAACAACTGGTTCTTCAACTGACACTGGTGCAGAATCTTGTTCGGCTACAAGTGGAGTAACAGAACTTGGAACAGATGCTGGGGCTTCTTCAGGAGCATTAGATGTTATTGAAGCCGCCACTGAATTTGGTGCAATGACAGTGACACTAGAACCGAATGCTGAAACACCACCTTTCATCATATTATCATATGGTGATGGGAGCTTCTTTGGTGCAACTGGTGGTGCTTGAGCAGCTGGTGCTTGAACAACTTCAATCCGTGGTTGAAGAGGTTCAACTGGCGCAGCAACTTCTGGAACGAATGGCTCTTGAGCTGGTGCTTGAATAGCTGGTGCTTGAACAGCTGGTGCTTGAACAGCTGGCGCTTGAACAGCTGGTGGTGCTTGAACAGCTGGTGCTTGAACAGCTGGTGGTGCTTGAACAGCTGGTGCTTGAACAGCTGGTGCTTGAACAGCTGGTTGTTGTACTGGCAATTGCGGTTGTTGATCACCTAGAGTAGCATTAGCAACGCTTGGAGAATACCTATTGTTGGCCAAAGTTGAATAAGCAGGAGGCTTTGGAGAAATTGAGTTGAAGTGAGCATGATTGTCATGAAATTGAGGTGTTGGAGCATATTTATTGTTAACTTTAGATTTTCCTTGTCTACCACTAATAGATTGAGTCCTTGGACCGGAAATCTTTGGTGGTGAGCCCACTGATGGAACAATTGGGGCATTGGGGCTCTTGAAATATGGATTACCTGTATTAAAGTTTGGTGTGGTTGTTGATGCACCATTTGAATAAACAGAATTCGACATGTTCGGAACTGAAGTAACAGTTGGCAAACTAGCATTCATCTTGGATTGTTCCATACTCATTTGAATTTGATCTAACTCTAAATGAGAATTAATTCTGGAAAGCGCTGGCGTATTGTTAAATTTAGAAAATACATTATCTTCTTGTTTTTTAACAGGAACATCATCGTTATCACCAGAAATAAACTTAGTGAAAGATTTATCAAAAGTGTTCCACATCTTATCCAACTTAGGTCTACTAATTGCACCTAACCAGCTTGATCCCAATTGAGACAGTCTGTCAGTAATTTCACTTTGAGCAATTTCAGTGGATGGCTCAACAAATAAAAGCTTGCAAGAAATGTCATTTTGAGTAGAAGCGATGTATTTCTTAGCTTCTGTTACCATCCCAAAGTCAGCCAGATATCCTGCATGTCTAATCTTAACAGGAACCATATGAGGTAAGCCATGAATAAATTGAGCTGGCATATTGTCGGAAGAGAGCAGAATGTATTCATAAATCTCATCAATCATCATGTCATCAATGGAAGTAGGCAACATTTCATCACACGTAGGAACTAAAGGTTCACCCGAAACTAAAATGGCAATTTTACCATAAACTTTGTAACCTGATTTGATTAAAGATTCGCCAACCTTAAACAAAGATTTAGAAGAATTGGTGTTTTTAAGAATAAATGGTAAAACATTTTTAAAATTTTCAGCAATCCATGATTCTTTACCTGCAAACGTTTCAGAACTCATACCTTCTGGACCAGTAGATTGTAAAAAAAAGTTCAAATCTTTAGAAATCGAATTATCACCATAATTGATGTTAGTGTATAATTTCAATGTTTGGTTGAATGCAATAGGACCCAATAAATTTGAAATTAAGAGAGCCAAAGTCCAGTCACCTTTAGCCAGAGCAAACTCTAATGCTTGGATCTTTTCGCCTTGCTCTAACATGGAATGAATAGAAGAAAGTAAATTCAATTCCAACTTGTGAGAATTTGGCGTGGTCACAGGGTTAATGGACATAGAAATGTTTCTAATAGAAACAATATCAAAAACGTCACCTTTTTTAGCACCATTGGTGTCACCCAAACTTGGATTAATCAATTTCAACAGTGAATGTTGAAGATCACTATTTTGAAAATCGCCCTTGTTATTGACATTATCAGTTAAAAGTTTAACAATGTTCCAAAGGAGTTGTTCTTCAGAAAATTCCAGATTATCGGCGTTTCCATTACAAACTTTGGCAATCTTATCGTCTAGCCATTTAGAAATATCCTTTCTCCTGGTTTTGTTTTTAATTAATGGACCAGGAAAAGAAGAAGCTAAACTGGTGTCAACCAAAACAGATTTGAAATTTTCAATTCTGAATGAACAAGACGATGTACCATATGCACTAGGAACAGGAATCATAGACATGAAATTTTCCGCAGAAAAATCAAATAATGGCCATTGACGTCTAGATAAGTTTTCAGGATTGATCACAACAGGAGCAGGTGCAATAGTGATACTATTGGAGCCAGCATGTTTGGATTTTTGTGTACCAGAAGGTGGCATAACTGATTTTCTTTTGTAGCTTGTAGAAGTAGCACTACTTGTGACAATATTAGACCCATAAACTTCATTGATAGAAGAAACAGATGGACGACCAACACGAGTGGATCTTCTGTTACCAGAAGAATATTGTTGTTGCATAACTTGAGATTGCTGTGATGGTGCATATTTTGAAGAACCAGCTGCTGGATCAGGAAATTGATACAATTGTTGCTGTTGTTGAGGGGCTTGAACTTGAACTTGAGCTTGGGCTTGATTCATTATACCCATTTGTGGATTCAGCGGGGAAGCCATTCGGTTAACAGGAGATTGAACAAATTGTGAATTATGACCAAATTGATTGATGCCACCAAAATTGCCACTGTGTTTGGTGGTAATTGGAGAAAGTGCAGGAATGGCATTTGGAACAGGAATGAGATTTGGATTCAAGTCAATTGGTGTAGGTTCTTGAGAATGACGATGAACGTGGCCGCCATCTTCTGCAGGAGCATACGGATTTGACTTTCTACCAGCGCTTTGTCTTTGAGGAGGCGGGTAGTTGAAAGAGGTGGAATTGTCTTGAGGAACAAAAATATTTGGGACACCAACACCTAATCCAGGTGTAATACCTGAGTTCATTTGTGAATTGCCCATGCCAATATAAGGAGGTCCTTGAGTTTCTTCTTGAATGGTGTTATTTACATAAGAATCAGAAGCTGGAACGTAAGGATTCTTAGACTTTTTCTGAGTGACCGCAGGTGGAGCCGGGGCAACAGAAACAGCAGAAACAGGTTCTGGGAGAACCTGTTGTTGTTGTTGTTGTTGTTGTGGGGGAGCAGCTTGGAATTGAGGAGGGGCATGTTGTTGAACTTGAGGAGGACCATATGAGTTAACATTAGGTGTGCCCATTGACTGTTGGGGAGCTTTGGACTTGGAAGGAGGAGCATATGGGTTTTTCTTCTTTGGTGGAACAGTCATTGATGCTGAACGAGAGCCTGCAATTGATCCATTGAAAGATTGATTCATTGAATGGTTCATGTTCATGTTTTTGTAAGAGTTCATACCTTGATTAACACCATTAACAGGTGGTAGATGAGATTGGTTCAGCTGTGCCACTTTGGATGCAGGAGATTCAATCACCTCGTAAGGATTACGAGCTGGCTTTGGAGGCTTGACCTTGTGTTGAACAGGCAGTTCAGTGAAGAAGGAAGATGATGTAACAGAGCCTTGACGAGAAGAACGTTGGGAGTACGAAGATCCTGGACCGTTAAACTTTGGAGGCATTCCAAATGCAGATTGACCGTATTGAGTCCCTAAAAATTGGCTGTTCATAGAAATATTAGACTGACCAGTGAGATTAGCTTGCATTGGATTGAATTGGTGCTGCTGTTGTTGTTGCTGCATTGTTTGATGTAAAGTTGATTCCATCTTCGTGTAAACACTCTGTTTGGCTGTTGGGATTCTTTTTGAGTGTTTAGAGATGAGATCAGATGGGAAATCATAGGCATCAGATTTCTTCTTTTCCTGCTGCAATTTATTATGGGAGAAATGAGATTGCTGCTGCTGTTGTTGTTGGGGGTTGAATTGCTGTTGTTGTTGTTGTTGTTGTTGTTGAGCCAATGAATTGATTCCCAATCTCGCATTATTGGAGAATGAATTGGTTACAACAGGAGCAGAAACCGGCATTGGTTGAGACTCCGGAATAGTTGCTGGAATGTAAGGATTGTGAGAAGCTTGTCTTGGAGTGTAAGGGTTGTGAGAAGCTTGTCTGGGAGTGTAAATGACGCTATTCTCATTGGTGGATCGGTTCACTATGTTGATTTGACTCTCTTCCTCTTCAGAAAGCATATCATCAGAAAGAAGATCTCCGTCATCTTCTTCCAAGAAAGTAAACTTCGATTCGTCGGCATCGACTGCCGGGGTGACAGCTCCAGTAGTAGCTGCCATGGAGTGAGAACCGTTACCGGAATTAGAGCCATAATTGTTACGATTGTAATCATCATGGTCATTAGTCCAACTATTAGTATGCGATTGAGAGTCGTGTTGAGATTGATGATTATGGCTCAAATGCTCTAACGAAAGTTGAGAAATCGGTTCTTGCGAAGAATATTCCATTTGAGAACCTTCATTGTACCTGTACTGGTCAATTTGACCATTATCTTGCTGTTGACCGTAATGATCATAGCCATTAGATTGAAAAGCAGTTGAAACAGACCCCCGAGCAGACATGGAGCCGTGGTTTGCAGCAACATCATCATCTAAATTCTCGGCCATTGTCGACTGCATTTCAGCACGCACCTCTTTAGACAACTCATCGTAAAAACCTGCGTCGTCATCATCTTCAAGCAATCCATCGTCCAATTCCGAGCCATTGAGCGCTTCAAACTCGTCCGCCATTCTTGTGAAGCTCATGGGTTCACTGTTGGACACATCACCAGAGTTACGAGCGTCACTGAGCAGCGTCTGAGGAGAAATGGGCTCCTGTTCGAGAGATTCCCAAGGCATCGCGTCATTTGAGGGTTGTTGCCCCCAATCGAACGCGTTTTCTGTGCCGGAAAACCCGCCATCGGCTTCGACAAGCTCATCGAGCGTCACAGGTGTCGTCTGCTTCTTTTTGTACGACCGTCTGTTGTTTTTCTTGGCCATTTGAAGAAGAAACACATCTTCAACATCAAGTCTAAAGGATATTTGTGTCGAGAAAAAAGTTGAGCATGATGTCACGTGATTGTCACGTGAGCGATCTGAATTTTTTTTTTATTGAAATATTGAAATTTTTCAAATTTTTCACCTGAGGTTCAGTGTGTGATTCTCAAAATTATCGCTTGAAATGGCTAAACTGAGCGAAAAAGATAGGTTCCAGCTTGCACTTGTGGGGATCGTTCAGGATTTGGTCCAATCATCGCAAAGTGGGAAGTCCATCAATCTCAATGGGCTCATTATAACGCATTCTAAGAAGCACAAGCTTCACTCACAACCAAGATTAGTAGATATCATCTCGGCAATTCCACCAGAAAACAAGAAGTATCTTCTTCCACTGCTCAAGGCCAAGCCTGTGAGAACGGCCTCAGGTGTTGCAGTCGTTGCAGTGATGTCAAAACCTCACAGATGTCCTCATATTGCTTACACTGGTAACATTTGTGTGTACTGTCCAGGTGGACCAGATAGTGATTTTGAATACTCTACACAATCATACACAGGGTATGAACCTACTTCAATGAGAGCAATCCGTGCTAGATATGATCCTTACGAACAAGCCAGGGGTCGTGTGGAACAATTACGTCAGCTCGGACATTCTATCGATAAAGTTGAATATATTATTATGGGGGGGACTTTCATGTCTTTGCCAATTCCATACAGAGAAAACTTCATTACACAGCTTCATAATGCTTTGACCGGTTATGACGGTACGGATTTGGATCAAGCCGTTGCTTTTTCCCAACAGAGTCAAACTAAATGTGTTGGGATCACAATTGAAACAAGACCAGATTATTGTACCGAAACACACTTGGATGATATGCTAAGATATGGTTGTACCCGTTTAGAAATTGGTGTTCAATCTGTCTATGAAGATGTTGCCCGTGATACCAATCGTGGACACACAGTTAAATCTGTCTGTGAGACTTTTGCATATGCTAAAGATGCGGGTTACAAAGTTGTTTCCCACATGATGCCAGATTTGCCTAACGTTGGTATGGAGAGAGATTTGAACCAATTTGTTGAATATTTCAACAATCCTGATTTTAGAACTGATGGTTTGAAAATCTACCCTACCTTGGTTATCCGTGGTACTGGTCTTTATGAGTTGTGGAAAAATGGTCTTTACAAATCATACAACGCCAACATGTTGATTGATTTGGTGGCTAGAATCATGGCTCTCGTACCTCCTTGGACAAGAATTTATAGAGTTCAAAGAGATATTCCTATGCCATTGGTCACTTCAGGTGTGGAAAACGGTAATCTTCGTGAGCTCGCTTTAGCCCGTATGAAGGATTTTGGAACAACCTGTCGTGATGTTCGTACGCGTGAAGTTGGTATCCAAGAAGTGCACCATAAGATTCATCCTGATCAAATAGAGTTGATCAGAAGAGACTACTATGCTAATGGTGGATGGGAGACTTTCCTTTCATATGAAGACCCGAAGCAGGACATTTTGATTGGTTTATTAAGATTAAGAAAGGCTTCGAAGAAGTATACTTATAGAAAGGAGTTTAAGGGCCAGCAAACGTCGATTGTGCGTGAATTGCATGTTTACGGATCTGTTGTGCCGTTGAAATCAAGAGATCCTCGTAAATTCCAGCATCAAGGTTTTGGGACCTTGTTGATGGAGGAGGCTGAAAGAATCGCTAGAGAGGAACATGGGAGTGTGAAGTTGAGTGTCATTTCTGGTGTTGGGGTGCGGAATTATTACAAGAGACTTGGGTATGAACTGGATGGCCCGTACATGAGTAAGGCGATTTAGAAAGACAGGGCACACGGTTTTGTTTTTAGAGTTTTGTAGTGATAATTTAATAGCATTGAAAAGGAACCGGAACACATAGCGGAGGAAGAATCAGAGAGGTGTAGAGCAAGAATTCATCAAATGGTGTGAGAGAAGTTTATTATGAATTTTCTCTTTAAAAGAAGGGTTTCTTTTATGATACGACGTAGCAGAAACTTTGGTTAATACTCAAAATCAGGAACTAGTCATAAGTTCACGGTTATGTCAACTGTGTTTATTTTCAATTATTTGATATTCTTATTACATTTACTGTTAGTTGTTTACTGTAAATCTTTTAGTAGCACTTTAATTATCTTTTTCAACAATCCCACTCTTATAATTCTTCTATTCTGATTGTATTAAGTTTTATCATTCCATTCACATATGCTCTCACTTTCACACTAACTTCTACAACAAATTGTATCCTTTAAACGCCATTCAAATCATCCAGTGTTTCTGCTTAAGCTCTAAACACTTTTTTAAAACAACAGTCTCTGTTCTCAGTCCTCTTACTACGAAGTCAAATATCAATCTCAATTCCATGTCTTCCTAACAACCAGTATGTTCTATGAACAATATTTTTGGCCTTACTCAACCGTTTAAAGGCGTTTTTTTGCCTAAAAAAAGGCACAAACAACGTTAATTAGCTTCACAGCTTTGTTGCCTTTATTTCATTTACTTCTCAGATGCTTTCCTCCTTTACTACTGCTTTTCATTCTTGCTTCTCTCAGTGCTGAGCAAATATTTCCAAAAATGGACACGCGACAACCACTTTTTGCTTTCGAACTTCACATCGAATGAGCTCTGTAGCTGCGTTTTTTGACTCACCAGCGATTCCCTGGCGTGAGATCATTCTGGGATTTACTGTTGCCAACTTTTGTTTTGACAGCTATGTTTCTTGGCGTCAAATCCGTGTTTTAAAATCTCAAGGCCATATTGTTCCAAAAGAACTCAAAAGATTTGAGTCTAAGATCGACGAAGCTAAGGTAGTGGAATCGCGTGATTATTCTGTTGAAAAGCTCCAATTTGGTATCATTTCAGGTGTTTATTCCACCATTGTTAATGTTTCATTTATTGCCTTTGACATTTTGCCAAAGTTGTGGTCAGTTGGTGAAACCATTTTGGGTCATTTAACTACTGTAAACAATCCGATTGTTCAATCATTGGCTTTCCTCAGTGTTTTTTCAACTTTCTCAACTCTGATCGGTTTACCTGTTGCTTGGTACAGAAACTTTGTTCTCGAACAAAAATACGGGTTCAATAAGCTTACATATGGTCTTTGGATTAATGATACTATTAAAAGTTACTTCTTGACTCAAGCTATTGGTGGTCCACTCATTGGCGGATTTCTTTGGATAATTGATTGGTTCGGTAAAGAAAAGTTTGTCAATTATGTGACGATTACACTCTTTGTCGTTCAATTATTAGCAATTGTTATCTATCCGAAATTCATTCAACCATTATTCAATAAGCTTGATCCATTACCTGATGGAGAACTCAAGAGCGAAATCGAGAATTTGGCTAAAAAGAATGGATTCCCATTAGGTGAACTGTGGGTTATTGATGGGTCTAAGAGATCTGGACATTCAAATGCATACTTTATGGGCCTGCCATTTGGTCCAGGTATTAAACAAATTGTTCTTTATGACACATTAATTGAACATTCTTCAATTGCTGAAATTAAGGCCGTTTTGGGTCATGAAATTGGCCATTGGGCTAAAGGTCATACGGTTAGATTAATGGGAATTTCAATGGGTCATATTTGGTTAATCTTAAGTGCTTTCAGAGTTTTCATCTCAAATAAAAGTTTATATGAATCTTTTGGATTCTACAAGATCAATCCTGTCGTCATTGGATTCATTCTTTTTTCCGATATTTTAACTCCATTAGAAGCAGTGACCCAATTTGGTATGAACTACATGACTAGAAAGTATGAATATGAAGCTGATGAGTATGCTGTCGGTCAGGGTTATGGTGAAGAATTACAGTCTGCACTCGTTAATTTGCATACAGAGAATTTGAGTGCGTTTGTTGTGGACGAGGTATTCAGTGCTAAGGAACATTCTCATCCAACTTTGGTGGAGAGAGTCAGCAGGATTGAAGAATTGATGAAGAAGAGTGAGTAAATGGCATTCGATGAAGTGATATGTCACCGCAGACGGCCAGTTTGACATGATACACTTAGCTATCGTCTATAGTATTAACATCGATTTAAGTATGATACATATTGGCAATTGGTTCGGACTAGGACTAACTCATGTTGACCATAATTACATGTTTTCTATAAATTCTATAAACCACTAATCAATAAATGAAGGTTCGATATCTCTACAAACGTTCACGTACCCTTCAATTCTTTTTTTGTCCCACTTTTCGTTTTTCCACCCAGTATAAAACACTCTCCAAGGTGAGGTATCAATACCCACCGTGCCCACAGAGCGTTCAAAATACCATTTGTTCACTGGATTAGTTTTTCTTGATCTCCAAACCAATTCCTCGGGAAATTGTAAAAGTAAAGTCTTAAAGATAATATCTGCTAAACCAGGTTCACCCTGTTGAGCTCTGACAACAGCAAATTTGTCCAAATAAGGCACCCAATGATCAGAAGGTTCTTCTTTATTAGCAACCAATTCTTGATCAAATTCATAGGTAACGATACAACCAGCGGAATAATCATGATTGAAAATGATAGCAGCAATTCTATCTTTGATTCTGGTCAAATAATGGTCCCAATTGAATCTTCTACCAAATGAGTCTTCTATTAAATCTTGTAGTTTTGAGCTTGATAGAATACCCATTTCATTGAGTTTTTCCAAATCTACACAATATTCAAATTTAACACACGAGTTCAAACCCAATGAACGTAAGCTTTTAGACGTAATGATATGCACAGGAGTACCCCATTGAATGATAGTGGTGTTCACTTCTTTTGTTTGGCCGAAGCCTACAGGTAAAGAGCTTGATTGAGTGGCTCTGTCGGTTAAAATGGAATAAATTAATGGATTTGGATCATTGGAAATCAAATCATTAGAAGTAGTCATAATTCCGGTTGATTTAGGGCTACGCTTAATCAATTTAGCCATTTCTTTAAACGATTTCAATTTGTCTCGTTTTAAATCATCGTCTATCCAGTCGATTTTGCCCATATTGGATTGATTGTGTGAGATTGGAGAAAGTTCATCAATAATGGAGTCCAATTCTTGTTGAATGTTTATGAGAACATGACAACTATTAGGCCCTCTTTCGATACTGGGTATACCACCGAATTTATCATCCACAAAGACGATTTTTTCCACAGTGATAGAATCATCATTGGTTTGTTTCTTATTAGTCTGGTTTAATTCCATGATGGATTTCACTATAGCTTTGGTAACTTTTGCAGGGGGAACCATTTTTCTTTTCAAATCTTTGCTATCAATAGCAGTTGGAATGATGATTGGGACGTTACCGGAAAATAAAGGAACGCCTATGACATTGGACAAAACCGGACTAACTCCACCTTTTGAATCAATTTCAAAAACACAATCAAGTAAGGTAACGTTAGCAAATTCTTCCAACCTATGTAACATGTTTTTGGCCTCATTGAGATTGGATTTAAATTTTTCAGTAAGTATACAAGGATCAGCAACAGGGAAACCAAGTACTATCAAAGGACTCGCACCTAGATTAAGACAAGTTTGAAGCACTTTTCCAAAATCCTTTAGCTTAGATTCATCCCATTGTATTAAATCTTCCATTCCAACTCGAATAATACATGTTCTGATACATTGAGTCAGTTTAATCTCGTTCAAACTCAAATCAACAAGTGGGCTTTGTGTCACACTTTGAGGTACGACGTTGGAAATGAAATCATGGTAAACGTCATTGGAAACAACACGCGGTGGAGCATATGCTTCGTTGTAGATGTTATGTGATTCAAGTAGAGAATATTTTGCCAAATACGACCTAGCTTCTCGTTTACTGGCGGTACAATTGAGAATTGTTTGGACAAGCTGCTGTTTTTCGTTCATTTGGAAAACATTGGGAGTGTTGCTAAAGAGCCGCTTAGCGATTGTTAATGGATGTCGCATTTGAAGCGGGGAGTTGAAGAGAAAAAAGTGTTCCGGACTGAAAAATCGGTAAAGAGCGCGCTTAAATGGAAAATTACTTGTTTAGGTAATTTGCTCAGCAGAAAAGGTGAATTTTGATTAAATAATACAAGCGGGGTTATTGGATTTGGTGAAGAGCGCCAGTTTAAAAATGTGAGATGGCACATAAATTATAGAGTAAGTGGGTTGAATTTGAGTTATAACAGAGATCACATGCGACTCTTGTGTCCTAATAATTAGTCACACTTGAACTCAGTGTTAGAGTTCTTATGGTTGACATATATGGAATAAATAAAATCATAAATAAATATAAATCATATGTAAGGACACACACCTAGTTGGCTTCAGCAGCTAACTTTTCAGCCTTGGCAATAACATCTTCAATACCACCAACCATGTAGAAGGCATTTTCTGGCAAGTGATCGTATTTACCGGCAAGGACATCCTTGAAAGATTGGATAGTTTCTTCTAATCTGACAAGCTTACCTGGGATACCAGTGAAAACTTCAGCGACAGAGAAAGGTTGAGACAAGAATCTTTGGATCTTTCTGGCTCTTTCGACAGTAAGCTTATCTTGTTCAGACAATTCATCCATACCCAAAATAGCAATAATATCTTGTAAGGACTTGTAAGCTTGTAAAGTTTCTTGAACTTGGGTGGCAACATCATAGTGTTCTTGACCAACAACGGAAGCATCCAATAATCTTGACTTAGAATCTAATGGATCGACAGCTGGGTAAATACCCAATTCGGAAATACCTCTGGACAAAACGGTGGTAGCATCCAAGTGAGCGAAAGTGGTAGCTGGAGCAGGATCGGTTAAATCATCAGCTGGGACGTAAACGGCTTGGACAGAAGTAACAGAACCCTTCTTGGTGGTGGTAATTCTTTCTTGTAAAAGACCCATATCGGTGGCCAAGGTTGGTTGGTAACCGACGGCAGATGGAATTCTACCTAACAAAGCAGAAACTTCGGAACCAGCTTGGGTGAATCTGAAAATGTTATCAATGAACAACAAGACATCTTGACCTTCTTCATCTCTGAAGTATTCAGCAATGGTCAAACCAGTAAGAGCAACTCTAGCTCTAGCTCCTGGTGGTTCGTTCATTTGACCGAAAACAAGGGCGACCTTGGATTCACCTTCTAAGTTGATGACACCGGTTTCCTTCATTTCTCTGTACAAATCGTTACCTTCTCTGGTTCTTTCACCGACACCGGTGAAAACGGAGAAACCACCATGGGCCTTGGCGACGTTGTTAATCAATTCTTGGATGAAAACGGTCTTACCGACACCGGCACCACCGAATAAACCAATCTTACCACCTCTGGCGTAAGGAGCCAATAAATCGACAACCTTAATACCGGTTTCCAAAACTTCAGCAGCAGTGGATTGGTCAACGAAAGCTGGTGGATCTTGGTGAATTGGCTTTCTTTCCTTACAGTCAACTGGACCTCTTTCATCGACTGGATCACCAACGACGTTCAAGATTCTACCAAGGGTACCTCTACCGACTGGGACAGAGATTGGGGAACCGGTATCCTTGACATCTTGGCCTCTAACTAAACCTTCAGTACCATCCATAGCAATGGTTCTAACGGTGTTTTCACCCAAATGTTGGGCAACTTCCAAGACAAGCTTGGAACCATTGTTTTCCATAACCAAGGCGTTTAAAATAGGTGGCAATTGACCTTGTTCGAATTGAACATCAACGACGGCACCAATAACAGACCTAAATGTATAAATGTTAGTAAATTGAATCTTGAAATTTCATTGGCTTACTTATGGAATTGGAAAAATTTTGAAAAATTTCAACTTTCGCGATTTTCGACGCAGCTCGCAATATGATTGGTCCAACATAAAGACTAATAAAAGCATCTTCTGAAGTGGCAATTCACTTCAGACTTCGCTCTATATGAATCATTGAGGGCCCAATTGCCATTGCACGCTTTCTCGGGCTTCCAAACGCGTTTTCCATTCAAATAGCCCATTTTAAAAGCTAGAGTGACACATACTTGACCTTACCGATGGCTGGGGCTGCGGTGGCCATGCCTCTGGAGAGAGCCATGTTGGCCTTGGCAGCCTTAACAGCAGACTTGGAAGTAGTAGCGAATAATCTGGCAACCATGATTAAAATTACTTTGCTGGAAGAAAAAGAGAAATCGACCAGGAGGAAAAAAAGTTGAAAAAATTTGAGTGGACGAAGATCCGCGCTGCCATTTCTGGCGCCGGGCAAATAAGGCCGCGGATTTTCATTGGCTGGCGTGAACCAGCGTCAAAGCTGGCAGCTGCGATGGATTTGGTGCCGTGGAAGTTGGATTGGCCAATAGTGGCAATTTGGAGGTCCATCTGGATAAAATCTGGAGTTTCTGGAAGCATTCTAGACACAAAGCGGTACGACCAAAGGTTGGATCACTGAGCCTAAAATGGCTCAGCAGATCAGCAGTGCGATGGAGGCTAGTTTTACCCAGCTGACGACGCTTTGGAGAGTTTTGTGTAGGGTTGGACATTTTCTGTGTATTGTTTGCCTCGATCCAGTCCATCCAGTATTTCCACGCGTCGATTTCGAGCCATTCTATGTGAACCTTTGTTTTGCAGCTGGTGCAAATGTCTAGGTCGCTGTGCGGGTCAGCAGAGAGCGCAATGTGGGTCATCTTGGCTTCTTTCTCTAGCTGATGTTTGTTTTCATCAATAGAAACCCTTGGAAGGGCTTTCAATTGCTCGTGTAGAAGCTTTTTAAGCTTCATTATGGTATCTGTCTCTTTCTGACGAATAACATCACCGATCATGTTCATTTCGTTCAATTTTGTCCGGGTTATCTTGTTATCCCTGCAGAAGTACTCTATGTTGGTCTCACTGTCATTCTTCACACGTTGGAGCATCTCCAAAATGTCAAAAACGGGCTCCTTCTTGACAACCTTGTATTCTCTAATAGCCATAGGAGAATACTTCATCCATTCAATGTTGGTAAAATTGACAGCTTCGTTGACATTAAACCCATAATTGAATCCACTGTGGTACACTCTGGGGAATGTAACGACAAACTCTCCAGCATATTGGACACATTTATAGACACGTAATCGGTCGTCTCCCGGAGTGTAGATGTCCTCTAATGGGATCTGGGTAACAAGCTGATGCAAGAAATCCTTCTGTTTGCGTCCTATTTCTGGTGAAATGTATCTTTGAATGCGTCTTTCAAACTCCTCACAACAATCTGAAGGAATACCGTACCATTGTTTGGGTGATCCTAAATGGGCGTAATTTGCTGACATGGTATAATGGTCTTCTTTGTGCCAACAAAAGGTCGAAAACGGTGCTCCAATGTAGATCCAGGGCACTGACATGCCTGAGATGTGCTCTGTTGATGCAGAATCACTCTTTTCATCATGAGCAGAAAATGGCTCATGACGACGAGTTTGGGTTTCATCCGAGTCGTTTTCCTCCTGTTTAAGGGTGCGGTCTTGTGGCTTGTTGTTCTTTCCACATATGTATTTGAAAAAAGACCCCTTCGCAAATGGTAAATTTGTCAAATTCCATTCACTATTGCAATACTTCAGTTGGCTTCCATCAAGACTGGGCTTGATCCATTCACAAAATTCATCGTTTGCATCGCCCAACCTGAATCCTTCAACTGTTGCTTTTGTGGGAAATCCACTTATCTGGTCTTTTCGCTCGTTATTGATATCTGCACCGTATCGTATTTGAACACCATTCGGAAGAGACACTCGACCACAAACCAAGGACCAAAAAAGACCTTCCATTTCATCTTCTGTTAATCCGTATGTTGTTCCTTTGGCTTTTGAAACACCAAATGCTTTTTTGAGTCCTAAAATCCATTCGTTACCTATGGATCCCTCACCCCAACTACTGTTGATCCAATCCTTGAATTGAGCCAGCGTGAATATCTTTCCATCATGTTCAAACCCATAATCGCCGTCTCCTCCTAAAAGACACATAGGACAAAACCAGTTGGACGCTCTGGAGCTTTTTTTATTAGGAACGCATTCTGGATGGAACATTTCGTCACAAGACTCGCAAATTAGCATGGCTGTTGGTTTGAAAGAGTGGCAAACTGAACAAGAAGAGTCACTCTGTGGAATCAATTCATTCATTTCGCTGTATGATATTCGAGCTAAGTCAAAACTGTCCTTTCCAATGTTCAATACTCTTGATATAGTCTCACCTGTAATTGTAGACGCATCAATATCAACAGTAACGGTGTCCAAATCGTGCTCAATGTCGTCCAACTTTATATTATTGTACAAGAAAGAGTCTAGTGACTGTAGATCTTCACTTAAAGCGCTATTTTGGCCATCTCTCATTTGGTCCTTATAATACGACATCAAATGAAGGTCAGAAGCGGGATCCAACGACGTAAACTTATCCACTAGCGAAACATTAGCAGCATCATTTGGGGGGCTCAAATTCAAATCCAACATCTGACTAACGTATTCACAATACTCCACAACATTTGCTATCAAAGCCTTATCGATTGCTAGATATGCCCATTTGTGCCAGCTTTTTGAAACAAATAGATCGTGAATGTGCAGCACTGAATTATCAACCAATGAAATCCAACCATCCTTAAAACTATCGCTCAACACCATGGGAGGCTTACAGACCCCTAAATGGACATTTTCACTCAAATCAATTTCGCTTCTGCGATGGAACAATTGATAATTATTAAACCCCAATATGAAATCCACACGAGCTCTTGTTCGGAGTGACAATTCACCTAGCTCTTGCAACCGTGTTTCAAACTTGAACTCTTCCTCCTTAAGACCAAAGTCGGGCCTCCAACTCTCTGGAGGTTGGATTTTCAATATCCCATAGTAAGTACCCATAGAAAGCACCTTTTCGCTGGATAAAAAATGTATTGGATGCGCAAATTCTTCTTCTGTAGGCCTGAGAATGGCACAGTGCGGAATATTCAATGGTTCAAACACACCTTTCATGGGTTTGAATCCTTTAAAAAAAGAGAAAGAAGAGGAAGATAGTGTCAAACTGATAGTAGAAAAAAAAATCATGAGCAAAGAATTACATAGGTTGAAAGTGGGCGAAAGAGGGCCAATTTGGGTTCCTTGAATAATGGATTTTATTGGCTCTAATTTTCTCATTATTTTGGTCTTTTCAAGTCTTCATTTGAGCTTTTCTTCGCTTTAATCATTTTTCTTCTCTTCTCTCTATACCTTTATTCTTCATATGGCATTCTTTTCCTCTAAATTTCTACTCTCTGCGCGTGCAGCACTTTACTCCTGGGCAGCTTATCTACTTATCACTGCTCCTAAAAGTGTTGTGGAATATTCCGGAGTGCTTCTTTTGAGTTCTTCAATGGATCTACCACTATTAATGGTTAATGAGAAATCACCAATCTATGGATCCATTGGTATCTTGTTGATTTTTGTTGTATTGAATGATCTGAGTGCCTTGATGGATTCCAATCATGCATATTTTGAATCTAGTGTTGTTTTAAGACTCACTATGGCCTTTGGCTTGTGTGGCTATTGTTACTTAATGGATGCTAAATCGCATTTGTCAATCTGTAACAGCGTGGTGTTCACATTTGCGTTTTCCGAGGTTTGGTTTGGTATCTTGACGTACTCTGTGTTGAAGGAGGAGAAGATGGACAGGGCCAGAAGAGTTGTGAAGGACAGTGAGAGGGTTAGACAATTGTATGAAAGAGGTGAATTGAGTGCTAAAGAAGGTGAAGAGTTTGAAAAACAAATGGAGGAGGATGAATATAAGAAGTTGATGGCTGAGTTTGAGTAAGTCACCAAGATTCCAGCCAACATTGTGCTGGTAGCTGCAAGATTTACCTGAAAGGGTTATTATGAAATTGAAAAAGTATCAAGTATGGAGTACGGTTTGAGATTTTGTTAGAATAAATGCCCATTATAGTCATTGAGGTGGAATTGTTGCTGATGGCTAGATTTCTGGATCAACTGCTTGCATTTCTATGTATAAAGTTTTATACACCTTTAAATTTTTGCTTATGATGGACATGGACCAATATGATATGGGACAGCTAGTATTGACGCGTGTGATATGTTTTTTCAGCCGTAAAAAGATGTTTCGTGACATGTTAGCTCTTAATCGCATCTATCTCGCTAGAAATTGCATTAAATATGAATTACGAATCTATACTCTGGGAACTAAAAACTAGGTACCCAGCTCTTGGACGAGGACTAAGTGCAAGTGTCACTCAGAGCTCACACAAGTACAACTTCTACTTCTTACCCAAGCTAGCAGAAAGATTGGTGGACTCTTCAACAGCTCTGGCAATGGCACCCTTGACACCCTTGTCTTCCATCACCAGAAGACCAGCAATTGTAGTTCCACCAGGGGTACAAACCTGCGACTTAAGAACATCCGGGTGTTCACCAGACTCAAGAACCATCTTTGCAGTACCCTCCATAACCTTAGCAGCACATTGTTTGGCCACATTGTATGGAATACCCATTCTGACACCACCTTCGGCTAAAGCTTGCATCATGAGAAGAGCAAATGCAGGACCAGAGCCTACCAAAGCAGTAGCTGCATCCATGTTTTTTTCTGGCAATTGGATTGCCATACCCACTGGTTCAATTAAAGACATCACATTTGATTCAAACTCCTGAGCCTCTGGTGAAAATGCCACCACTGCAGTCCCACAGCCATACTTTGCAGGAGTATTAGTCATCACTTTTGCTATGTAAGAAGACTTGCAAACACTCTTTAATCGATCAATTGTCCAACCAGCTAAGAGAGAAATGAAAAGTTTATCTTTATCAAGGTAATCACCAACTGATGCCATGATATAATCACACATAAATGGCTTACATCCAAGAATAACAACCTGAGCTTCACCTACTGCCTTACCATTTTGATCACCATGGAAGAAACCAAATTCAACATCCTTAAAGTCCTTGTACTTTTCCATTAAAGTGATGATGGATCTTTCTGAACCGGTACATAGGTTGATTTTACCCGGCTTTGGACCCTTTTCTGACTTTAAAAGCGCAGAAAGCACTGCTTGGCCCATGACACCAGTACCCAAAATAGTCAGCGTGAATCCTTCCTTGATTTCCATTGAAACAATATGAAAAAGTGGGTGATTCATAGATAAAGATATCCTAAGCGAAGATGAAAAATTTAGAGTTTAGTGGCGCGACAGGGTTCCAGTTGTAGCAGCAGAAATGTCAATGTAATGGGGCTAATTTGAATCCTGAGAGAATGAAAATTACATATTTGGAATGCTCCAAGCAAATGGAATGCGATAGTGCCAAAACCCTCATTTTAGTGAAATTTTTAGAATATTATCCATTAACTAAATGGAATCAAACCACTCTATTTTTTTTTTCATGAGCAAAAAATGCTAAAACGTTTAAACCAGCAGCAATTGGCTTAAATAGATACATCTGTAGCTTTCTCATATATTCAGTAGGCTTTCCAAATTCTAACTATACGGTTGTATACTTATTAAAACAAAACATAATTATAAACTTCAAAAAAGCAAATAAAACCAACTCTAGACTCATTGCCATGCCTTGAAATTGAATTTACCAATGTTCCCCATAAGCTCTTTAACCGTCTTGAGCCTACGAATTCTCAATAAATAGTACATTGCAACCATTGCAAGTATATTGAAGCCAATGTAAACACAATAGAGTCCAATGTTTCGCCAACAATAATCATAGGACATACCAACGGTCTTCAAATATTCATCACCCACTCTGAACTGGCAAACAGCACACTGGCTGACATCATTAGGATTAGCCACATAACCGGTGTTGTACTCAAAGTATGTAGCCAAATAAGTCCCACAAGTTTCCCCTTGCGGTGGATTAACATAATTGTATTCATAAGCAGAACATTCGACCTTTCTGTCATGCAAAGATAAGGAAAGAATGTTACTAAGGAAATACGTCAATGGAGAAACACGCCACATAAACTTCCAAAATTTAGGCATCATCTCTGGTGTTTGACAAACACCGGTAAAAGCAATCGTAAAATTGAATAATAAACTCATAATGACATTGGCAGAAGGTAAATCGGGCGAACTGTAGACAATTCCCAAGGATAAAGAAGTGTAATACAATTGGTAAAAGAAGCAATAGGAAAACCACCAAAGACCTGCTATGTTTGCCGAATTGTCTAATTGAATAGGGAAATACCAACATATGTAATATATGGTACTGAATATAATGGAATATGGCAATTCATTCAAATATTGGGCAATCATTAGACAGGACCAATGGAAAGTGTTTGATTTGGATTCACGCACTTCAAATAGTTCTCTTGATGCAATTGCTCTACCTTGGACTTGTAATGTCAAAGGATTAGAAACCAAGATTGCTTGGAAACATCCAAACATAACATTTTGCATTCCAATGATGGAATGTTTGGCATCCCAAAATGTGAACCCTGTCACCAAACCACCAACGACAAACAAGCCAACCTTACTCAAAATATACGGCAAACTGCGGTAGAATTGCAAGAAAGTTCTACCACAAACAAGTTTCAATTGATAATAGTAAGGTGTAGCAAATTTGGCAGTAAGATTTTTGTCCATGGCATTAGTTTCTAGTTGTTTTGTGCTTTCTATCAAGTCATCCATTTCCTTTGTCACATCTTGATACATCTTAGAATTCAACCAAACTTCCCCCCAATTTTGCAACCCATTAGCTGGAACAACCGTTAAAACCTCTAAAATGTATTCAGCAGGGTTTCCATTTTGATCAAACTTTGGCGCCCCTTGTGACTCAAAATAATTCACAATTGTACTTGAATTGGACCCGATTTCACCAAAATATGCAGTTTGGCCACCCTTCTTTAATAACAGTAGTCTATCAAATTGTTCAAAAAGAGTAGCACTTGGTTGGTGAATTGTACAAAGAATAGCTTGTCCAGCATTAGCCAACTGTTTCATAACTTGAACAATGGCCCAAGAAGATTGCGAGTCTAAACCAGAAGTAGGCTCATCCAAAAATAATAATAGAGTTGGCTTAGCAACTAGTTCAGTAGCAATGGATAGCTTCTTTCTTTGCTCAACGTTTAAACCATAACCTGCATCTCCTGCAATACAGTCTTTATAATCTTCCATGTTTAAGATCTCAATGATTTTGTCAACATATTCAATCTTTTCTTCATCGGAAACATCATATGGTCTTCTGAGTTTAGCACTGAATACTAAAGACTCACGAACCGTAAGTTCTGAAATGTGTAAATCTTGTTGTTGAACATACCCAGTTCTTCTTTCAAATGAGGAGTCAATATCTTTACCATTGATTAATAAATCACCTGAAATAATTCCGAAATCAGATCTTCTAGATAATGCATTCAACAAAGTTGTTTTACCTGCACCCGACTCACCCATAAGCGCTGTAATTGTCCCCGGCTTCACATACCCTTGAACATTATCAAGAATCTTTTTCTCATTTCCTTCATAAACAATAGTATGTGTTAAGTTTCTCCACATGAAAATATCTGGGGAACCTAAACTATCAGTTTCGCGTGTGATTGTTTTTTGGATAGATTCATTATTGGATGTAGTGTACCCCAGTTCCAAATCATTTTCATTTTGAGTTAGCAAAGATTGGTTGATTTTAGCTCCCTTTACAAAGATTAACTTATCGGAAGAAGATTCAATTGGATTATAAACTTCAACCACAATACAATTGATAAGAATGTAGCCAACAATAAAAGCAAATAAAATCCCCAAATTTCTCCAACATTGATCGTAACTATACTGGAAGGCCAAATTGACATAGATGTCTCCACTCACAGAATTATCACCTGTTATATTTCTAGTTTGCGCTGCTCCTACAAACGCACAAACCTGATTCTCAATTGTAACATTGGCATATTGGGGGCCATTAGGAATAAGTTGCTCAGGGGAGCACTCCATCATTGTACCATGGAATTCAGTTGTTATCATTGAGCCAAATGCATACAAAACGGGGTTCACATAGGAATACCACTTAAACCACGGATGCATACTTGGCCTTTGAATCATATAGGATGAATACATGACAGAAGCCAACATGGCAACACCATTGATTGAATTTGCAAGGAATAATGTGGGCATGAAAGATGCCAATAGTGTGAACAATGCATTGACTGCAATGACAACTAGATTAACAAATAAAAAGTAAGTGAAGAATGCACTTACTTGTCTTTTCATGTTGGATAAGAAATAAATGATGAGCGAAAAACAAACAATACCTAAGAATCGAACTGGTAGGGCGACTATTTGTTTAGAAAGCAATTCTGCACTTGGTCGATACATACTGTATCCATATTGTTTGTTCAAAATTGGCTTATCTGAAAACAAGTTACTTGTTTCAGATAGACACATGATACAGAAATACATTGTTGAAAAGAAAAGGACACCACCTCTTGGAAAAGCACCCAGAGTGGAAGTGGAGGTGTTATAGAACATAGAACCAATAATTAAGGACTGGATGACGGCTGAGGCAACAAGAATAACAGTGTAGTATTTGTCATTAATGATAGTTCTGACTCTTCTTAGACAACATTGTTTTAATTGTTCATGGTAATTAATCGTGTACGGAGACTTTGACCAGGAGTACTTTTGTTTTTCCATTTTGGTAACGTCCTTGAAAATTCCGCTAGTGACCTCTGATTGAACAGCGGACTGTTTTTCTTTGATTGTAGAAAGCAATTCATCATATTCTTGGGAAGATTTCCAGATAGTTTCAAATTCCTGTGCAGTTTGTGGAACTTTAACTCCCTTTTTTGAAACTCTTGCCAATGGATCAGTGACACCAGTCAAATATTCTGGCGTGGTGTCTCTCGGGTTTCTGATAAACCCCATAGATTGAAAGTACTCAGCAGCTTTTTCTATTGGGCCAAAGTAAATTTGTCTTCCCTCGTACAACACGGTGACATAGTCGAAAAGCTGGTAAATGCTTTCTGAGGCCTGGTAAATAGTCACAAGAGACGTTGTCTGAGTCACATTTGTTGAAGTTCTCAAAGTGTGAATAAATTCCAAAGCAGTTGAGGAATCTAAACCTCTGGTAGCATTGTCAAAACAGTAAACGGTACCATTAGTAACCATTGCTTCTGCAATAGAAACTCTTTTTCTCTGGCCTCCAGAAATGCCTCTGACAAAATCGTTCCCAACAAGCGACTTCTCCACGCTTTTCAAGCCAAACAATGTCAAATACAAGTTCTTGATAGTAGCCTGATACTCAGCTCTGGAGATATCGTCGATTCTGATTGAGGGTGTTTTACAACCAATGGCAAAGTCCATTGTTTGTTCTACAGTCAAATACGGAAAATGGACGTCCAACTCTGGATTATAGATGAGTTCTTGAATATGCTCTCTAGCCATCGTATTAAAAGGAATGCCACCATAAGTAATTTCTCCCTCGACATCAATGTAGGTTTTAGTCTGACCAGCAAGAACTTTAAGCAACGAAGAACATCCTGAGCCTGGTTTACCTAGAACGAGAGTCATTGTTCCTGGAGAAGCAAAACCAGTCACTTCATGAACAATGTTTCTCACTTTGGAAACGTCTTTCAAGCCTGAATTTGCCTTTTTATTGGCAAAATAAGTGTAGGGAGCAAAGAAGACATCTGCCACGTCTTTTAAAAACAAGGCTGATGTGTTTTTACCCACAATTGTGAGATCCTTGAACAAAAGTTCAGCCTTTTTAGTCTTTATACCGGACTCGATGTTTCTATTTTGCATAAAACTGAGGATCTTTGCCAAATCAAAGTCTTCTTCGTCAAATTCGTAAGCCTGAACCTCCTTGCGCTTTATTTCAGAGAATTTCTCTACAATCCTGCCAAATTTCTTGATTATCAATTCATCGTCCTTCTTGATGAAATGGTAAGCATCGGCAAAGTCAGTTAAATATCTCGAAGAATTCATGCCTTCAGCTTGCTTTTCATTGAAAGCCAATTGCCCCATTTGTATTTTGTAGCTAAGAAAACTGTAAGATAAGTGAAGCGCGTGCAAGATCCCACGTTTGAGGTGCCATAAGGTGCTAAAGTGAAAGTATTGCGGATCGCTCGGAAGACGTTTTTTAAATGCGCAAAGAGCTTGAAAAGACTCTAGATGGCTTAGGAGACGGCGGAAGAGCTTCGGAGCGTTTTTATGGGCTTTTAGAGGCGTTTTTAAGGGATTAGTTGAAGCTCTGTCTTCACGGCATCTGCTCAGCAGGGTGTATTAGTGAAACGGCTTGAAAATAATGTGAAAATTTGTTCAGAGGTGAGTAAAATTTGGGTTGAGTGTGTATAGCAAAAATGGAGACGTCAGAATGCCAATTGCATGTATGAGGGTGCGTTTAATCAATTGAAATTTATAAAAATGGTTCTAGCGGGATGTACATGCACACTAGAAATATGTTTATTTTGAAAAAATAACCATCAAGACTGTAGCTATAAGTTAATATGCTTGTTTAGTTTAGAAGCCTCTTCCACGCTTTAATGTATTGGCTTTCCAACTTTCTTCTACTGTGATTTCTCTATATTTGTATGGATGTGATTTTTTTATTCTTCACCATCTCAAATTCTTTATCTTTTCCAATAATGGCGCCTCCATCGAAGTCTAACAAGCTGGACAGACTGATAAACTGCAAAGTGCGCGTTTTGTGTAAAAACAAAAGCCATTTCATCGGCACCCTACTTTCTTTCGACTCTCATATGAATGTAGTTCTCAGCGATTGCGAAGAGTTCAAAACAACGAAATCCCTGAAGGAAATCAAGCGTTTTATAGGTCTCATTGTTGTCCGTGGAGAAAACGTGATCAGCGTTGTCATGGAGGCCAGCGCGAACGCTGCGTCCCTCAAACCACAATTGAGATTAAACAAATCTAAAGGTTCTGTAAAGCCAATAATAAAGAAAATCACAAGGACACCCAAAGCCGCAACAGCGAACGCAAGTGCAAACAAGCCTAAGCGTTGGCTCCCCTGAATCCTAAGTGCATTACTTAATGTTGTATAAAATTTTAAAGTTCCTAAAGGTATAATGAAGCACAGAAAACAATGTCTCTCTTGATTCTTTCTTGACCATCGGTCATCTTAGCATGTAAGTCTGAATCTCCAATGATTAAGGCTGCGTTCTTGACTTGTCTGCAGATTTCATCCAGGAAAGTTATGACTCTCACAATTGTACCTTCGCTTTCGTCTGCATCATTCGCGTGTTCCATGATGTGTTTGAAGGTCTGTCCTCTGGCCCATTCATAAACAGTGTTGACAAGTGCAAATCTATCGATTTCCAAGAAAGAAGACTCTTCAGAGGTCATTTCAATGTTATTGGCCGTAGCAATTGCCAATTGTCTTTCCACAATCTTGCAGATCTTTTCTTTTCCCTTCTCCAATCTAGGCGTGTACAAAGGCGTAAAACCTTCTTCATCGTTCTGACCCTTCTTACCATCAAAAATGAAACAGGATAACAAGGCAACTATTTCCTCACACGTGAAATCACCTAAGAAGTTGTCGAAGATCAATTCTGTTATGATCAATTCGAAGCCTGCATTGATTTCACACGCAACTCTCCCCTTCAAGTTAATAGTCATGTTTTCAGAGTTGATATAGTCCAATTCTTTCAAAACATCCAGTCTCTTGTTATATTGAGGTAACAATTCAAGATTCTCCTCGCTCAAGGTTTGCTTCAAATCATTAATCTTGTTTTTAGTTTGAACAGTCTCACTTACTTTGATCCCATTGTCATTATCTTCCATCAAAGAAATCGTCTCAGGATCGACAAACATTTCCCTTAAGTCCAGCATGAGCTTTTCATGTTTGGAAATGAAATCAATCGATTCGGATCCCATAAGCCTGGACCAATCAATTTCTCTCCATTTCCAACAGGTGGTAATCTTATCGAGCATAGAAGATTTGAGCTCATTAGCAACACTAACATCCGTGAAAAGTTGATTAATTTGAACTTTTGTTCTCTCTGCGCTAATGAATTCAATATTGTCCCAATTGACAGAAATAGACTCAATAGCACTTTCTTTCCAATTGGTACACCATTTGGAAATATAGTCTGATCCAAATGCCGGATGGAATGGGAAACTTTTTGGTTTTTTAGAAGATTTAGATTTTTTAACTCCCCCAACCACTTTGACACAGAGCAACTTCCCATGTTTGAAACCCTGTTTCATAATGAAGGCAGGATATACCTGTCCATTGACATCTCTATAAACAATCAACGAACCCACTCTCAGCTCTTTATTGAAAAGTGGGTTACTAAGTGAGTTATAGATCATTTGAGAATAATTCATTTGGAATTCGTTCAATTGGTTGAAAATTGACATCAAGAGTTCTAATTTAGTAGGTTCAATTTTGAGCATAGCTTCATCTTGTTTAAGTTTTTTCTCCAACTTTAATACTTCCAATTGCTTTTCAGGTAGCATTGCTTGTGAACTATTTTCACTGAATGATCTTTTAATCATTTCTTCAACTCTCAAGGCTTCAATCCTCAATAAATTCAGAATCATTGAGTATGTTAACCTAAATTGAGATGACAATTTAGTAGGTGTCCCAAGGGCAACTTCTTTAAATGATGCTTTTTGTAATGGCATATTATAAGCCATGACCATGACTGTACCAATTTTGTCCAATCCTCTACGACCAGCACGCCCTGCCATTTGTGTAAATTCACCAGGAAGTAAATTTCTAAACCCAGTACCATCGTGCTTCCTGATGGATGAAAAGATAACCGTTCTAGTAGGCAAGTTCAACCCCATAGCAAAAGTTTCAGTTGCAAAAAGAACTTTAACGAGTGATTTAGCAAACAAAATTTCGACAACTTCTTTAACTATTGGCAAAAGACCACCATGATGAACAGCAATACCTCTTTTTAACATGTCTCTCATACGTAGAATTTGTGGTAACTCTCTGTCTTCTTTTTTCAATCTAGAAACAGCCTTCTCAATAAACATGTGAATCTCAGACGATTCCTTGGCATTACTGAAATTGACCCCCATGAGTGTTTCAGCATATTCTTCACATCTCTTTTTAGAAAAAACAAAGATAACTGCAGGCAAAAGAGTGTTTTTACGAAGATAGTCCACGAGAGTGACCCATGTTTTAGAATTCGGTCCATCTCTAGTAATGATCCTCTTAGTATTAGCAGCAGCAGCAGCAGCACCGCCACGACCACCACGACCAGCAGCACCGCCACGACCACCACGACCAGCAGCACCACCACCACGCCCCCCTCTAGCACCCCCTCTAGCACCTCTACCACCACCATTGCCATTCTGAGCTTTATTCCCTGCTTGATCTTGTTGAGTTTTCTTTTTGTTTTCTAATCTATCGACATGTGCGTTGAAACCTTGTTCAGAAAACTTTCTATCAGCTGTGATAAGTTTATAGGGCGTGTCCTTAGCAAAGGCAAATATTTCTAAAGGAACAGGTCTTTTTGGTGTGGAAATAACATAAATGTCCTTTTGTTTGGTTCTACCAACCCAAGATGCAAATTCATAAGTGTTTGGAACAGTGGCAGATAAAAGGATAACCTTAACATGCTCAGGTAACATGATGATGACTTCTTCCCAAACCACCCCACGATCAACATCATTAACGTAATGGACTTCATCAAAGATGACAAATTCAACGTCTCTAATGATATCTGATCCACGGTAAAGCATTGAACGCAAAATTTCTGTGGTCATGATCAAACAGTTTGCATCTGGATTAATTTGCACATCACCTGTTATCACACCAACATCAATGTCTTCAAATGTGTGTTTGAAATCTCTGAACTTTTGATTTGAAAGTGCCTTGATTGGTGAAGTATAAATGGCTTTTGTCATATTCTTGTGGGCCATAGAAATGGCATATTCAGCAACAACGGTTTTACCTGCAGAGGTGTGTGCTGCCACAAAAACAGAATCTCCTTGTTCAAGATGATAAATCGCTTCTTGTTGGAACGTGTCCAACTGGAAAGGCCAAACACGAGCTGGATTAGGAACCAATTCTTCAAAGTTTTCGATCTTATGATCGAGATCGACAATATGAGCCCATTCCTTCTTCTTTTTTTGTTCTGAAGCAGACGCAATGTTACGAATAGGTTTGATGAGTGAATCCGTTGGAATGAGTTGATTAATTTCATCATCATCATCATTTGCAGAATCATTACCAAATTGTAGCTTGAAAGTAGTATTTTCGTCATCATCTGAAATATCGGCATCATCATCGACTTCTAGCTTCTTTTCTTCCTTAATGACTTCCTCTTCTTGCTCTCCAACCTCGACTATTTTCTCATCTTCATCATCAAGCTTGTATTGACCAACCATCAAGCCTCTAGTGAATCCATTAGGAATGTCAAAAAGACCCTTTTCGTCTCTATGGAGATGTCTCGTTGTGTCCACACTTTTCTTCACTGCTCCAGAAACACCAACACCACCTGGCTGAAACGGTAGGTTGTCGGTAGTACCCATTTTGTTTCGTTTAGAGGTCGCCATGTACTGTCTATTCAAACTCATTGAAGCACTCATTGTGGACTCAACGGAATTCAAATCAAAAAGCTCCTCCATGTCCACAATTTGCCCGTCTATCCCTTGTCTACGGAACCGCACACTGGTTCTGGTTATCAATGCAGGTAGGTCCATCAACTTGTTGAGCAAATCACTTTGCCCCCCTAAATCCGGCTCAGGAATCGCCTGAAGCTCGTTCAAAAGATCCCACGACATTTGGGCATCCGGCCGTAAAAACTTATCAAAAAGCTGGCCCGAAAACTCGTCTTCTTCGCCCATAATTCGGTGTATATTGAGCTTTTTAGAAAGAAAGATGACGCGTCTACAGGTTTCAAAAGTTTGATTTTTTTCTCATGACTAAGTTCTCACTTCTTCCTCATCATAATGGCCCAATTTGCACTTTCAGAGAAGCCATTGCGTCTATGTGTTGTTTTAGTGGGTGTGCCCGCCAGGGGAAAGTCGTTTATTGCGCATAAACTTGTTCGGTATTTTTCCTGGCTTTCAATCGCCACCAGAAGCTTCAATTTCACTGACAAGTTTACCAATGAACGCTTGGAAACAGTTTTAACTCTGGAGGAAGTGACAAATGCCGCGAACGAAGCGTTGGATGATATTCTCACGTGGTTAGATTTGCAGGAAGATTCACCTGCGGTAGCGATTTATGACGCACCAAATGTGTCTAAAAATGACAGACAACTTGTTGAAACGAGATTGAGAGAGAAGGACATAGAAACAGTGTTTTTAGAATCATTTTGTGACGATGAAAGTCTGATCAATGAAAATTTGCTTTTAGGAGATGTTCAGAACACTATAAACCATACATTTCTGGCCAATTATTATGAACCATTGTCTTTGGAAACTTCAAAGGATCTTTCATTCATTAAACTGATCAACTTTTCGAATCAGATCTTACTCAATAATATCGACTCATATTTGAAATCAAGAATCGTGTACTACATTATGAATCTTCACGTTAAACCAAGATACATTTGGCTTTCACGGCATGGTGAATCGATGTACAATTTAGAAGGAAAAATCGGAGGCGATGCATCACTATCACCAAGGGGGTTCAAATATGCTGCTAAGTTGAAAGATTTTGCCAATGAGTACATTCCGAACCATGAAAAGCTACAAGTTTGGACCTCAACGTTGACCAGAACTAAACAAACATCACAATATTTACCATTTCCTAAAAAATCCTGGAAAGCATTGGATGAGTTGGATGCAGGTTCTTGTGATGGATTGACGTACGAAGAGATCTCGGACCAGTATCCAGACGATTTCAAGGCTAGAGATGATAATAAATTTGAATATAGATACCCAGGTGGTGAGTCTTATCGAGACGTCATTACCAGACTTGAGCCGATCATTATGGCATTGGAGAACCAAGAAAACGTACTTGTCATTACTCACCAGGCCGTTCTACGTTGTATCTATGCTTATTTCATGAACGTCTCCCAAGAAGAATCTCCTTGGATGTCAATTCCTTTGCACACTTTGATTAGACTTGAAATTGGTGCATATGGGACTCAAGTCACCAGAATTAAGGCGGACATTCCTGCCGTTTCTACTTACAAAGAAAAGGGTACAAGCAAATTGGGCGAAAGCATGGATTCTAAAACTTACCTTGAAGGTGAAGTTATTACAAGTTCAAAATGATTGACGATGCAAATACCCCACGCTCTTGGATCCTTGCTTTGTGCATAACGGCTATCATTACTTTTTTTATAATATTGTTTTACACACTCATACTAAAAATAGCCACATAATCGTTACACTTGTTGAACATATTGTCCCATTTGGTTATTTTATTCAATATTTAACAAAGGAAAGCTTATACTAGTTTTGTGCAAGCCAGTAGCTAGACCTCAGGGTAGGAAAAATCAAATATCTTGTTAACTGTTATTGTGTTTAGAAAGCTTATTTTGATTATACTAACTCGTTCAGCAAAAAAACCTAGAGTTGTACTATTTTCCATGTGATGATTAAGATTCTGACAAAATTTTGGACTAATGTTGCAGAATTCTTCTTACACGTTTTTGATTTCAGTCCAAATAAATATTGCTCACTTTTCTTACGATTTGGTTTTGTGTTTTGAATCGGCAAACAAAACTTGACACGTGAATACAAACATATATATATATATATACATATGATAATTTTCCAGCAAAGCAATGGTTGGAAAAATACCCATTATCTTCATAAGTTTCTTTATGTATTTAATTTACTATACAGTAGAAGAACTTAAATCCAAGCGATGCATATTTCTGAATCTCCCTTATTTTTTCACCTTTGTGAGCAACATTAAACAAGCTTACTCTTCTGCTCACAACAACTGAATTGAATGCTCCAACGTTAAATTTACTAGCAAAGCCGTAACCTTCATTAACAGAAGACAAACTTTGTGTCTTTAAATTTGCAAAAACCCTCTGCTTTTATTTTGCAAGCGTACTGTTTTTAATTGCAATGGACTAATTAGAGGGATTTCTAATGAGCTAAATGATGAATTCAGGTGACGAAAAGTCATGAAGTCCTCTAAGCTTGTCCAAAAAGTTGGCGAGTCAAGTTGCAAAGAAAATCTAATAGGTCCATCCTGCATTAGTTGCTGCTGTGCACAATTGGCCAACCCATCTCTCCTGTTTAACACTCGGTTTAGTAAATTTGTCCAGTATTGACGATTAGGTCGATTTTTTGTCAAGGTAACCTTCTTTCTTCTTGGTCTTCGAGAAAGATTGATGTGACTAAGAAATGAGTCTACTGTTTGAATTTTTGATGGTGACTTGCTTAAGTAAGCTACTTGGTGATATTTGCGACACCGGAGCTTCATCGCCAGTTTGAGTTTACTCTCAGTGTTTTTTTGTTTTGTGATATTTTGACTAGTGGATGTTCCAGCCTTTGCGTTTCCTGTGGCCACGAGAATCTTTGCTGGATCGACAGAAGTTGTCGCCATTTTTTTCTCCAGATGTGCGATCCACGAGCAAACGAAGGAGATAACTCTGCGGTTTAAAGCGATGCTAGATGTAGTGTGGTAGTTTCTCACAAGAAATCGCTCTAATAAGCGCAGCAGAGAATACAAAAACCGTCTCGCGGCTGTTTCAAGAAACATCAAAGCTACAGTGTACAAACAGCAAAGAAAAGAGCAAGAAAGATTAGAAAATGGGAAAAGAAAGGCAAAGTAGTGTAGAAGGATTAAATTTATATACAAACTAGGAAAGTCCGAGAAGTTGAAGATTTCCCATCTCCGAAAACCTATTTAAAGCCAAGAGGTTTCTCCTTAAGCAAATGACCAATACATTTCCACATAGTGGATACTTCTTTAGGTTCTGGCCAGCCCGATCCTGCCCAACGGATCTTGTAATTCGAGTCAATTACGTAAACGTACCCGGAATACTGGTTTGTCATGAGAATCTTTTCACGGTCTTCACGTGGGAGCACAGTGTCTCTCATAGCAATGAGATAACGATCATGCTGTTGTGAAGGTCTTGTTTGAGCCACTTTTCCAGGAGTGACAAACGAGTGAATGAGATGTTTAGACACATTTTCACTGAGAACAGCTTCGACAATCTGTGCTTCCGGAAACTGTTGTTCGAAAACTTTGATTCCGGTTTCGGTGAAATAATTGTCTTCTGAGCCTGGAATCTTGAAGTAATCTCTTGTCATCTCATTGCCCATGTCTGTTGAATAGACTCTCAAAATGGTGATCTTAGCTTCGTCAATTATATCCAATAGATCTCTTCTCTTTCCAGTCAAGGTTTTACCACGAATGTTTGGAAAATAAAGAGCCTTTTCGGATTTGAAATAAGAAGGAGGCGATTCAAAGAGACGTCCCTTGGTTCTTGTTAAAACGTGAAAATCGTACATACCACCATAAGCTAAGTCCTTTTGAATCGCATCAACTCTGGTTCTTCTTGTAACACCATCAAAGTAAAATTGCCACAGTCTTTTAGGCAAATTCAGATTCTCCCACGTGAGAATAGGCTTGCGTTCGATGTCAACAGTCTTCACTGGTTTCTTTTCAAAGCCAAAAGGCTTTGTGATTTGGAAAAATAGATGCTGTTTCGGCACAATTTTTTGCATAGATTGACCGAGATTACCAAAGAACCCGGCCTTAGTGGTGGACGTGGCAGAAAAGTGTCTCAATGTTGGTTTTAAACCCACCAATAGCATTGTTAAAGAGAAAGAAACGGGTTCTGAAAAATTTCCATGGTGAGAGAAAATAGAGTAATCAATATCTTCTTAGATACCGATAACAATGTCGTTTAAAACACTCTTGACGGGCCGTAACAAGGCTAAAACTTCAAGATCAGGTGCAGACGGAGACGGAGATGACTCTGGCAGTTTTTCCCGCGTCTCCATAGCCACGAGTGCGGGTGCAGGTGGGTCTTCACTGTTTTCGTCGAAGAAAACGCTGTCTACAGGCGCTTCATCGCAGATGGCAGGTTCCAATTACTCTCAGGAGACGTCTGGCAAGTTCAAATCAGTAGGGAGATCGCTTATGGTGCTTAAGGAGGATCCGGAGGACGAAAAATTTGGTCCTGCATCTGTTTCTTCATCTTTTGGAGCCTCTTTCCGGACTCACAGACCTTCTATTCACTCGAGTTTAGACATGGAAGGTCTAGAACTAAACACCAGTTTGAGCCACGTTTCAAACCAGAGTAGCAACGAGAAAGAAGTAGTGGATTTTGTTAAATGGAAGCTGAATCAATTATCAAACGCTATGGCCAACGTGATCATTCAGGTCTCACAGTCAGTCCTCAGTTTGACAAAGGCCAGTATTAACATTGGCGATTTATTACACCATGCTTGCGAAACCATCGCGCAACATAGATTTTTGGGTTATCTTCAAAGTAATCAGATCACCACTACGAATTCTCTTGGATTACGCAAGGTTGTGAAACTGATGTTGCATCTATTGGATAATGTACTCAAGGGAGAGGTGTATGACAAGTCGAAGTCGATCATTCTGAAGCAGTTCTACGATCTTTTAAATGTCTTGAAACTTGTCGAATGTCCTTCCACCGGTGAACTTACAAATTACCAAACATTGTTAACACCACAAATGTTTGCAATTGGGTCCAATGGGCTCTCAAGCGATCCAGATTCACCTGCTTTGAAAGTGGTTGACACGATAATGAATTCCATCATGCAAAAAAACACACTTTTCAGTGATCAAGAGGGATCCTTCTTGGCTCCGGTTTTAAGAGGATTCCAATCACCCGACCTTAGTGTGTTAGCCTTTCTATTTGGATTCCCGGAATTGAATAGAGACCACTACGATGTCATCAAGTTTTTTTCACGACAAGAAGAGGAGGTGCACTTCTTCTCCCAACGGAACTCAATTAAACTAGCATCTGGTGGTTTAAAAGCCCCATTCCGCACGTTGGATTCGAATTACATTCCTATGTCTATGTCAATTTCCTCAAACTCATCCACTGTCACGTCAGGTACGTTTGGTGGATACATTTATCCAAAAGTTCCAAAAAATAATACCAAATTGGAAAAATACCGTGGTAAGGTGTTTGGAATGACATGTTCGCATGTTGTTTTGAATGAAAAGGATATCAACTCAGAGGGAGAAATTAATCCTGAATCTGATGATGTTTCTATTCCATCTCCCGTGCTGATCAACATGTACAAAAATGCTCTCGTTAAAGAAATCAAAAAGTTTTCCTCAGTTACCTCACCGGAGTACTTGGCCTTCAGTAAGATGGTTAAAAAGATTGATGAAGTTTATCCCCAACGAGAAGTTTTGGTGAATCGAATCCATTCACATATGAGAAATTTACCAGTAGAAGAATTTGGTAATGTTATTTGGGGTGAAAGAACTGTTGATGACAACGTCTTGAGTGATTTGGCGATCATTAAAGTGAGTGATATTAAACATAAATTGGTCAATTATCTTGGAGAAGGCATTAACAACATCTCTGATCCAACGCTCATAATGTCCAATTTGAACGTTACCAATGTCATCAACCTCAATAGCAAATCTTTCATGGTTGGTCAGTCAAATCTACCTGTATTCAAAGTCGGATCAACAACTTCATATACAAATGGCCGTCTCAATGGTATGAAGATGATATATTGGTCAGATGGTTCGTTAAGGTCCAACGAGTTTGTGATCAATGGTGGAGATGATGCTTTTGCTTCAGGAGGAGATTCAGGGTCTTGGATTTTATGCAAAATGAGTGATCTCAAAAATGGTAATCACGAAAAGGGAGAACATGATGCGAACTCGTCTTTCATTTCCTCATTCATTGATAACTTCCTACCTAAGAAAGAAAAAGAACCACGAGAAGATGTTGTTGGGTTGGGTGTTGTTGGTATGCTACATTCCTACGATGGAGAGTTCAAGCAATTTGGTCTTTTCACTCCAATGGATACGATTTTGAATAGATTACATGTGATTACAGGAATCGAGTGGGGTGTCATTGGCACAGATGAACACGAAGATGGCTTCAACGAAGACCAATCAGACGCGGAAACCAACAACAGCATACTAAGCTGATATCCGCACTGCACGCAGATATCAACACTACTCGCAGCAAAATGTATATCTCTTACAACATCAGAATAGTAATAATCTATTGATTGAATAAATAAATAACATATATAACACCCACACGATTATATCTTCATTTATTGTGGAGAATCTTGTGGGTCTTGTTCCTTCAACCAGTGGTTACCTAAAACTGGAATGTATTGGTAGAAAGTCTTTTGGAAAAGAGGCCAGTTTTCGGTGAAAACGCAAACACCGGCACCCGCAGTGGCACCCCAGAAAGCTAAGATTGGGACCCATGAAGCGAACTGCTTAGTTTGGACGCCCATGATCTTGGATGATTGCTTAAGAATTGGAGCTGAAATGTACTAAAAAGTCGGTGTTAGTAAGAAGAACTTGGCAAAAAAAGGGCGTGGGCGTAACGACGTGAGAGAAAGCTGCATAAGTACCTTTCTATATCAGAAAAACCCTCACTAGAGCTATACATACAGCCATTTTATTAATTATGTTGACAAAGTAGCTTCATCAAAAAGTTTAAAAATTTGGACAAATTTTCATTGGCTGGAAAAGACGAACAAGAACAATCAGGTCACGTGATATTCACGTGACCAAATCTTATTGCCGGTTTTAACTTTTTTTCAATCGCCGGTTTTCAACTAAAAAGCTGGATCTGCTTCAGATTTCAACAAGGATTACTCCGTTTCTTCTTTAGACAATCTTCATGAGCGAAATTGGGGCTGTTTTGGGGCTTACTGAAATAACACGGACCGGGTATTATGGTACTTTTGTTCACACGCCGCAACTGGATGTATTGCAGGTTTTACGCAACACTCTTGTAGGTGTAGATAAGGATGGAACTATTGAATTCATTGAAGAGATAGAGACACAGGAGCAGGCCGAAAAGATATGTAAAGAAAGAGGGCTTGATTTTTTACACATTGAGAATGGTTTTGTTTTCCCCGGTTTCATAGACACACATATTCACGCTCCACAGTTTCCAAATAACGGAATATTTGGATCTACTACGTTATTGGAATGGCTGGAAACATACACTTTCCCATTGGAATCATCCTTTAAAGATGTGAAAGTGGCGAGAGAAATTTACACTAAGTGCATCAAGCGTACTCTGCGCAATGGTACTACTCTTGCTGCTTACTATGCTACGATCCACACAGAGGCTACAAACTTGCTCTGCGATCTCGCACTCGAATTGGGGCAGCGTGCCCTTGTGGGTAAAGTCTGTATGGACCAACATGCTCCAGACCACTATCTAGAAACGATGGACCAATGTAAACAAAGCACTATGGACGTTATCAACCATATTGAGTCACGTGACCCAACGGGAACATTAGTTAAACCCATTTTAACCCCCCGTTTTGCAGGGTCCTGTACTAAAGAACTGATGGAATGGATTGGGGACTTGAGAAGGCAGGGTGATCACTATGTTCAGACGCATTTGAGTGAAAATCAGAACGAAATCAAATGGATCGAAGGACTGTTTCCTGAATTTGACCACTACACCGACATTTACGCACAGACAAATTTGTTGAGTGAAAAGACAATTCTTGCACATTGCATCCATCTCAGTCAAGGTGAAATGGAAATGTTGAAAAAGTATGGTTCTAATGTTTCACACTGTCCTACTTCTAACTCAAGTATCACTTCTGGTGAAGCCAGAGTTAGATGGTTATTAAATAATGAGATTGATGTTTCTTTAGGTACAGACTGTTCTGGTGGGTTTACACCTTCTATTTTAGAGGTGTGTAAGCATGCGCATCTTGTTTCCCGTCATCTAGTTATGAAAAATGGTAATGATAAAGATAAGCTGTCAATTGCAGAAGTTCTTTATTTGGGTACGATGGGTGGCGCTAAATCACTTAAACTAGACCATATGGTTGGTTCTTTTGCTAAGGGCAAAAAGTTTGATGCCCAGTGGATTCAATTGGATGTCGAAGGGTCGAATGTTGACACATTTGAGTTCCAAGACCCTAAATGGGGGGAAGAGCCGGAAGAGGTGAGTATGCATAAATTTGGTGACTTGATTGATAAATGGGTGTTCAATGGTGATGATAGAAACGTAAGAAAGGTTTGGGTCAATGGTAGACAGGTGTTATAAATTTATAAAAGATTCCGGTTTCAAAAGTTGTATTAGTAGTTATTATATAGTACAGAATATTCGTATTTCAGAAAAAGCGTCTCTGATGCTAATGGTAACATAGAGAATACAAAATAGGCAAGTTTGGATATTTCACCTGCCATTGTGCAACAAAATCGTTAATGCCATCTTCCCAACAAGAATCAATTTTACAATCTTCCATCAACTTTTCCAGGCCATTGGCCAGCTCCAAAATGGCTTTACCACCAATTTTGGCATTTTCATGATCATCTCTAATATCAACATTGAAGACGTGACATTTACGATAAACATTATCAGTGTCCCAATAATTTCTATTTAGAAAGTCTTCATTGACTAGATCAAAACATCTTTCCTCACAACAAATGACAACATCAAAATCCAGTTCGTCCTTGAACCCCTCGTGATCAATTCTTTGAGGTGGTTGGTTATAATAAGGCCATCTTTCTGGACAATCTTTAATTTGGATATTTCTAAGTGTCATATCAAGAACACCTGAACTACGATGAAGTTTAGGATCATTAGATTCGCTCATTTGGTCTTCAATTACTTTAAGGATATGTTTATATGGTGTTGTGAATGGGAAAACATTGGGTTTATCTATCGAAACACCTGGAAGACGAACGGCTGATCCCGTACCGTATGAACGTACTTTGAACCCCGCGGTTGAAAGTACTCGATGTGCCTCCATAGATCTGTTGTTGTTTGAAGCGCACACCGTACAGAATGTGAGTTGGGGTACAGTATTGGACATGAAGATTGATTCTTGAGAGAAAGAAGTGAGAGAAGAAGAAGGAAAAATTAAAGATGGAATCAAATGTGTGCGAAAAGAAAATATGAAGAAGGCTTTTGGGCTGAGGAAGAGAGTAAATAGGACATGAATAAAGTGGTTGTAACTGAATAGATAAGGGGGACGTTTAAAAAAAAACTGGGACAAACAGGTCCAAATTTGGCGCCACTAGTGTAAAATTTGCTCTACTGAAAATAATTGTATAGTGAACAATATGAAATGAAAGAAATTGAAGAGCAGTTGTTTCAAATGTGATAGGTTTAGTTCAGTAAATTTTTTGGGTTACACTGAGCTTATTTGAATAGCATAAACGTGTAAACCGTTAATGCTTAGGCCAGAAGAAACAAATTACACAATAACTCACCACTTAAACAGGACTTTAGCAGCACTCAAAAAACGGCACTGTAACATTCTTTTATTTTAATTTTAAGATGTTTAAAATAAAATGTTTTTACCTCTAAAAAAGAAGAATGTTTTATGTTTCTAAGGAAACTATCGAAATGCCGGTCAAGCTTGAAATCCCTTTAATAAAAAAGCATAACTACTGAGATGAATTCAATACTCACTATACTCACTAATTTTAAAATACCACTCTTTTTACCTAACATTCTCATAAACTCTCCCACTCCTCAATCCAGCAACCAATTCTATAAAATACCGTGCTGAGCAAATTACATGTGTACACATAGTTCAACCAAAAATGGTCCTTTCTAACCCATAATTTTACAAACAATACCTGTGAGTATCCACTAGCAATTCTTTATTTACTTTACATATATATGCGGTGCTCACCTCACTATCAATTTCCAATACAAACATAATTCTAAACTAATTTTTTTTTCGCTCGTACTTATCAACACATGTATACCTTCCTCTGAGAAATGCGTATATCGCCATTATCAGCCTCTATTTGGGGTCCAGTAGCTTTATCCATACTCAGCCGTTTATCTCACGCAGCAGTAGAACCAATTGGATCTGAAATGGAGATTTCACTTTCACTTTTCAGCCGTCCAGATGACGATCAAGGAAAGTTATACAAAGAACGATTTAACTTTGCATCACATGATTGTGGGGCAACGATTGTTAAGACAAACAAACATGCCAGGTCTGCTAATTCCATTCTTAATGAAAATAAGGACACTTACCTCTTAAATCCATGTGATGCATCGTCTCAATACATTATAATTGAACTTTGTGAAGACATTCTAGTTGATGAAATAGAGATATCGAATTTTGAATTTTATTCTTCGATGTTTCGAGATATTCGTGTTAGTGTCAGTGACAGATTTCCTACAACAGATTGGCATGTTTTAGGTGAGTTCCATGCCCAAAATCTACGTATTCAACAAAGATTTCCTATTGAAAATTCGATTATCTGGACTAAATTTGTAAAACTGGATGTTTTGAGCCATTATGGTGATGAGTATTATTGTCCCATTTCATCATTACAAGTATTCGGCACTTCTATGATTGAACAACTCAAAGATGAAGAAGAATCAGTTGCTGTATCTACATCTAGTTTGAACATCAATTCATCATCAACAAAATCAATTGCTATTCAACAGCCAACACTTTTGGATCCTTCATTGTATGATACATCATTAGGATTTTCCAATGTTAATTACGAGCAAGATTGTATTGCTAGACCAAATATACCCTTACAACAATTTCTATTGAATTTAAATAACAATACATTTACAAACGTAAGAAGCAAAAGTTCAAGTTTATATGAAACACAAGATCAATGCTTACCACAAGATGCCCCTAAGCTTGCTCCGCCTCAACCAAAGGATTCCATTTATAAAAATATCAACAAAAGATTGGAGGAATTGGAAAGAAATTCCACTATTTCCTTGCTTTATCAAGAAGAACAAACAAGAATATTATCACAAGCGTTTTTGGATTTTGAGTCTATTCAATTGGCCAAATTCCAAGTATTGATTAATGAACTAAATGCGACCTATGTTGCCAATTTAAATTTAGTTGCCCAATTGAAGTCGGAAATGAAGGTATTAAAATGGGGGTTAATGACTGTTATTATCTTGGGGTTTATTTGGGGGGTCCAGGGCGACAACTTGAGAGATTATGCGTTGAAGGTGATTTCAAATCTCACGGGCAAGACATCATCGAAGAAGATTTCATCAGCGTCATTGAAGTCGAGTGCAGGTGCAACTCCGAGTACTAATGTGGATGTGGGTCGAAATGTTTCACCAAAGGCTTCTGTGTCAATTCCAATATCGGGAAAAGGTCCGGTTGGGACCAGGGGTAAAACTGAAGCTCCGATAACACCCGGTGGAATTGGCATGCCTCAATTGGTGGAAATTCTTGGAATAGACTATAAGTTGAGCAACATGCAGGGTGAACTTGATGAAAAATCGAACAATAGACGTGGTAATGGACATAAGCATAATTCCAGTGTTTCCAGTAATTTGAGTTTCGCTAGCGAATCTACTAATTATAGTGAAAGCGATGGAAGTTTAGAGACCAGAGACGGGTCCAATGTTACTAATGACGTGGACTCGACACTTATTTGAACCATTGCGGATGAGGATGAGAGGTTCTCAGAATCTATATAGAGGTTTAATTTTGACTTGAGTTATACTTGAGTTATGAATATTGAGTAGCAAAGCTTGAGTGTAAAAACAGTAAGCTGTGTTTTAGTTAACCGTTTGCGCTCTTTCAAATTCCATTGTGTATTAGGGATTTCAGAGAGTGATTCAAAGGCGTTGTAGCTGATCCAAGTTAGTTGAAGCTAATTTATTAATTAATGTTGACTGTTCATCTTGGAAAGAAGACACAACATTTTATCCAATTTTAGCTTTAACAGGGGTAAATTGAACCTTTGATTTAGTACACGCGATTCAGTTAAACCGGGATCAGCGTGATATCTATTTAAAACACACTAATATTAAGTTTACTTAGCTCTGTCATTTTTTGATGTAAATAAACAGAGTTAGTTTTTGTTTGTATGCACAGCTTCATGTCCAATGCACATCATGTTTTAATTGTAAACAAGAAGGTGATATCACTATAAGCGTGATTTCAGGAGAGGGCCGTTGGTACCTGGGATTATTGCTCAGCATCCTGTAAGTAAATTGTTAGTTCATTTAAAGCCAGTAATTTGACCAGCAGAAAACATGCACGTGAATTGAGTTTGGCAAATAAACAGATAATAATGTATATAAACTGTTGTAGTACGTACAAAATTGAGTGCAAAAACATAGCTATCAACCATCAGACATAAAACATAAGTGACTATGCAGATAATTTATAAGTTTACCACTCTTACGGAAGCTTGCGATAGTAGCAAGGGGTATAGTCCCTATCCCCATGGGGAAGGAAGCAATCCTAGAGTGGCGTGTTTTTTGATTTCAACCGTTAGTTTTTGATTGCTCTATTTTGCAGAGAATGCTTAGTGTGTAAGATATGAACTTGCGTCTGTGGCCGGAAAACAAGTGGGAGTTGAGAAGAAGTGAATTAGCAACTAAGTGCGTACTTTCCTTAGAGGTAGAAACCAGTCTACTGAAAATGTTCAGCTCGCACTGTATGGTAATTAATTTGGTATTCATTCATAAGTTAATAACTATATAGTAAACATGGCCCATTGCCAGATCATTAGTAGAGACAATAGTTGGATCAGCCAAAAATAGCTAGATATAGGCCCGAAAGGGCGAGCAATGGACGCGCCAATTGCATGACAATGTACTCCAGTGGTATAATGCGAAATGGCTCGCGCGGCTAGCTAGCAGAGATGGATGCTATTGGACGTCGCAGTCATGGATGCTATTTGAGGTCGCATTCATCGACACAGGAGCAATCCGCAGTGCTAACGCTCGATTGAGTACTGCCGCACGAAAAACTGGAGCAAGTAGGGGAATCTAGAGTCAAAGAGCTGGATCTTGACTGCATTGGAGAGTCTAGAAGTCCGATTTTATTGAGCTCGAACATGAGATTGGTGAATCCAGCGTGGTTGAACTTGTCAAGCACCTGGAGCACGCCTAGTGGCGAGTACTTATTTATCAGCACATCGCTTGGAGCCTTGATGAGATCGTTCAGCAGCGTAATGATGTTTTTTATATCACCCAGCGTTTCTCCATTAGGTTGGAACGTGTCCAAGAACGCTTCGTCGCTGAGGCCCTGCTGCTGAACTTTGTGTAAATATTTAACACCAGTGTCTAAATTTAAGATCGAGCATGCAAAGATGAAGATGGAGAGTCCCAGTATGGGGGTTGGATAATCGAGAAACTCTTTGTGGAACAAGGTCAACTCTCCCAAGAATCTCGAAACTGCCAGAATTGCGCTGACTATTGGCGAGTTGGACTTGAAAAACAGAATGTTCTTCTTGCTACCGCTGTAAACCTGGCTTTCCTTCAGATCTGGATCTGAGAACTTCACTGCCAGCTGTAGAATGTCTTCGATGTTGATGGAGCCCACTGTCCAGTTCAATGTTGTGAGAATATGCACCTCCATCTCTTTGAACATGGACGCATCGTAGACGTTCGAGCACATGGAACTGAGTTCGTTCAACGTAGGGACCCTTGACTTTTTGTCCTCGTACTTAGCTGCAATCCACAACGACGTACACCCAATCAACTGGTAGTGTTTCTTGAACACAATCCGCTTAGAGCAATATCTATCGATGATTTGCCACGTCAGAAACAGCGTCTGAGGCTTCAGCTTCAACGACGAGTGGATCTGTATTATAAAGTTCACTAAATACGGTCTCATGAACCACTTGATTTCCGGCTGCAGTGAGATCATACAAGAGGAGGACGAGGTGTTCGACTCCAGCTGGGCCATATTTTGTGTTATTTCACTAATGTACTCATTCACCACTGCCTTGTTGGTATAATTCTCGTGTGCTTCTACTAGACTGGAGTACATGGCCGAGGAACAGAACGTTAGTCTCAAGTTATTGTGAGAGGGGGGGCTCCAAATTATATATATATATATATATATATACATACTAGAGGGGGAAGCGCGGCCAAAACGCGCTAGCGCGTTAACCAGCGAGGTTAAAGCGTGTTCACGTGGGGTTGAGAACTCTGAATTGTTCAAAAAAGGTGTCATTATGCCCCGCAGAACGGGGGCTATCGTTTGAGCCTATTGCCCTGTGGATCGCACTACTGGAACAGGTTTTATACTGGCTATTGCTGCTCTGTTTACGTCTTTCCTTATGGGAGCTAATTTTTTATTACGGAGACAAAAAAACGAAGGGAGGGAGAACAACAAAGAAACCGGCAGCGACTGGATGCAGAGTACGTACAGCGCGAGCGCGTGGGTGGAAACCGGCTGCATCGAATAGCCGGAACAAAGGGTTTTGGTATGCATTTTGGTTCTGGGATTTAGATCCAGATTTGGAGATTGCTGGTCACGTGACCTTAAGGTAAGCTGGCGTATGGCTCATGAAGGGAGTGCGAGAGGCTGAGGTGATTGGTTGAAAAAAGCGTTGGGGTGCGTTTGATGGTGGGTTTAGTGGTGTGAGGGGTGGATGGTGCGAGAGGTGGGGTTTGATATGGTGAATTTTACTATGGGTTTAGCGTGAGTAAGAAGATTCACGTAATGGGGGTTTAGCATGTGTGAGACATTGTGTTTTGTTGGGAGCACACTTAATGTCACTTTAGACGTGCTATGTGGTGATGTTCATGCTATTTCAAAGATAAAAATAAGCTTGTGTCCGTCTTTTCCCTCCTCACACCCGCACAATCATCCAATGATTCTCAACTGTTTCCACAAGCCACTTTCGGTACGACTTGAACTCTGGTTTAGACTGGAAGATTAACTTGTAAACTGAAATTTTAACTTAAAAGTCACCACCTATGTGTTTTGTGCTACACTCCTCTCACATCTCACTACGCTCCTCTAAAATAAAATACACCCCTCACACTCTTGAAAACTACTTCTACAGCCGTTTACTCTGCTACTTTTATTTCTTCACATTCAATTGATCCATACAGATCAATCGGCAAAACTGCTTTCCTTCAACTCATGTCCAAAACTAACTATCAACTTAATCTTTGACTTCAAAAAATCCACTCTGATTGTACTTGAACATTCCTTTCATATCGTGATTCAACCGCGTATGACTTACACTCCACTCATGAGCAATTCTTATCACACATCACCGTTACACAAATATACTAACAAATGGTCACGGAGCACCTCCACCAACGTATTCCCACAAACACCGCGCAGAGAAGCGTGGTTCTTGATTCGTACTCTCTTTTTGGCCCTATTGGGTACATAAGTCAAAGCTATTATGCCCATCATGTGTGTATGCTAATTACACAACTGTACATTGATGTATGCTAATAATACACTTGTACATTAGTGTGTATGCTAATTATGGTACATTAGAGTGATGCCTTTATGGTACATTAGAGTGATGCCTTTATGGCCTCGATAAGCTCTGCGCTCGAGATCATTCCTTTCTCCTTTGTTACTACTCCAAAAATAAGGCGACTTAAAGAATTCATTCGAATATCTCCCAGCACATACAAAACACATTCAGACCCTTACAAACCCACTCAATCACACCACAAAAACATTTGAAAGCCTTTCTTTTTAGTATACTTTGATTTAAAATTAGCTCATCATTATATCTACAAATAGCATACATTACACCATCCATGACATTCCCATTAGTTCACTTTCTGCACAGTGGACATGTCCTATTTCCTGCTTCAACCCATGTAAACAAACATCTGACATGAAAAACGTGAACGCAATTACTCAATCTCATTCCAAAACCATCCATCAAATCCAAGCAAATGGCACAAAGACCATCAATATCTTTAAGCACCACACCTATTTCTGTTCCGCTGCATTCTTGAGCAAAAGGCTGAGAGTCTAATTTGATCTCCCCCATATTCGTACTAAACACCGGTTTTATACCTCTTTGATCCAATGGAGTAGAGGTGGACATGAGTACTGAATTAACATTTGCATAATATTTAGGCATAAATTCGAGTAGAATGTCATTTTTATTCAAAACTGTTGCATATGTTGTTATTTGCCACACACAGTTGGAATGCATATTGAAAGATAAACATTGAATGTCAAATGAATTTAATTTGATATCTGATTGATTAATAAATCGTGGATTGTAATTTGAACTGGGGACAAGAATTGAATTTGTTATACCAACCATTACAATGCCTTGATTTGATCCCAAATCCACCTGAATCGCCTTTAGTATATGCATACGTTTATTAGATTGTGCTTGATCGTACATTGTTGTATGCACTAGATAAGCCAATTTTATTTCATTTAATAATTGGCAAAGTGGCTGCAATGTTATCAAATCGTACGCTTCAAATGCATGAATTAACTCGTCGTCGCTGAGGTTTTCGGCAAATATCCATTCGTTTGCTGGTCGCATTGTTTGACCCACGTGGATTATTTGCCTAAGATGGTTTATGAGGGTGTTGTAGAGATGGTTCGAAATGGCATGGAAGTCGGCTATAAGATTGTATGGGAGCTGTTGGTGCAGAGCATTAAGTGTGGAAATGAGTGACACAGTCGCTTCGTGATCGTCCAGATTTGTCATTGTGCGGACAAAAAGAAGAAAAAAGGCCATGTAAATCATATTTTGCTGAGCAGATTTTTGGTCCCAAGTGGATAGAGCGGGGAGAGAATGTGTGAGTTTGACGTGGGGCTAGCACTTTTTTTAGAGAGCAGTGTGTTATACAAAGGGAATGCCGCAGCAAGAGCGATAATGGTGATTTTGTTGATTCAAAATCTGGTCACGTGACCAGCCTCCGGAGTCAAAGAAAAACCTTCAAACTGTGGGTATTATGAGTTCGAAGGTATGCAAAGATGTACAGCAAGGAGAAAAAACATTTTTTGATTGCTAGTTTGGACATTTTGAGGCGAGACTCGGCGATTTATTATTTCTGCAACGAAATTATGAATATGTCACAAGACACAAGTCAAGGTCCAAAATAGTATTTGGATAAACGAGTTTAGACCTTCAAAAAGCTACAAAAAACGCATTATAGAGATACATTGGTGGTCCGATGGTGTGCTTCTGGTGCACCGATTGCTTTTCAATGCTAATTTTCAAAGGTGCTTCAAATCATGCTTTTCTAAAACACTGAAAGCGATTGAGAGCAGTCAAGTTCCACTGTAACCAACTAGCATGATCAATGTTTTTTAACTATAACTGTTTCAAGCTGATCGCTTTCCCAATCAACTGCCACTTTTGACTTCTCAGCTACACACTCACAAACAAATCTGAAACACACGCACTACTGAAACTCATTGAGGTCAAAAATGACGAATCTCTTAAGGCGTTCTTTAAATACCACTGGCTAGCCACCTGTTAAAATTACCTACTGCAGAGCCAATTACACTTCACGCTTATCCATTCCGGGATGGGATTCAATTTGGTTCTCACACAAACCCTTGAAGAAGCATTTACTACTACCACCGCTTCAGAGTCTACGGTCACAAGTACTATTGTGCGCACAGTGACGCGGACTCTTAGCAACGGAGTTAGAACAATTCCGACAGAGATAATCGAAACATCTCAGAGTGTAACCTCAACGCTTTCTACACCTACTACAATGCTAACCTCTTCTACTGTTTCCACCATACCGCCTTCTCACATCGATCTCTCTCCACTTACCGCGGCACTTCACATAAAACTTAATTCCCGGTCTACTCGCTTGCATAACCATTTTGCCTTTGCTGCACTACCGGCCGCTGCTCTTCTCTGTGCAACTCTATTACTTCTCTTTGCTCTTCACCGTCTCTTCATCCGAACTTCCAGTGAAAAACGCCCGGACTTAGAAGCATCCATGTTGCCTTTGGGTTCAAAAAAGCATCTTCATCACTTGCCGTGCACAGTGGCATCCCCTATCACACAAATTCCTATAGACAGTCTCTTTGTGTCACAATAGCATTTGAAGCCGATTTGCTGAGCACATGAGCACATGAGCATTATCATTAACGTTTTGTTTTTAGTGACTTTTTCGTCTTTTGCATTCCCTTTTTTTCTAGTGAACATGAACAAATTACGTGTTTTTTCGGGCCGGAGAGAGTCTTCTCACGGCAATTCCTCACCCGCAGGATTGACGGGAGCTGTGGCTAACTCCACAGCTTCTTCTGGGACTTTGAGCCCAGAATTGGTGCCGATAGTGACACTTTTCAATGCTCAAGCTAAGCGAAGATACGTTGAAGGTGAATTCATGCTTTTAAGAGACTTAGACTCAAACGGTAATCCAGCAGAACGAGAATGGAACCAAGTCTTCTCAATTCTCATTGGAAATCAATTAACCTATTGGGACGCAGTGGATCTGAATTTAAACTCTAAACCAAAATATATCAATTTGACGGATTGTAATTTCAAGGTTGAAAAATCATTACCAAGTGGATCAACTACCATTTCCAATGTCATCATTTTGTCAACGACGCTGAAAAATAGGTTTCTTTTACAATTTTCAGATGATGACGAGTTTGAAAATTGGTATTGCGCATTTAGATTGGCTTCTTTTGAATATAAATCGCTTCAGGAAGCATACACTGCATCTCTCTTAAGTTGTAGAGGCTCCTTATTATCGAATATCAAAGTCATTTTGGCAGCTGAAAAAAAGTTCAACTACGAAGATTGGGTGAGTGTCAGATTTGGTACCGGGATGCCATGGAGAAGATGTTATGCAGTTATTGAACCATGTAAAGTGAAAAAGAACTCTATAGTAAAGGGTAAGGTTCTTTTTTATGAGAATGAAAAAATGACAAAGAAATTATTAATGGCCACAATTCCTCTTGCGAACTTCGTATATGCTGTTTATCCACGAGATTCGGCCCTTATTGACCAATCAACAATGATCAAGTTAGAATGTCAAATTTCTTTTGACAAGGGCGAAAAACCAAATGACTGCTCTGTTTTCATTATGCCAGAACAACATTCTGCTGTTCCAGGTTATGATACCCTTATTAGATTCATCATCCCAATCATGGACGCCTTTGCTTTATACGGTAGGCCATTGAAGTTAAAAGCATATAAAAGTGATCCCCAATCATTACTATTTGCTCTTCCCGTGCTCCCTAACGTTTACTACATGGAATTGGACGATGTTAAATCATGTAAAGGTGACATCTCTTGGACTCAATTCAGATGGGACGACGAATTAAAATCAGTACTACAAGTTAAAATGGGTAAAGGGTTCAATGGTGTACCAATCGATCCAAACTCTGACGTCAAAACAAGTGATAACAGTGGCCTTGTCAGCCCTATGGGTGACATGAAGTTGGACCCAATGGATTATTTAGTTAGTTCACCGAACTTGGCTAACTCGGGTAAATTTGCAAGTACCAAGGTTGTCCCAAGTGCAAGGGCCGGATCTATAGAAGATGCCAATTCATCTCCTACGCGTCTTTCTGAACACACTATGGACTCCAATACGTCCCCTGAATTGGTCAACATTTACAATAAGTATTCACAATTACCAGAAAATTCCAATGAACCTGACCTTGGGGCCAGTATGAGGAAACTCAATATGAAAGCCAATGAAAGTGATAACCTATATCCAACAGAAATGTCTGAACAGCAAAAGATTGCAAGTAGAAACGCTAGTAATGCTTCTTTAACAAGACATTTGGGTCCACCTAAAGATCAACGTGTTATGTCTCCATTTACTGCATTCAATACATCTTTTAAAGAATCAATGCAACCTAATATGGACTATAATAAAGGTAGACCTGCACATTCACCATCTCCATTACCTTCGCCATTTGGGTCTAGTACAAGTGTTGATTTGGAATTACCTAAGCAAAGAAGCCCAGATAAGGGTAAAACTGAGATTAGTATTAATGGCTCTCCATTAAAGACTACTGTTGCTAAAAACTCTCTTTATCCATCTGAAGATGCTGAAGAATACGATGATGATGATGATGAATTCAAATTTAGTCCAAGTGTTCCCCAGGGGAAGTTTGTTAAATCAGCAAATACACCACCAATGTCATCGTTATCAACATCACAGCCAACATCATCGAACACGATGTTTGATGAGCCGGTATTTAATCCTTACTTGAAGTCACAATCCCCTCATACACCTATTGATCAACAAGTTCCACCACCATTAGTTCCACCGGGACCAGCAGGTCAAAGGAGAATCCCATCACCTCAATTCCCTCCTCAACAACCACCATCAAAACAAAATGGAATGTATCGTGGATCACCCAAAATGCCTCAAGGACATCAAGCACAACAAAGGCCATTTGCTAGTGGTCCTCAAGGGTATAGACAACCTTATCGCCAACAACAACCACCATCATCATATTCACCAACTTCCCCAGTAAATCAATTCATGCCCCAATTTCCCAAACAGGGACCAACAGGTGGTCCACAGGGTCATCTAGTTGGTCCAGCACCTATCCAGTCTGGCCCTATGAATATGTCTCCTAACTATGGACCTGGACAGCAGTATGCCCCAGGACCTGCATATGGTTACGCACCTCCTCCTCAAGGATTCACAAGACCACCGCCTCCTAATAATTACTATAAGCAGAGTCCTCCTAATATGGGACCTGTTATGGGACCTAATGGTCCTGGGATGCATAGAAAACCTCCTCCTGGACCAAGAGGTGGTCAAAATGCCAAGAAATTCAACCATGATCCTTACGCTATTGCTAGGAATCAATAAAAGTTAGGAGGAAGTATTGCCATGTGTTTATATTTATAGTTTTCAGTGTATTACGATTAATTATAGTGTAGATAGTTTTACTGTTGTGTATTTTATATTTGTCTTTTAGTATATCATTTGATGTTAATGAAATAGTGCACTCAGCACAAAAATATCAAATTATTACCCTAAAGAAATTGGTAAATACCTATTATACAATTACTAAAATAAACATTATGACCAAACCGTAAGACATTACTGTCGTAATGTTGAGCTTTGTGATACTCTTCAACACAAATTCAGATATTGTGGTCGTTGATGAATATCATGAATTTGAATGTATTGAAACAAAAACAAAGAGAGAAATTGGGTGAAAAGCTAAAGAAAACATTCATGGTATCAATTGCACCAGAATAAATCCTGCGGTGCACGATTAATCCTACTATCTTAATGGAATACACTTTTGCTTCATAAATCAAGGGTATTGGCTATGTTATTGCATCGCTAATATAATTCCTTTTTTTGTGGTTTGCTCAATTAAACACTACCCAAATATGCATTTCGTTTCATTAACTTTGATTGACTTGCTCCAAAACTTTCTTGATTTCTCCAATTTCGGGATCAGGTTCGTTTTCCACACTAGCTAATAAACTCTGTAATAAATCACCATCAACTTTTTCAACATCGCTATTGATACATAAGGCAATGATTCTTTTAAATTGATTTTCTAAGACTGAAGAAGAATGTTTCTTCTCCTTGAGTTTTTTTTCTAATTCCAAATTATTCTTTTCGTATGCTTTAATTCTGGCCATCAACACATCAGATGAAACTTGTAATGAGCTTGTGTCTACATTGATTTCATCTATGTTAATATGTTCTAAAATACTCAGAATCACCTCGCTTGATGCATTTGAAGGCAATGACGCTTCTAATTGGGATTCAACAGCGGAATAAATTTCATGTATGATAAATGGTTGATCTGCATCATAAGTGCCTAAACCTTCATTTGGATCGATTGCTAAGTTCAATCTAGAAATTTCCGATTGAAAAAGCTGTTTTTCGGCATCGATGGCTTTATCCAAATTAGAAACTTTAGCATTGAGTTGGGATATTTGTCTAACCATTTTTTCTAGTTTATCGTATTGCTTTCTAGCATGTGATAAAGTTGTAGTTTTTGATCTGAATTTTGGATTCAATTGAGCAATTTCGTTTGTTTTCATTTCTAGATCGTGATTATACTTATCTTCTAAGGAAGAAATGAAGGATCTGAGTGAAGCTAAAGTTTGAATTGAGGAACCATTTTGCATTGTTGTTTCATTTAGAGAAGTATTGTCATTTACAGTTCGTAATGGAGTGTTATCGGCTTGGGTTAAAACATCCGACTGATCATTTGGAGATTTCAATCCGTAAACTATATCTTCATTGATAGTTTCATCACCACGCAAATCAATCCCCCAATCTAGGGGTTTGACACCGATTTTATTAGCCATATTTATATCCGCTCCTATATCCACCAACTGAGAAATCAAATATTTATCACCTGTGAAGGTTGCATAATTGAGACAGGTATTACCATATTTATCTTGAATATTGACTAAATCTGATCTTAAAGTTTTCAACGAATAAGTGTTTGAGGTCACAACCCATTCCAATAACTTTGCAAGATAATATTTAGATGCATCTTCTCTACCGTTTAAGCCGCAATTGATAGAAATGTGGTGAAGAATTGATCTACCTCTGTAATCGGTCATTGGTAAACATGGATAAAGAAGAGTGAGTAGCGCATCAAAGGACCCCAATTCATAAGAGTTTGTAGCCATCACTGCTCTAATTAATGGGGTTTGACCGTCGGTGTCTTTGCACGTGATTGAAGCTCCTTGAGAGATGAGATGGGAAACCAAGTCGGCCTTGCCAAGTGTTGCAGCTAAATGGAGAGCAGTCTGACCTTGTGGGTCAAGGGGAACGTCTAGTTCCAGGCCTGTGAGTGGTGGAAATGGGTTTGTGCTGGAATTTTGTGTGGAATTGGGGAGAAAAAGGGCTGAAAGATTGACTCTAGAATGTTGTGCGTGTGATTGCGTAGAGGTAGATGGCAAAACTGTGGCTAATCTCTGACGCTTCCTTGGTGATTCTTCCATTTTTAAGGAAAAAGAAGTGGCATCAAGAGAGAATATAGCAAAGATGGTGTTTTGTTTATGGAGGAAAAATGATTAGGTAAGCAATGCTCAGCATTGGTGAGAGTACAGCAAGCAAAGCAAGAACGGTGGACTCATAGAGTCAATTTGGGACATTGGCGATAGGTAAGTGTAGAAAGCAGTGAAAGAATTAGCCAGTGATTGGTTGGCTTTTTTGGAGTGCTTTTTATCTGGAATTGGTGCTAGGGTAAGTGAGAAAGAATTGATATGAACAAGCAAAGAAAGAAGCAGGTTTCTCTGCTGTGTGTTTGCTGGCTAAAGAGCAAAAAAAATGTGGTTTTGAACTTCCATCACTGAAACTAAGTTTGAGAGCATCTAGTCATTATACAGGATGGAAGCAATATTGTTTCATACATTCAGTGTGTGTTGAAATTCACACATCACTATTATCTAGATATTGTACTCTTCAAATTTGATTGCTGAAAGCAATATGATTTCATACTTTCAGTGCATATCCAAATACACATAGTGACAAAACTCTCGGTATTATCGATTTCCATGTAATAAACAATATCGCCATTACTGTGCATATTTACTTGCTTGTATCATACATTCAGTGAATATTCAACGCCATATCTTAATTAACCGAGCCACTTCCAAAATTGAGTTTGGCACCAGTTTCACTAGTCATAATATCTATCAATCACAAACAACGACTCGGTTTAACCAAAAGAATCTTCGCACTAGACTACTGATTTTACTACCACATACATCGTATTATCAGGACGGTTTTCCATCATTCAGCGATTTTCTTCAACTCCTTTCATCATACGTAAACGTAAACCCATCTGTTTGCTTTCCATGAGCAAAGTGCGTACGTCCCAAGAGCCTTCCCTCCCCCCCACACAAAAGAAGATTTACTTCGCGAACTCACTTTTTTCCCAGTAACCCCAGTGGCTGCCCAGTAGCTTCCAGGGCGTTGCCTACGGTGCGGGCCCGCATAAAATATTCTACCCACCGCACCGTCTACGCTTTATCTTCCTCTCTTGCTCTTAATGAACCAACAGGCAAGACAACTAACCTTAGCAACTCGTGTAGGCACGCAAAGGCCTCCACTAGCGTATTTTTTGCGTCTCAGAGTTGTCCAGCGTGCAATTGACCAGGGTAAAGCAGAAGACGAGACAGTGTTAGAAGCACTGACACTCGCAGAAGAGTCTGGTATTAACAAGGAAGAAGGTCTTTTCAGCGATCCAGGGGCCTGTTTCGAATACGTTTTGGGTGTTGCTAGTGGGGTTCTGAACGAGCTTTTGAAAGCTGATGATTCAATTGGCGATAAGACCACCTTGCTGATGGTCTTAGACATGCTTGATGTTTTAGAGTTGTGGCCGGATTTGTTACGTGAGAGAGAAGACGTGAAGAAGATGTTGAAGTTTGTGAAATACCGTTTGGTGAAGGCGAGAACTGTTGTGGCGAGTGACAACGATATACGTGGTGAAATGCCAGAAGAGAGTTCCAGTGTTACAGACAAAGCAATCAGCAATAGTGATCAAGTGTCAGATGAACAAAAAGAGTCAGCTCATGAATCACATGCCCATAGAGAGGCGTCTAACGAGTTGTCTGGTCAATCACCATCAATTCCTGACGATTCTATTGGCAAAAACGACAAAGCATCTTCTTTCCCAGTGGGCCCTACTACGGAATTTCCTAGTACGGACCCTACTCCGCCTGGGGGCCCTACCGAATTACCTAGTGCCCCCCACGAAATTTTTCCTACGCCGCCCGTTCTTATTGCTGGACAAAAAAATGTGCTCGGTCTGCCTAGTGTCCCTACGGATTTACAAAATGAAGACGAGAATGGGTCTGAAGAGGTTAGGGACTCTAAGGTGGAATCTGGAGTAGATGATGACACTGAAACTGTGCAGAAAAATGATGCAACTCCTGTTGTTGGTAAAGGTACTGAAAGGGTGCAGAAAGCTGATACAACTCCAGCTGTTGCTAAAGATACTGCTACTTCCATATCTAAGAAGACATCTGCAGCACCAGTGGCTGACGCTTCTACTGCCTCGGCTCCAGGACCCACATTATCAGAAGTGCAATCCTTTTGGAAGCGAGACGAAGCTATTCAGAAGGCACAAAAACGTGCTAAGTATGCGATAGGTGCTCTCACTTACGATGACATGGACACTGCAATCAGTGAACTAGAGAAGGCTTTGCAGATTTTGAAGTCCCTTTCTTAGTCTTTACAAAACCTTTCTGATCATCCTGACTCTATCTTATGTTTGCACTTGAATCACTATGTTTATGTGCTCATAGGCTCATGAGCCAAATTTGAAAACACCATTCTGAAACCCACAATAGGAAGTGGTAAAACCATGCAATTCATCATTATTTACCACATTAAATAGATCTAAATAGACTATAAATCAAACCAATAAGAAAGTTGGTAGGCAGCAATACAAATATAAATCAAACCAATAAGAAAGTTGGTAGGCAGCAATACAACATTATCATTGGGGCCGCTTTCATTGCACCACAATACTTAACAATTATGAGTGTCTCTTCGAATTTATGGTTTTTCAAAAACAAAGCCTGAATTGTCAGGGTCTTCTTGCATTTATGCATCTGAAGAAACGCAATAGTCAAGTAATCTTTATAACGTTTTATTTGATCTTACTTCATTTACTACATACAAACTAGCCATTATGCTGATCTTGCATCTGGGCCAGAAACTCCAACTGAACCTCACTCTCTATCTCGCTCAGAGCTTCCCCTGATGTCGCCCTGGCTGATCCTCGTTGCAATCTTCTCTTCAACCGTTCACTCAAATGGCCACTAATGTCCCCTGTCGATGACCCATTTGTTGAACTGACCTCACTATTCGACTCATTCTTCAATCCATCTAACAATGAGCCTGCAAAGTTAATGATATTCTCATCAGTGTCTGAAACATCAACCTTGGATTCACTGTCCACCGGCGATCCCATCGCTGATCCCATACTTTCCTCGTCCCCGTTTTGCTTCATATTGCTCAACAATAACTCTTTAATACGATTCCGTTTTTCAGGTTGACTTGTTCCGCTATTCTTCAACTTTTCAATTGATTTTTCCAAATCGATATTAGCTTCGTCATTACCCTGCTTAGCTCTCCTTTCTTCTTCTTTTTGTTCCATTAATCTCTTTGCTTGCAAATACTTTTCATTCTTCTTTTCGTTTTCAATGTTTTCTTCTTGGACTCTCTTATAGCTGTCGGCAAAGTCTGCAAACTTTTTGAAGAATGAACTACGAACAAATTCATCGGCTTCCGGATCTTCTTTGAAGTATCTCATAACTTCGTTGAACTTTTGCATAGTAATACCTACACGATCGCGTAGTAATTCAGCCTTTGTACGTGCCATTGGTAGATCTTTCAAAACAACCCTCATAAATCTATCATCAGGATGGAATTTAGATGAATCGCTCAAATTACCTTCACTGAGAGAAGAATCAATGTTTCTAATACTAGAAATGAGTCCTTCACAGTCTTTTTGTAAATGTTCAATGGAAACTCTACTTGCATCCTTAACAAGTTTCAAATCATCCAAAAACGATTCCAATTCTGGGAAATCATTTCTGACAATACTTTCAAGGAAATGTAAGAATGACATTGTGTTTTTCTTATCTTTAAGGAAGCTTAACCTTTGCAAAGTACTCAATCTGAACCCATAAGCTCTTTTGCCATCACTATTCATATAATTACCAACAAGTAAAATTACTTCAAAGATTTCTTTGAGAGTTGTTGAATTTTCCAATGATCCAAGTGCACGTTCTATTTGTTCAAGTTGAGTAACGTATCTTTCATAATCCTCCTCGTATGTTAAAATAGTGTTCAATGCACGCATTCTTGATCTCCAATAATGATTCAAATTGTAAAACAATTCCAAATAAACACGGTCTGCTCTAGCCAATTCATTTGGATCCTTATCCGGCTTACCATGATCTTCAGCTTGCCAATTTGTAGAGTATGCTTCAAAACTTCTACCTAACTTATTAGGAATTTCAGCATACTCTTGCTTGCCCAACATTTCCATAACTTTCTGTCTATTGAGTACATCAGTAGAACAGTTCAAAATCATCTTGACTATTTCTTCATCAGAATGCTTGAAAAATGGTTGCAAACAAATGTTGAATTCATGAGAGATATGTTGATCAAGGAATGTAATCTTTTCTTTCTCTTCAACTTTTTTAGCCTTACGAATAGCTTCACGAGCAGCAAACAAATCTTCAATGTTATCGAAAATACCTTTATCACTAAACCTACGAGCTAAATCACCTATATCTATATTCGACCATAACGAATTGTCAGTATCTTCAATTTTTTCCCAATGGAGTTGTTTAAGTTTCTTATTTGCTCTTGGTAAACTATCAAATGGTCCTGATGGAACAATTGGTGATCCAGCAGGTGTTCTAGCAGACTTGAGTCCCATCATCATTGGTGGTGGCGGTGGTGGAATTCCTCCTCCCATCGGTAATGGTGGAGGTAGAGGTGGTGGAATTCCTCCTGATTGAGGAAGAGGAGGTGGTGGAGGTGGTGGAATCCCCCCAGCTTGTGGAAGAGGAAGTGGTGGAGGAATTCCCCCAGCTTGTGGGAGAGGAGGTGGTGGAGGTGGTACAATTCCTCCAGCTTGTGGGAGAGGAGGAGGTGGAGGTGGTGGAATTCCTCCAGCTTGTGGGAGAGGAGGAGGTGGAGGTGGTGGAATTCCCCCAGCTTGTTGAATAGGTTGTGGTGAAACCGAAGCAGTCGTTGCTTTTGGTACTGGCTTTAATTCTGAAGCTAAAACCTGGGTTGGAACTTGAGTTTTAGCTGATTCTAGCTCTGGTAATGCAGCTGTCTCAACATCTGGAATAGCTTCCTTTTTGGTAACTTTTTGTGCAAGTTCTCCCAAAAAGGGTCTCATGCCACCATCTGCCAGTTTGCCAATCGATCCACTTGCATATACTTCTGGTGGTCCGGTAGCAAACTCTGCCTTCGGTTGAACTTTCTTACCCTTGGTATACTTATTTTCCAAAGATTCAATCAATGCGTCTGGGTCAAATAAGTCATCTTCACCTCCTTCATCTCCACGTAAACTGAACTGGAACTTCAAATTAGCACACAATTGTTCAATAGAATCAAGCTCTTTTTGCAAATTTTTAGAGTTTTCACTGTTGCTCTTATTGGCCTGTGGATCTAATGTTCTTCTATTTGATTTATCCATTTCCATTAACTTCAAGTTTTGCATTGATGTTTGTAATTTATTCAATCTCTCCAAAGCTTTCATTTTTCTAGTCTTGATAACATCTTCATTACTTAATTGGTTTTGATATTTCATCACCTTATTGGCATCTTTTTGTAATGCATCCAATTGTTGTCTCAAATTGTGAAGAGATTTCAGGTCCGCATCTTTATTAACTGAATCTTTACTTGGGGAATCATTGATAACAACAGGATCAGGAATCTTGTCTAAGAAATCGGCAAAATCCATATTCTCTAAATTACGTGCCTGTTTTTCCAGTTCTTCCAATTCAGTGACGTTCTTTCTTAAACCTGATTTTTTATCATCTTGAGCAGATTTAGCCAATCTCGCTTTCATCTCAGATTTGAATATATTATCACCGTCAGATTTAGAATGTAATGCCAAAAGTAAGCTACGAATCTCTTCTTCATTCTTTTGTCGTTCTAAAAGTCTTTTTCTACTAAGATCACCTAACTGTTTGTCTTTAGAATCTAAAGTTCTTCGTAATCCCATGAGAATCTTGTCTCTTTCACTCAATTCCCTTTTGAGTGACTCCACAACTCCATCGGAGCCTTTATTCAATTGCATCTTCATACGTTCTTGTTCAGCTTCAGCCTGTTCTAAACGTCTCTTGGCCTCTTTTTGCTCTTCTATGGCTCTACGAGCAATCTCATCACTACGATATGCAGCAAGTAATTTGTTAATACTAATGTTCATGTTGGAATCTGATTCACTAGAAGATAAGTTAATGTTAGAAACAAAATCATTCGTTAATTTCAAGTTCCTTACAAACTCTCCATTGAGTTTATCTTCATCCATTTGAGTGTTAGCATTGAGGAAGATGTTTTGTGCAAGACTGAGCAATTGATCACCAACAGGTGTGCCCTTCGAAGTTTTCCACAATGTTGACAAAAGAGATGTTGGATCTTGGAAATTAATATTCTGTTCTTTAAATTCAATTGATTTCTTAAACTCTTCGTTATCTTGCATCATTAAATCTTCTAAATCTTCGATATCCTTATTAACCTTATCGTCGTTCAGAAAGTTACATTGTGAAATCAAATCGTTCAAACCAGCAGCCTGCATTAATCGTCTCATGTTGAGTCTTTCTATAAGTTTCCCACTGTTAGCGACAATCAATCGGAGTAAAACCAACGTAGAATCGGCATAATTAGTTAAAAACTTATCATCTATTGCCCCTGAATGTTGAAACTCGGGGAATGCGCCGACTTTAGATCCCATTCTACCTCTACCTTTAAAGAGTCTGACAACACACCATAGCCAAGCTTCGAGTCTAGTCATATCTTCATTAGAAAATAAGATAGCAATGGATCTTTCATCAAGTCGTGAATTAGGCGGATAGGCATCGTATAATGTTCTAATGTATGCTAAATGGGTATTTTCCTTTGAATCCTTTTTCAACGTTGATAACAGTGTTGCGGAAGAAGAGTCTAAAGATTGACCAAATGAATAATGGACAACTAATTCGGTTGCTGTTTTTCTCACAAATGGTCTCGGAGAGAACATACCACCGAAAATAGCCGGAATAAACAAATGTAAGATGGATCCCAGTCTCTTTGAGCCAATGGACGTGATGGCAATGGCCTTGATGCAACGGAACAATCGGGATTCTTTTTCTAGCACACTGTCATATGATTCTTCGATATTTGTGAAGCTTCTTTGTTTTGTTTGAATCGTTGAAATCTGCGATGGTATGACTGACTTTGTTTTATACAAGTTGTTCAAGACGTTGCAGAGGCAAATGGCCCCATCATGGTTCAAAAACTCGTCAAGCCAAGACAAGTCTTCGGAAGTTAAGTACACTTCGAGTTCCTTCAATTGTTCAGAGGTCAAGGTGTTTTTCAGTAACAAGTTGATGAACATACTAGGCTCCATTGAACCTTTCGACTTTTGTTTAAAGTTGGATATACTTTTCTGGCTGACGGAGCTGGCATTTCTTTGCGCGGCATCGTCTGCATTGATTGCTCCACGATTCACTTGTTTCTTGTACTCCGTCAACTTCTGTTGTTTCACCAACATCCATTTCCTGTCAATTGAATAATCCAACATTTGAGTTCTAGCTCGCTCGGGTAAACTCTGGAAGTCACGTGACATCATCACTTCTTCAAACATGGAATTGATAACGTTCGGGTCCTGAGGCATTTCCAAATCAAAGTCGTCACTGATAGTGTGGCGATGGCCCTTGCGGTAGCCTTGGAAAGATGAGATCTTCTTAGCATGGCCAGCGGGTAAGTTATAAACAGATGAATTTTGAGAGTGTGTAGTTTGATTTGTAGAAACACGTGAAAGATCGGCATATTCGCTGTCTCTACGCTTACCAAATATCAACCCTGTCTTTGTGGGTGACTCCTGTGAAGAGTGGTGACTGGAGGTGGACATGGCACGCGTCGGATCGCCATGAGAAGGAGAAGTTGGGTGTGAAACTGGCATTGGAGATGAAATCGACGGGGTTTGCGTGTTATTCCTTGTTGTCTGTCTCTTTATGTTCCCCATGAGCGTCCCCATGAGCGTGGACCCTGTGGATTCTGAACGTTTATTCGGTTTCATGGTCTAAAATGTTCAGCAGCCAATTGTGAGCGTTCTAATCGAGCTGGGGTGATGATTGCTGTGTTGTTGAAAAGCTGTGTTTGTGCCCACGCGGAATATCTCAAAAACTGAACTTGAAACAAGTGTTTAGCTGCTTTAAAACACAACTTTCGTTCGCAATAATGAGAAACAAAGCGTAGCAAATTTCCACATTAATGTCAGCGCGCGAGTGTTGAGTGTCTTTTCTTAGGCCATGCTATCGAATCCGTATAATGACGTTCTGGACGACGAATTTGCGGTTCAAGACCAGCTTGACGTTGAAGAGCGGGTTGACTTTCCCTCATCTCAACGTTCTGGGCTTGGGGCCGCGTTCTTTAACATGACAAACTCAATTGTTGGTGCTGGAATTGTTGGAATCCCAGCTGCTTTCCGAAATTCAGGGCTTCTAGCTGGTCTTGTGTTGATGGCAGTGCTAACAATGGTCAATGATTGGACTTTGCGATTGATCATTGTGAATACGAAGCTTTCTGGAGCTAAAACATACACTGGTTTTGTCACACATTCATTTGGACTTAAAGGAAAAGCCATTGTTTTGCTTTCACAGCTTCTTTTTGCGTTTGGGGGTGCAGTAGGATTTTCAGTCATCATTGGAGACTCGATTCCAAGTGTGCTACATTGGCTTTTTGCGGATTCGATGGCGAGTTCAGGCTTTGTTTCATTTTTGCTCAGCAGAAATACCATCATAGTGATTTGCATTGTGTGTGTTTCATACCCATTGTCGCTCATTCGAGACATGTCGAAGCTTGCCAAAACCTCTGGACTGGCCATCATCAGTATGGCGGTGATTATAGCTATTGTTGTGTTCAGATCTATCACCATCGGATGGGAATATAAAGGTTCTATATCTGGATCAGAATGGTTCATTTCTAAGAACATCTTTCAAGGTATCAGCGTGATTTCATTTGCTCTAGTTTGTCATCACAACACTACATTCATTTATGACTCGATTCATGTTCCGACATTGGACCGATTCAATACTGTTACACATATCGCCTGTCTAGTCTCTGGTTTTGTTTGTGCAGTGATGGGTTTGGCGGGATTTCTGAACTTCGGATCGCTCACAAAGGGTAACATTTTAAACAACTTCCCCAAGGACGACTGGCTTGTCAATGTGGCTAGACTCTGTTTTGGTTTGAATATGCTAACAACGTTTCCGTTGGAGATCTTTGTGTTCAGAGAAGTGTTCAAAGATTTGATAGTGATCTACCATCAAATGAACGGGGAAGAGGACTTCACTATGGACACATTGCCTAATTCATACCATTATGTGATTACAACCGTGAGCTCTTTTGTTCCGATGACAATCTCATTATTTACGTGCAATTTGGGGGCCGTTCTAGAGCTTGTTGGTGCAACTTCTGGATCCACGTTGGCTTACATCTTACCGCCTTTGTGTTATTACAAGATGACATGGCGAAATAAGACTTGGGTTCACAAAGTCCCTGTTTTTGCATGTGTTGTTTTTGGGTTCCTCGTCATGTTTATCTCATCTTTCCAAACTATCATGGGGGCTATCAATGATAAGTCTGGTGGACATTGTATTGCCTGAGTATGGTTATTCGTAAAGTAACCTTATTTTATGTAAAATATAGATATATACCTTGTGCTAACTGTTGGATATCATAGATTGGATGTTGGCAAGAGTGGATGCCAAATCAAGTGGAGGGTTGGTTGACATTTTTGCAGGTATCTCGTCTTCAGATTCTTCGTCTGACTCGGAGAGTAATTGTGGTCTCTTTCTAATAGCTTTGGTGATGGATTGAGGTGAGCTAGAGATGGATTCAGACTCCGATTCAGACTCGGAGTTCGAATCTTCTGCATCTGAACCAGCTTTGTCTTCATCTTTCTCTTCGTCACTGCCTTCACTTGCACTACCACTTCCACTTTCGACTTCCACCTCGCTCACTTCTGCGGGCAATTGAGAGTTGAATGGCTGTGTGGTCTGCTCTTCGAGCAGATTTCTATCCTCGTCATCACTTAACTCGTCAACATTCAGTTGACCAATCTTTAACTTATCGTAATCCTCACCAGTGATCTTTCCCTGTTTCTTCTGCAAGTAGATTTGTAACAACCTCTCACGTTCAAAGAATGCATCATCTTCATCCATGTCGTCGTCACTATCATCAATAATCTGTTCAGACAAATGCCTTCTACGCTCAATTTCGGTATCTGACAAGATCTCACCTTCGTCAGCCATAACCTTCCTTCTTCTCTTTCTTGACTGCTTGTCTTCACTGTGCTTCTTCTCCTTCTTTTTACGTCTGTCCACTCTTTTAACCACAGCTTTACCCTTCTCGCGTTTATTAAGCGAACTGAGTTGTGCTTCCAGAAGCGCAAGAGGATCATTTTCTAGGTCTTCAGGACCAGCCAAATCATCGTCTTCGTCATTGACAATACCCTCACCATAGTAACCATGTTGGCCATCTTCGTCATCCTCTTCATCATCAACTCTTTTACGTTTATTCATATTTGGATCGTAAAACTTCCCTTCGAGGTCCGTTTCATCCAATGGAGTTTCCACAGATGCGGAAACCAGCTTCCAATTTTCATCTAGAACTTCAACAGTGCGTTCTATTAGTCTACCATGTTCAATGCCCACGAGTTGACAAAGAAGACGGAAATATGCTGAATTTGAAGCATATTTCAAGGACTCATTTTGCAATTTAAACTTACCCATTTTGACTACCATTTCATCTTGAGTCAATTCTTCTAGTTTCAATTCTTTAACCCATTGATTTAGGATTGTAATAAGCATTCTCACCATCATTTCATTATCGTCGTAAATTAATCTTGTAACCACAAGAGCAATTTTTTGAGACTTGCCCAGTGTATCATCCATGAAAGAGATATCCATGAACTTTGCGGTAGTATCAAATCTATCATCTTGGTTCTGTTGTCTAGAATCCAAGAAAGGGTCCCCAGTTAAGTAATAATCCACAATCGTCGTGTTTTTATTTGCTATCAAGGTCATTGGTTCAAGAAGGGCACATTTTGTATTAGCATGTAGTTTAGTAACAAGGTGCATAAATCTATCTAATAATTGACCAAATCCTACCATAGTACTTGGGCAAAATGGTGCATCTTTCAACTTGTACAATGCTAACATGAAATCAAGTCTAAGGAGTTTCATAATGTGGGGTTGCCAGTCATGGCCCAATAAAAGTGAAAAGTATTTGAGAACATGAACTATCTTTTCTTCTCTAAATATTTCCCAACGAACAAAAAACCAGATATGTAAATTGACTATGTTTTCATGAAGAAGAACATTAGTAAAGGTTTGAATTAGTCTAGAATCCAATGCCAAGTAATCATTTTCTGAATCTGGTGACTTGATCAACAAGAGAGGAATTTTAAATGATTTCACATATTTGAAAAACTTGAGAATAGAATAAACAAATTCAATTGCCATTTCGGCATGTTTAATCGAAACTTTTTGTGCATCTCTTGGTAGATCACAAATTGTTTTAATTCTATCTTTAGATTTGAACATATTACGAAGAGTCCCTTCTGCTGATAAAACGTATGCCTTAATGTCTGTTCTATCTGAACTCAACAAATTAGGATCATTTAAAAATGAATTGTATGAATGCAAATTGATGGCACAAAGGAAAATTTCTTGAAGGCATTTAATTGATATACGTATCATTGGATAATTTTGTTTCACACCTGCCACATTGACATCTTTTAGATATACCTGGAATAAACGTTCTATCACAATCGATGAAATGGCGTAATAAATATACTTGTAACTTTTCATAGTACTGAGAGACTTCTTTGTAGAACATAAACGTTGATATTTCAACACCCAATGAATCAAAAAGAGATAATGAAATCTATCAGCGATGGAAACATAAATATCTGAATCTAATGCACTGAGAACTTTACGATCATATTCTCTTAAAAGTGTATTGAATGAATTTTCAAGAAATTCTTTTGTGAATCTATTGAGAAGAGTAACTGAATTAGAGTTTATTGGTGTATTTTTTTCCATAACTCGATCATCTTTGGTGGATTTTGTTTCTCTGTACAAGTTGGAGCCCAATTTACGACTGTTTTTGTCATCCATAAGATCCAAAATAGTCCCATTTTGAAGTTTCGATTGACCAATCACTGTTCGGTATCTGTTAGTCCCGTCTCTGATTTTGAGAAGTGTCCCAAAATTTGCATGACGAGTAGATTGGTTCTTGAACAATGCCTTTTTTTTAAGGTTTTCTGTTTCGAGTAGAGAAGCAAGATCGTTTTCATTTGAGCTGGGCATGACAGAAGTGAAAGAAGAAGTTGACTCGTGATTTGTTGGTTTGTTATTTGCTAATGTTTCTGGTTTGATCCCTACATAGAGATAATAGTAAAAGTCCAAACATCGTGTACCTAGGATGGAAGTCTCAAATTCTGTTGTCAAGTTAGATGAAATTGTTTGGAAAAGAATCAGGATGTTGAACTTTTCATATAATTGGATTGTTTTGTCAAATGAAATGTCTGCTTTGGTGATCCCCTGAGGAATCGTTTCAATAATCTGTGCAGCTTTGTTCTTTTGTTTAGAAAAAGTTTTGAAGCTTGTAGACGGCTCGATTCGTAGAATGTTCACGAAGAGATTGAGACAGATACTTAAGATGATATTATCACGTTTAGTGAGGTCCTTTTTTTCCAGTTTGAGGATTGGAGTTGCAATTTTCAGCACATCTTTCAAGATCTGACCATTGTTATAATTGAGTAGATGATTTTTGTATGCCACTTGTGCGAACTTGATTTCCATATAATATGTCAAAATCATGTCATTATCCTCGTCTTCCTCGGTGATGGCAATTGGATTAGTAAGTTTTGACATCAATTCCAATGCGGCAAGAACCATTCTCATATTCTTACTTTCGGAATGGTATTGAGTAAAGATAGGAACTAAATCATTGATGAAAATACCTGTTTTGTATATGTAAAACGCGCTAATGAGGGATTTATCTTCTTCGTCAATCTTCCACAGCTTTTTCAAATCATTCAAACATCCATTGACCTCCATACCAATAATATACTCTCCAGTTTGAGGATCGACCCCACCAAGAGAGGCAGCAATATTGGATATTTTATCTTCTATAGCGTTTGACTCAACATCAGGCAGTTTCCCTTGACTTCTCATTGATGCGTGTTCACGTAATCGCAGCTCTGTCTTTGTAATAACCTCGTCATCCGCGTCGAATGCCCCCACTTGAGATTCCAATGCATCAGGGTCATTTTCATCGATATCGGACTCTGAATCTGGCTCCATATCACTTTCTTCAGCTAGTTGGCCCCCCTGAGCTGCTTGAAGCTCCATCAGCTCTTCAAACCCCTCGTCAGCCTCTTCATTGGGGTCTATTTTGTCCATTTATCGTATCAAAGTGTGTATCGCAAGAAGACGCGACGCGTCAGCTAAGATTGAAAAATTTCGCGTTTCACTAGACACCAATTTTGCTCAGCACAAAAAATGAATTTAAAGGTTGGGACTATAGAACTGTTATTCTGGGTATAGTTGCGTCCCAAGATCGGTGAAGTCGCCAAGCTCAAGTGTAGAAACAGTTTTTGGCTCATTTTGCGGGTCTTCGACGAAACTCAAAGCGGTGACAGACTCGTTTATATCTTCGAGAGAATTCAGCTGTGAGTTGAGAATGGCACTAGAGCTGGTTTGAGAGTCCTTTGCAGTTTCATCTTCAATAAGCACAATGCTCTCGTCTGGCTCCTCAACAAAAACAACTTCATCAGCGTTGTTTTGACGCAGATCGCGATCGTTATCGCCGTAATCATGGGTATTGTCTTCCTCATCTTCACCATCCTCATATTCATCCATGCTTTGAACCAAATCCAACATTGCGGTTTCGTCCATTGGCCGCGTGCGTGTAACACTCAATGGACATACTAATAGCTCGCTCATCTTGCTTTTAAACTTATCCCATTGCTCTTGGTCTCTGATGAGAACACCAATCAACATACTGGGGTCGATATCGCCCAAATGGACCCTACCGATTTTCCCCGTATGGAAAGTTTCGACATAATCTCTGATTTCATCATCTGTTTGCGGATCCATGTATTTTTGACATGTATGCGGATCAGTATACAACAAATAATCGTCCTGAAAACCAAAGAAGTAATGACTAGACTTTGGTCTACCACCGGCAATACCGACTGCTGAGTCAAGTAATAAAACAGTTTTGAGAAACCCCCAATAGGCTTTGTTCACACGGTTCACACCAAGTCTTACGCTGGACAAAATCAACAAAGGTTCATTCTGGTCAAAAATCAATTCGTCCTCATAGATATCGCCATGAAAAACACGTATTTTCACGCCTATATTATCATGCGACATTCCCATTATACAGCCAGCCGCATCCTGAGGTCCGAACCACTCTCCTGGTTTCTTGTTATAATGATGTTGGGCGTATTGAACAAAGTTCTTTAAAGAAAAGGGACTTTTTGAGGTGTCATTGAACAGTTGTATGATTTCCCAATCATTCCTGAGTTCTTTGTGTTTCTTATCGTATCTCCATTCGCGTCCGAAATGAACAATCTGAAGTGTATTTGCTAGTAGACTTTGACTTGTTCTTATCATGCATCCCCAGCCGGCGTCGGTTGTAAACTGAGTATTGGATAAATGAAAGTCGTAATTCCCGTGCCAAAGAGATGACCATGAAATTGGCGACGGCCCAGAGTTGTCTCTTGCAATGGGTGGGAAATTAGTCCGATAAGTCAAAGTGATTCGTGTGGCAATGTCTGAAAATGGGGGGTTTGAGCCCGATTGAAATTCACATTTTGGCTCATTTGTGATGGCTGCATAATGCTTTCCGAGAATCGTCAATGGTTGGTTGTTTTCAGGTCCATTTGAACGCAGAATAGCCTCGATTATTTGCATACTGATAAGCAAATTGTGTGAGGTAAAAAATAAATAGTGTGAAGAGAACTGATAAAGAGATTGATGAGAGGGATAATGGGTACTAGCTAGGCTGCAAGATTGAAAGCAGGCTCAATATGGAGCAGTGAAAAGTGGCAGTTATCCGTTAAAATTAGGAGGTTTTTGGACTTGTATTGAAAGAGTTAGAAAGGTTTAATGGGAAATTGAAAGAAAAATAGTAGGAAACATAAGCTTTGAACAGTTTTTTACTGAGATTACGTATGAATGAAAGTGGGTGGCGCATTGAAGTTTTTTCTATTGTTTTTATAACATTGCTTTGAAGTTTTCACCACATAAATGCCGCTACTTTGTATGAAGTAGTTGATGTTTTATACGTGTTTGTAGTAGGTGGTGATGTTCAAGTTGCGATGCAATTTTAAATACTCTAAAACGATTATTTGATGCGCTGTGAATGCCTAGAGTTTATTTTGAATATGAACGGCTCTCCAAGCCAAGAGAACCAGATAAACTATGATATTAAAATGAGATGAAATACGATAGTAAAATCAGATGCTACAATAACATGACAGTAAATTTAACAAGTCTAAACACACTCTCGAGCGGGCTAGAGTGACCCAGCACCCGAAGACGCCCGTCTTAAATGGCCACCTTTATTGCAACGTAGACGGAGAAGACTTTTCAGTGTTCAACGTCGAACCTTTAGACGAATCGTACCGTCTCGTGATTGCAGCAATATTCTCCATGTCTGAGTCCGAGTCTGAGACAGAAGATTCCGTAGACATAGAGCTCTCGCGTAGATGGTTTCGTCCACGCAAAATCCCGTATCTAGTACCATGTGTAGTCTTTGGGCCTAAAATCGGCCCGGTGAGTGAAAGCTTCAGTTCAGGTTTCTCCTGCTCTTGCTCGTACTCCTCCTCAATGGAATCAAACATTGGATTGCGCGCAGAAACACTACTTTGTTTCTGGTGTTTTTGAGTGTCCATTATCACTGGGTCGAAGTCGTAAGAATCAACGTTAACCAACGCTGGTTGGGGAGCCTTTGAAGCAACTTTCCCACCGTAGAAAGATGCGTTTTCAATGTCACTGAAAAACGTGTCTTTGGAAAACGCAGACACTAAAGACGGAGGTCTTCTAGGACCGCTAGAGTTTGAACTCTTAGATCCCGAAGCCGCAGCCGCAGTAACTCCCGGAATGTATGCAACGTGAAGCACATTTGAAACAGTCTGATTATCTAACGCGTCCATTTCGACCCCCGATTCGATATCTATTGTTCTATCATTATCATCATCATACGTGAGAGATCTTCCTAAGGGATGTTTCTTTGCTAAAGATCGTTTTCTCCAGAGAAAATAGGCTGACAAAATCAGGGCCAACAAACCCACAACACCTAAACTAGCTGAAATACCAGCAATCTGGCCTCCACTCAGACCTAAGCTGGGATTGGTGCTTGATCCACCCAGTGATGTAAGCTTGACACAGTATGTGATGGGACACTTTTGACACGTTTGAGTTGTCATGGCACATTGCTCGTCTGATTTGCAAACGGGACAGCTTGGAATCGTGTCACATTTGAGACAATCTGAGGACATTCTAAGCGATATTGTAAGAAAAAAGAGAGATCTGGAGAAACGGATATAAAGAAAACCGTTTGTTTCAGGGGTAAAAAGAAAAAATAAACGCGCTGTGCTGGGAATCGAACTGAGGGAGTCAAGCTTCAAAGTTGTAATTTTGTGCACACCACTTGGCCATGCGCACGTTTAAGGGTCCCCACTCGTTGGTTTGCGACCGGTGGTGCCCGTCCCGGAAATGGTGACCCACCCGGAGATTTTAACTCCGAACACACCACACAAATCCACAAAAGTTTAAATAGGACACAATTGGCCCCTCCATTCTTCGCAAGCATTTCTTTCTTCCTTCTCTAAAAAACATGGTGAAGTTAATTTTAGTCAGACACGGTCAATCAGAATGGAACGAGAAGAATTTGTTCACCGGTTGGGTCGACGTTAGACTTTCAGCCAAGGGTGAAGCAGAAGCTGCACGTGCAGGTGAATTGATCAAGGAATCAGGTATTGTTCCAGACATTCTCTTTACTTCCTTGCTTTCACGTGCCATTCAAACCGCAAACATTGCGCTTGAAAAGGCAGATTATCTTTCAATCCCAGTTGTCAGATCTTGGAGATTGAACGAAAGACACTATGGTGCTCTCCAAGGTAAAGATAAGGCGGAAACCCTTGAAACCTACGGTAAGGAGAAGTTCATGACCTGGAGAAGATCCTTTGACGTTCCTCCTCCAGCAATTGAAGACGATTCCAAGTTCTCCCAATTCGGTGACAGAAGATATGCCAACATTGATCCAAACGTGTTGCCAAAGACCGAATCCTTGGCCTTGGTTATTGATAGATTATTGCCATTCTGGCAAGACCAAATTTCCGCACAATTGTTAGACGGTAAAACCGTCATGATTGCTGCTCACGGTAACTCTCTCAGAGCCCTTGTCAAGCACTTAGACAACATCTCTGACGACGATATTGCTGAATTGAACATTCCAACTGGTATTCCTTTGGTTTATGAATTGGATGAAACTTTAAAGCCTACCAAGAAGGCTTACTATTTAGATCCTGAAGCTGCTGCTGCTGGTGCAGCTGCTGTTGCAGCTCAAGGTCAAAAGAAGTGAGCAAAGCAATGTAACATTACAACGTTTATGGCGCGCCTGGTAATCATAGTATTTAGTTAAATAAGCACTTTGTATGACTTTATGAGTTTTAAGATCGGACAATACGAAATGAAAGCATGATGGAAGTTTGGTAAGAGTTGAATTAATCTAGGTGAAATAGTCTTGTAATTTGCTTAAAATATGCGCTCGATAGTTGATGTCACTTCTACCATGTGTTGATCATTATGAAATTCATGTTTGTTTTATATAGTAAGGTGGTTCACTTGCATGAAATTCATGTTGCTTCATATAGTGATGGAGTTGACATTCATGTTCCTTTATATAGTAATGGAGTTTACATTCATGTTCATTCACATACTAATGTAGTTCACCTTTATCAAATTCATCTTCGTGCATATAGCATTTTAACCACTTAGACCTTGAAGATGAAAACTCGAGACGCCATTGGAAGATCATAATGTTCATATACGAACCAACACTAGCATTTCGCTACTCAATTGACGCACGAATGGCCCTGTTTGTTTAAATGTTCTTTCTTGGTATATTACTCTTCACGGTACATAATGATAAAATGTATACTTATCCCACGAGCATGGGTATTGGCTAATCGCAATCAAAATAAGTTCAAGCGTGGGTTTGGATGCAAGTATTTTGGGTCAACTGGCCTATGCGAGTTCTGCCCCATCTTCACCTCGCACTCAAAGAACATTCTTCTTAGTGAGGTACTCAAACCTACTAAAGGTATACCCAATGAATGGTAAATCAGCCTTACTATCCAAACCTTGAACTTTCAATTTTTCTCTATCAGCATCAGCTTGAGCCAAGGCAGGAGATTCTGGAACATCATCCAATTCATCAGTTGGGAAGAATCTAGTGTCTGTAATAGATCTTAATTTAGGGATGAAAGGAGCTTCGACATTTCTAATTTCATCCCAATTAACACCTCTGAAAAATGGATGTCTTTTAATATCATCTGCACCATTATGACGCCCAAGTCTATTCTCAGCGTTAGTTAATAGTCTCAAAATCAAATCTTCTGCTTCAGGTGATAAATGAACATCTTCAGGGAAAACAAGAGTTTGTTGCCAGTTCAAAATCTTTCTATAAGTTTCACTAGGTGTTTCAGAACAAAATGGAGGCCATCCAACTAAACATTCAAACATAATACCACCAAGTGACCACCAATCACATTCTTGTCCATAACCTTTGTTAATGAAAATTTCAGGTGCAATATAATCTGGTGTACCGACTGTTGAATAGGCCATAAGTCTACGAGATTTTCTCCATGTTTGCATTTGTTGTCTATTGGACATAGTAAGAGTAATTGGATCAATCATAACTGAATTTCTAGCATTGGCATTGGCAGGTTTTTGGCTTGTTTCTTTCTGGAGTAAATTTTTATAGTAGTTTGAGTCATGAGTTTTATGGAAACCAGTTGAGAGACCAAAATCTGATAATTTGATATGACCTCTTCTATCAATTAAAATATTATCAGGTTTAATATCTCTATGAATGAAACCTAGTTTATGGATTGCTTCAATTGCTAAGACACATTCAGCAATATAGAACCTTGTAACATCTTCTGTGAAGATTTGCCATTTGATTAACATTGTCATTAGATCACCACCAGGTAAAAACTCCATAATTAAATAAAGATAAATTGGATCTTGGAACGAATAGTAGAGAGAAACAACCCAAGGAGAATTGGCATCTGCTAAAACATCTCTTTCGGCTTTGACATGAGCCAATTGGTCCTTCTTATACATTTCACTCTTCAAGAGAGTTTTCATTGCATAAATTTTACCGGTATCTCTCTTTTGAACGAGACGCACTTCACCAAATGCACCTTTTCCAATGACCTTGACGGTGTTGAAATCTTCTAATGCTAATCTGGTACGACGTAAACGGAGAAATTGTGATTCATTCTTACCAAAAAGTTGAGATTCTCTATTTTTACGTTCGATGGACACTTTATTATTGAGTTGGTTCTCGAATTCAATTCGACGTGCGTTTCTTTCGATAGCATGCTCGATGGACGTTTTGTAATAATGTTCCAACGTTAGTTTAACAGCCGATGCCTTATCTTGAGACTGCTTTGAAAACCATTCTGGATGGCGTTCGAAGTAAACGTATTGAGCCGATCCGGAAGCTGGAGCAGGCGGTAAAGACCCCAATTGGTGGCCTGAGCCTTGACTCGGCAGTGCGCCGTTGTAGGGATTCGTGAACCCCTGTTGTTGGGGCTGTTGAAGTGGTTGAAAGGCCGGTTGAAATGATTGCTGGTAAGCCTGTGGAGGTGGTTGTTGTTGGCCAAATTGATGCATTGGAGGCATCATCTGTGGCTGCTGTTGCGGCTGCTGTTGCGGATACCCCTGCTGATGCAGATTACCCTGTAAAACACCACTATGAACGCTTTGAATGGACCTTACAGGGGAATGATTGTCGCAATTGACGCCAGAAGGAGGTTGAAACACGTTTGTGTGCTGGGATTGCGGTGAACTCGTACTGATTTGAGATAGATTGGAGTTTGAGCCTTGCTGGTTCATGTACTGTTGTCCAAAAGCCATTGGCGGCGCGTTATAGCCCTCATATTGGTAGTTCATTGGAAAAGAGGTGAAAAACAAAAACAAATCAATAAATTGTTTGAACCAGCTGAGGTGGAAAATCTAGGAGAAGACAGGTTACAGGTGTTAGTTACGTGATTGGACGCGTGGCTAGAAGTCTCTTCTTTATTATAAACTATAAAAGACAATAATAAACAAACAGCACAATCAGAATTGCAAGGCAGCACCCTTTTGTTTCTTGTCACCACCCAATTCGAAGTGCTTACATCTCTTAAGAGAAAGTTGTAACTTGGTCTTGCAGACAACACATTCCAATCTTAAGACAACCTTCTTGGTAGTCTTGGCTTTCTTGTGGAAAACTGGCTTGGTTTGACCACCGTAACCGGATTGCTTACGGTCGTATCTTCTCTTACCTTGGGAGAAAAGGGAAGCCTTACCGGCCTTGTATTGGGTGACTCTGTGTTGAGTGTGTTTTCTACATTGCTTACCCTTACAGTAAGTCTTTCTGGTCTTTGGAACGTTAACTGGACGCGGAGTGTTAGTAAACTTGTCACGAGATTTGTATGAAGACTTTGAAATAGAGTGGTAACGGTGGCAAATAGACGCTGGAAAACCGGGGTAAACACGCTTCTTTATGTTCGTAACATTACCACACGCGTATCATCATCTTCACTGTCTGATTCTTTTTGTACATACCCATCTTATGTAAAACTTAACTGATTTCAAGACTAAAAGCTGTGTGAAAAACTCAATTTTTCATCTCTTTGAAATTTGGTTTCCGCAAGCGAAAAAAAAAATTGCGTCGCGCGTCCCAAAAGGGAAGGTCACAAAAACAGTCACAAAAAAGGCGCTCAGCCCTTGCTGAAAGCACGTGAATTGCACGTGACTGAACTTCAAAAAAAAAAGGTATCTTTGAATTCAAATCCCAGTGGGAGGGACACTTGTTTTAGTTCCGTGGTGAAGGCATCGCCAAATTAGGAATCTTCTAGTTTGTGTTGTTAATATATAAATAATCTATCATAAAAAGGGGGGTATTAATCACAAAGAAGATTGTTTTTCAAACATATTGCTTTAAGCTTTCTTTAAAACTCACTAATTCATTAGGCAAAGTAACATAACAATTATCGAAGTCTTCAAATTCGTAATTGAGAACTTTGGCGTAGTAAGATAAATTAAGTTCGCAATCATCAGTGTGATTTTGAGTTTGGTGTTCTTGGACATGTTTAATGATTTTCATAATGCCATAAACATTGTCTGTAATTAATCTGTATTGTTCAATACAAGATTTGAAAAAATTAGATTTGAATAAAGTAACCATTTGGTTGGTGTCGATGGAATCAACAATGGAGCTCAAGAAATAGTTCACATTTTCATTTAATGGTCCTTGGGTGAGTAAAAGTTTGACAGTTGTATTTTGGTCAACCTTGTTCAAATACGAAACCAACTTGATTAGAACGGTGCTTGAAATCTTGATTTGTTTGGTGATTAGTTCACGCACGACTTTGAACATTTGATCAACATGCTGTGTCATGTTCATGCTTTGTTCAATGTATTGACTCAACATTGTGGTTTGATTTGGATAATACATGTTTGGCTCAAGATGGTTGTATTCCTTGGCAAAATCCGATCTGATTAAAGTAAAGTTGATGATCTTGTTGCAAGTTTCCAAATCGTTCAGCTGAAGGAACATGGAACAAAGATAAACTAAGGATTCAATGTTCACATCTGGTAGCCATGTATTATTGTTGAATTCGACTAGGGACACGTATGCTTCTTGTGGTGAAACCATTGCTTGTGATTGAAGATAAATTGAAATGTATTGTTGAATAAGTTTATTATCGTTGACGTTTGCAAGAGCTTGCCATAGAACTTGCTTAGAAGAATGGAATCTGCTAGTTAAGTTGAGTGCTTGAATAAGATGTAAGTAAACACTATGCTGTTGATCCTCGTTTTGAACACCCAAAGACTGGACTTCTTCGTAAATTGAATCAACAAATGCATTTTGGTTAAACAAACCTCCAAATACCATTAATTTATGTAAGAACTCGTTGTACAGCTCTGTGGACTTCAAATGTGGACCAAATTGGTGATAAATTTTCTCTGGTGAAACACTATCTCTGATTTTATAATTAATCAAACCAGTAATCATGTCCAAATAAATATCTTTGTTTGCGAATTCCAACTCCAAATTGTTCCCGTGGCTAATCAACATCAACTCGGTACCAATCTTGAAGAAGTCAAACCCATTTTGAAACTTGGTATCACTGAAAGCCATTTGCGATCCTTTGAACAATGAAGAAATGACAGTTTCGTATGTTTCATTATTTGGTTTGAGATCATTAGACAACATGTCGGAATAAATATTGAGAAGATGAGTTAATCTCTGTTCGACAGACTCATTATTGGTTCTTAAGGAGATTGATTTCAGAACAAGATTATAAATTTCAATGGATGGTGTGCATTCGTTTGATCTAATACGGTTGAAAACTGGTAAAATTTCGTTGTATTTGCCTAAAGATAACAAGTTGGAAATAAACTTTAAATCAGGGTCGATTTCCATTTGTTCCGACAATACCACTTCCTCTTCTTCCTTTTGATTTTCAATTTCCAGTGATGAAATTTCCTCGACGATTTCATCTATTTGATTCTTTTGTTGAGTTGAAAGGTGTCTTCTTTGAATATTGAATGTCTTAAAATTAGCAGAGTTGCTCCTTCTGTAAACCAAAGTGGAATTAGATTGGATTTTAATGGTCAAATGGGAATTCTTATTTTTTGTTTTTGATGAAGACAACTTGACAATAATCGGAGCGCTACTAGTATCTTCTTTTTCATTAGATTTGAATATGATATAGTTTTTGGTAATAGAAACTAGAGGAACCACATGCTTGAATGTCTTCTTGTTATTTGAGTTTGACTTTGATTTGGCTGTGATGTCAATAAGTTCATTTGGCGGAATGTAACTCGGATTGAAGAACTTAATATTTGAGCGTGGTTGTTGTTGCTTCGCAGTTTGTGAAGAAACCTTTGCAGTGTGCGAGGCAGCTCGTTTGGAAAACGGAAGCCCGCATTTACCAAAATAAGGTGAAAACACCATTTTTCGAGTAAAGAATAAGCTGTAGAGACGACTTTTGAATGGAAAAAAGTTAATCGCGCAAATCGATCCATAGCGTAAGAGAAAAATTCCCAGCGCTGATTGGTTGAAATTTCGCGGGGGGAGGGGATATACAAAAAAAATTCGAATAGACATGGCTCATTGATAAGTAGTTGAATATAAGGAAGTTTGACTAGATTCAAAAAGTAGACTGGACTATATGACTATCCCCGGACGAATTTTTTGGGGAGCCAAGGAGAGACAATAAGCGTGCATGTCCCTGCATTGTTTTGGTAGACCGACATGCAGCTGCATGATGCAAACGTGGACCCAGAATGCAGTGACTTGGGCAAGTTCACACAGTTCTTGTTGGAAAAGCCACACGTGTAAGTCGGCCGTATACGGATAGCCAATTTTGAGTTAAAGATAGAACTGCTTTGCAGTTTTTGGCAGGGCTCCGAAGGTTGCAGCCAGCAAGAATAAGTCCGACAAAAAAAGTCCGAAGGCGAGATCGCGAGACAATAACCTGAAACACAAACGGTGAGGATAGAACATCAAAGGTTTAGAGAGGTGGATGAGGAAACGTCGGGGGGAGAAGGAATAAACAAACGTATTGCTTGGCACATCTGTAAAGCGTGGTGCACCTTATCAAACCGCCCCGCTCGACTGTTCTCTTTTTGAGGCCTCCCAATCGGTTTAATTGCATATCCACCACTCGACTCACCCCGGTCTTGTGCATAATCAACATGATATCTCCGAGAAAAGAATATAAAAAGGACAACAATTCGCACTCCATAGTTTGACCGACTAATTGTGAGACCACTAGTCGTGTTATTATGGATTGGACTTCATTCGACGACATCACAGTTTTTTCAAAGGAGGACCACGAAAGACATCTGAGTCCTGTTGTTAGTCTCATCGAGTGGAACAATGTGGATCCTTTTTGCAATCAAAACATTTACGCTGAGGCTCATGAGGAAGAGCTGTACGGATCCCAACATTATCCTTCTGTTTCTTCTTCTTCTTCTTCCTCCTCCTTTTCCTCTTCCTCCTCCTTGTCGTCAGACTGGTCTCCCATTCTAAATAATCCCGAAGCGGAGTTTCAATTTGCTGATTATTCTTTTTCCTATCTGACGCATCACATGGCCGGGGAACACGCTCCGCAGGCCAATCTCCTTACTGCGACTGATTTGACTGCTGAGCAGACTGGAGACGCACTTTCAAACACAATTCATGCACCCTCCACTCCTATTACTGCACCGTGTGCTTCAATCTCCGAGTCGCCGTTGCACGGCTCCCCTTCGGCTAAGGTGAACGAGTCCAGACTTTCGCTGCGCCAGTTGAGCTTTGTCTTAGGACTCGATAACATCCCAGACACCGTTCACCGGGAAAGGCTCATTTTGAATGTTCTCACCGGCAAGTTGAGGTTTCCGTTGGGAACCAAGACCTGGATCAGAGACACACCTGCAGGTGAGCGATCTCGGCTTATTAATGCACTCTGTGAAATTTGTGAAAGTCAATATGTATTTGGTTACTCGAAGGAGACGTATCATACTGTGGTTCGCAGAGCAAGCTACTCTCTGATGCAAGGAAGGTTGAGGAGAGAAAGAAGAAACAGAAAGAAGAGCTTTGATTTGGCTTGATCTTTAATATAATACCCCCGTGCAGCTTTATTCATATCTTTTGTTTAGTTTCTAAGCCTGGAGTCTTTGGTTATTGTTTCGGATTGATCTCGGCTTGTTTCCAGTTCGTTTGTGATCAGTCGTATATGTGTGTAATGAGGATTAGGATCTGTGTGGCGTTGCAGACAAAACGGATTTAAGAAAAAAGGTGGTTTGGGGTTTTATTCAGACCGCCGCCTATGAGTACTCTGCGACCGTTTCTGGTATGTTGTGTTTGCTTTATTGTTGCTGAGCGTTTAGCCGAAGACCATGAACATAAAAATGCCAAAATTGTTCTCAACCAATGTATTATTAATCTGGTGAATGGCGTGATATTGGTTTTGGAAACAATGCTTTTAAGCGCATTGTGTGTGATCTGCTCCTATTGAACTCTTAAAATAATATCACAAACCCATATGCATTCATGTTAAACTTTGCTTTACACTCATTTTCTTGAACTGCACCCAGTAAGTACTTTTTCACATAATCCCACTAAATAATTACGCCGGATAATGGCCGTATTGCATCGTACATTGAGACAGGCTCTCGCAAATCTTTATATTCGGCTTTTTCTCGGCTTTCTAACACACCATATAGACTGCACCGCTAGATCTGCAACAGCGGGCCATAATATTACTTAGTTCCCTACTACCACTACTAGAATTGTTACCATATTCACCATTCCAACTTCAAATTCACCCTAGTACTTTACTTTTTGGCCTTACAATGCACCAGCGTTTTCCAATAGCAAAATTCAGCAGTGACAGACCCCTTTTTTGGGCTACTTGCAACACTTCATTCCTTTGGTGTGTCTTACCAAACCACAATTTTTTAAAGTCAGAAAAAGCACGAGTAGCTCAGTGGTAGAGCAGCAGATTGCAAATCTGTTGGTCACCGGTTCAATCCCGGTCTCGGGCTCTTTTTTTATCATTCCCTTCGTTTTATTTTTATTGTCTCTCTATTTTAAATAACGCAATCTGGTGACTTTACCCGAGCAAATAGAATTCAAAATGATTGGTTTTTCGTATCCGGAAACCGCATTTGAGCCTCATTGGGGCCAACCGACTGCCACCATCGATTGGTGTGAAGAAAATTACCTTTTTTCGCCCTATATTGCAGAAGTTATCAATTCATTTACTAATCTCATGTTCATTCTGTTAGCTTTGCATCATGTTTATTCAACTTTCAAGAACAAACACTCCAAGCTGTATGTATTTGTTTCTATTGGATTTGCGTCTGTTGGTTTTGGGTCCTTCATGTTTCATTCAACGCTACAATATGAACATCAACTTATGGATGAATTACCTATGGTTTGGGTTACCGCTATTCCATTTGGACATTTATTCTCATGGAATAAGTCTCCTACTGTAGCAAAAGCTTGGATTTGGGGTAACTTTTTTTCAACTTGTCTTTTCACCTACATTTACATTTTCATCTATAGAAACCCAGTGTTCCATCAACTATATTATGCTTCATTGAACTTTCTTTTGATTTACAAAACACATAAAGTCATTCAATTGGTTGTTAAAGATCCGGCAATGAGAAGAAGACAATATAAACTACTCATTTGGGCCTTTTCCTTATTTGCTTTTGGATTCTTTGTCTGGAATCTAGATAACATTTTCTGCACCAAATTAATTTCCTGGAGAAGGACTCTCGGTTTACCTTGGGGGGTTCTTTTAGAGGGACATGGATGGTGGCACATTTTCACCGGACTTGGGATTTATTATTTCATCATTTACAATATGTTATTGTCCACTTACATGACCGGGGTTGAAGACGATTATGAGCTAGCTCGACATGGATTCTTGATGGAAGTGAAATTAAAGGATAAAAAAATAGAATAAGAATAAGAGTAGGTATTTCAATGTGGTCCTATCTTTTCCTTTGTCAAATTTACATTGTATAGAAAGTAATGATATTCACGGTCGTTTATAGGCTCTTTATTCGAATCGATGATCTTTTCACATTCATCTAAAACTTTGATGAACCATTCATATTGTGAAAACTCATCAGCATATGTTGCTAATGCTCTGCTAAGAGCAACCAAGTACTCCATTTTTATTTTGCCCTCTAGCCTGATCCGTTCGAACATGGGTTTCAAAAATGATTTGAATGGAGATGCTGATGTTTCTTGGATTGTAATCAATTGTCGATACAATATCACCCAATCAAGCTGTTCTTCGGTTCCTAGTAGCGAGTCCATTGTTTGCCAAATATACATCGCAAGGTCCTCATCTTCACGACAAACCGTTTGAAGAAGAATATTACCCAATGTATTCAGTTGTAATTCCATAACTTCGAATCGAACTTGAACAATCGATTTTGTGCACATAGGCAATAATTTGTGCAAAAAGGACTCCACAATAGACTTATCTATATTCATCTTTGATAAGTCGACCTTGTTCAACAACACAATGGATTGGAAATGCCATGGTGTTGCTAACTGGAAACTTTGGTACATTTCAAAATATTCTGGTAGGAAATCGTTAGACAACCAATTTCCTACTAGGACGCTTCTCTTTTTATCAGTGATAAAATTGGCCATCATGAAGATCAAAATGGGTCTCATCTCTGCATTAGACTTGTATTTATCAAATACATTTTGAATGTTACTATCTGTAGGTTGTTCCGCAGCAAATGACAAATTTAGTAGTAGTTTTTCATCTCCTAGAGTTTCCAACAGCTCTGAAAAAAGTTTATCATCTTCTACGCCGTTTGGTTTCACACATTCGGTCAATTTCATCATCAAACTTTTATTGTTTTCAGATTTCTCCATTAGCAGCTTAAACTGACGCAAATTGGACTCAATGATAGGATTATTGTCCTTGTCTTTCAAGTCCACCATTTCTTCCACAAGATCAAGTCCCCCTTCCAAATCTGTATCGAGAACATCCAAAAGTGGTTGAAAAATGCAATTCAATGTGTTTGAAGAAACACTCTTTTCGTCTGTTATGAGTAAGTTTCCCACTAGAAGCATCTGAATTGCATTCAACGTTTCATTTTGCGTTTTGAAAACAACCTGATCAATCAAACCTCCAATCAAACAAGCGTTATTCGGCACATCCGACACATAATTTGTTAAAACCTTACTAACAGCAATCTGGTACTCAATATCACGGGATTCAAGCTTTTCAAGCAAATCAAAAACAATGTTTTTATCTAGACTCTTTCTAAACTCCAAATCACGCAGCTTAACACATAAATCATCCACATCTACCATCTTATTTCACAATTTATTAAAGTACAAAACGTCTACATACAATTCAGAGTGAAAAATTTCCATTTTGGCTCATCAAGCCTCTTTGTACCATCCTTCTCCAATATCATTACCACGAGTTCCCACTGGATGATCTAAAAACCCGCTAATGTTATGGCAGTCGTTCAACCAATAATGATTCGAAAGACCTGCTGCATCCATCCGGAGTTTAGGGTCTAAAATCAACATTCCCTTGAGGAAATTCGAGATGTCTATTGAATCCTGTTCACTAAACTTATATTTTTCCATGAGGACATTCTCCAAGGGCCAAGGCTTCAAATTGGAAATTCTCTTGAGCGTCTTATGATCTTTTTCAAAAAACTCGCTTCCTTTCTTACCGGATTTTATGATTTCAACAGGAATTGGTCCTAGTAACTCAATAATTTGAGCTAAATGATCGTCGTTTTTGTTGAATTTTGAACTCATGCTTGGATCGAATAAAAAGTCACCAGTTAATAGCTCGAAAATAAGACACCCTAACGACCAGATATCACAACTGGCTCCCCAATTGGCACCGAGAATCACTTCGGGTGATCTATATTGTCTTGTTTGAACATCATTTGTAAAATGCTTAAAAGTCCAGCATGCATTCCCCAGATCAGCCACTTTGACATTAATTATGTCATCGTCTTGAATTTCGTGATCCATCGGTGGTTTATAGTTGAACAAATTTTGCTCATCGTCCTCTTTCGATTTCATCATCTTCTGGACGTCTTTAAAGGACATTTTATTAGGGAAACTGGAACCTCCACTAGAAAAGCTGTTAAATGGTTGCGAGTTTGGGAGAGATGGTGGAATGGTGACGTTTTTAGAGACAGGTGATAATGGCGATGAAGAAGCATTGGTATTCATGAACAATTGTGACTGAGTTCTTAATGGAGAAGGTAATGGTTGAGATCCAACAATGACATTACCTACTATACTTCCCTTTCTGCTCAAAGACCCCCCTGGGCCTCTTTCACTTCTCTTCATTCTTCTTAGATCCATCGTCTTGTTCAACACACTAGTGTCAAACAGTTGAGATGACGACCTCGAGTTCATCATCTTACTCGATATTCTTTTGAGAATTCGTTTTTCCCACTCTGATTCTTCGATAAATGCAACTAATGACTCAATGTTGTCAATTTTAATCAAAATGTTTTCTGGCTTTATGTCGGTGTGAATTATATTACATCGTCTATGCAGAAAATCCATGGCAAGAAGTGCTTGTTTGGCAATCTGTTTAACAAACTTGATCGGAAGTCCTCTATGTCTGTATCTTTTGATCAAATTGAGTAGGTTTTCCCCCAATACTTCGAAAACCATACAGATGTGGCTACCATTAGGACCTTCATGTTCAAAATAATCTAATAATTTAACGATATTCTCGTGACCTGGATGTGTTGAGTCTGTATTGTTGATCTTAGACAACAGTTTGATTTCATCGATTGCGATTTCTCTGTAATTATTCGCAGACTTGATGATCTTCATTGCCACGTGCGTATTGGTATTCAGATCTCTGGCAAGCCAAACCGTGGAGAAGTACCCCCACCCAAGTTTCCTTACGAGAACATATTTGCCCTTGTTGTATTCTTCGCCAATAAATGCTGGATGGTATCCACCCTGTTTATAATCATTCATATCTTCTTCCTCTTTCAGGTTTACGGGTTCGTCTTCGTCATCATGAGCGTCCACAACTGCAGTCAAATCGTCGATATCCAAATTTGTCACTGCTTCTGTAGCTTCATGAGCCAGACCGTGGTCGTCATCCTCTCCAATGATAAAGGACACCGGATCGAGTTTCTTCAACGTCTTTTTCAACTTTACTTGCGGGTCGTCCTGTTCTTTGGCGTTCAAAACATTGTCAACATGAACCGTAGCCTGGGAAATGGATGCCATGGGGTTCAAATCTGTCACCACGCTCAATCCATGATTTTGAACAGATTTGGCGACAATTGGAGCGTCTCCAATGGGGTCTAAATGACTCAAATCAACCACTGGAGGAGCGAGTGAAGAAGAAAAAACACCACTATTGAAACTAGGAGTATCATCCTTCTTCACAAGCCTATGAATCACCGGTTCATCCTTATGTAATCTCCTATCAACTTCGGCCTCGATCTCAATCTGTATTTGGTCCTTTTCTTCGCCAGGATTCGGGTTTTTCCGAAGTCCCAGTGAAAGTTTCGATTTCTCTTCAACTACAGACACCGGCTGAGCCTGTTTCTCAAATTTCTGGGGCATTAAACGCGTAATAAAGAAAAAAAGAGAGAAGCCCTAAGAGGTTAAGACTCTGGAATTCAATTTTCACTTCGCCCGGAAATTTGCTCAGCACAGAATCTCATCAACAATCTTATTTAAACCCTATAAAGTAAAGTATAATAATAATCTAGCAGCTTAGCTAATCCATGTTAGCATCGCCTTCGGTATCGGCCTGTTGTTGTTGTCTTTGAGCAGCAATCTTGGCGAAAATATCGTTGGCAACACCAGAAGAAGCACCAGAAGAAGCGGCCTTCTTTTTGAAAGCAGCGATTTTGGCTTCCTTTTCTTCCTTCAATTCCTGTTGCTTGGCGTTATATCTACCCTTGATGAGGTTACCGGTAGAAGCCAAGTCTTCGTACTTAGCAACGTACTTGGCCTTGGAAGCATCGAAACCTTCGTCGTAGAGCCAGTCTTCGGTTTCCATCAACTTCTTGTTGAGGCTTTCCTTTTCTTCTTCGCTGGCAAATGGAGCGTATTCGTCTTCTAACTTACCTCTTAAGGTGTAGATGTATTCTTCCAAAGCGTTCTTCTTTTCTTCTGTTTCGGCAATGAGTTTATCGTGGGAAACCATTTCGAATTCCTTTTCGGTGAACTCGTTGAGAGAATCAGCAGGCAAGGTTTGGCCAAAGAATTCAACGTTCAAGTCTTGGACCTTGACGAGCTTCTTCACGATCTTGTATTCTGGTTCCTTTTCTTCAGCTTCACCTTCTTCAGCTTCTTCACCTTCGGCCTTTGGTTCTGGTTCAACAAGTTCCTTGAATTCCTTTTCAGCAACAATGTATGCGCTTTCGATAGTGTACAAACCAGAAGGATCTTGTCTGACCTTGAGTTTACAGGTGGCAACTTCTTCGCCTTCAGGAACTTGAACACCGGTGACGGACCACTTACCAATGAATGAGTTAGCGTCCTTTGGTAATTCATCAGGGTTGGTGTACTTAGCTTGGATTTCAAAGTCAGCAGTTCTGTAAAGAGTGATGAGCTTAGTAGATGGATAAACACCGCCAGCAGGGAAGACTTCTAAGTGATCAGTATCATCTTCAGCACCTTGTTCCCAAGAATAAGTAACGGAGTGTAAGTTGATGTCTTCAAACTTGAATTGCTTGACTCTGATGGTTGGGGAGTGCATAGCACAGATGAAGGCAGCACCCTTGGCAATGGCTTCATCTTGGTTCAAGGTGGTGGAGAATGGCTTACCGAAGACATCAGAAATGGTGTTCTTCAAACATGGGATTCTGGTAGTACCACCAATTAATTCAATGGCGTCAATGTCTTCAGCAGTCAAACCGGCCATGGCCAAAGCTTCTTGGACTGGCTTTGCGGTTCTAGCTAACAATGGTTGGACCAATTCTTCTAATTCTTCTCTAGTTAATTGACCAGAAACATCGACATCGTTCATGACAGATTCAATGGAAATTGGAGCAGCAGTGTTAGCAGAGAGGACCTTTTTGAGCTTTTCAGCAGCAGCCAAGACTCTGGAGTAACCCTTTGGATTTTCTCTGATATCAATCTTGAACTTAGACTTGAATTCGTCCGCGAAATGTTCAGTGATGGCCTTGTCAAAATCTCTACCACCAAAGTGCTTATCGTAGCCAACACCAATGACCTTCATTTCACCCTTCTTGATTGCGGTGATGGTACAGGTGTAAGAAGAGTGACCAATGTCAACAAAGGCAATCTTCTTTGGTTCATCTTCTGGTAAATCGGTCTTGAAAACACCGTAACCGACAGCAGCGGCAGTGACTTCGTTCACAATTCTAACTGGGTTCAAACCGGAGATCTTACATGCGTCAGCAGCAGCTCTTCTTTGAGTTTCAGTGTACCAGACAGGAACGGTTAAACAAATATCGGTGATCTTGGACTTGGTTTCCTTTTCGGTGGACTGCTTCAACTTGTTCAAGTACATGGCAACCAATTGGACGGAGGTGAACTCCCTTTGTTCGCCTTGGAATCTCACTTTGACGGCGGCTGAACCATTGACATCAACTAAAGGAACGGTGGAATGTTCTTTTTCGATCTCAAAGTCCTCGGACTTTGAAGAAATACCCAGTAATCTCTTGAGACCGGTGACTGTGTTCTTCAAGTTGGAAACCTGTTGAGTCTTACCGGTTTCACCAATTGCTCTGTTCTTCATAGTGAAACCAACCACGGAAGGGGTGGATCTGTTGGAAACTTCGTTCACAACAACATCGATCCCTCTATTACGTGCAACTGCAATCACTGAGTTGTTATTACCTAAATCGACACCAAATGGAGTAGACATTTTGCTTTCTAGAGATGAAAAAGCGTTCACTAAAATTTTTCACTGGGCAAAGCAGCTTAGTATTTAAATTGTTTAAGAAAAAGTATGAAAATTCGAGAAAATTCCACATGCTCATGTGCTCATGTGCTCAGCGCGCCAAAGTGCTTATAGTGACAAGTGAACGCCAGCCTGGAGATGAAAGAAGTTGAACAACAAGAGAGGCCAAGGATGGATTTGGGCTAGCTGTAGCCGCCTCGCAAACAATCTTGAGAGCCAGTTGCATTTCTTCCGGTGCAAGAAGTCCCGATTCTTGGAGAAACAAGAGTAGGTGGAAGTCGCTGAGTTCGTGGATAACGCCCTCTGTGTCATTGGTATTAGCGTTAAATGCATGAGGAAGAGCCTTTGGTAGCAGCTGAACGCTTCCTGCTTCGCCCAAATAAGCTCTGTTTTCAATGGGCCACTCACTTTTAGCGTTGAACATTCCGTTAGTGTCTGTGTCTATGAACCCATGGGTGAGAGAAACTAGGAGATATTCCACTGGGAAGCTAGGCTTGGCATTGTGCTTCACCTCAAGTCCGTACTCGTTCACCAGAGAATACATGATGTCAGGCACATATCGCTTGTCGTCCTGTTTGTTAACCATCACCTGGTTAGGGTGTGTGCTGGGGGATATGAGGCCTGCAGTGACCAAGGCCTCGGCCGTTTCACTGGCCTGGTACACGGCCATGTCGATTTCTCCCAGAGCGTTACCAGAGACTACGCACGTGACAAACTTCGAAGAAAAGACCCCGTTCTTGGCATGTTTGCACACGTTCGGATACTTCAATTGCCATTTGGTAGCAAAGACAACCTCGAGCGAGCTGAGGAAAAAAGAATCAGCGTGTCTTTTGCAGATCACAGAGCCGTCAGCGGCCCCTGAGTCGTTCAAATCAGTGAAAATGATTCCTAGCGGCAACAATCCTAGCGAATAGACCAGCTCCAACAGCTTGGCTTCGTCCCACTCGTTGAGAACAACCCCATCTTCAAAGTCTGACTGTGGGAACTCGTAGATCGCCTCTACTTTGGCCTTGATGCCGAGTGGAGTCTTGTCGTAGGCATCGTAGGTCCCGAGTAGCAGTCCGATTCTTTGCAAACCGCTTTTTCTCCATGAATCAATGAACCCGTTGACCATTGACCCGTTCTGGAACTCAACGTGGTCCACCATACGGAACTTTTGACGCTTCAACGTGATTGTGCTGGGCTGACATTTCGAACAAATTCCTCTAGGCCAAGCGTCGTGCGAGTTGCTCGGACAGGGAGAGAGCAGCGTGAAGTTACTCTTTTCCAATGTGTTAATCTTGTCGTCCTTCTTCTCTGCGAGATACGAATGGAACGACAGATGTTTAATGTTGTGTTTGTCGTGGTATTCCTGGTCCCATGGCGGCAATGGCGAGCAATATTCGCACATCCCCTTCTCGCTGTGCTTACAAAGCGACGACTGTGAGCGCGGAATCAAACCTGGCTCATTGTCAAGCCTATCATCGATGGACAACTGGGACACCCCAAGCTGGTCACGTGACCTGCTGATCTGGGTAGCGCCTGAAATGGATTTGGGACCGCTCGATTTCTCGTAAACCAAATCAATCAACTCCCCGTTGGTGCAGTTCAGTTCTGCAAGACTCTGATCTGGGTTTAGGTCGCCCAATCGCTGAGATTTCGCCCTGAGAGACGCTAAATCAAGCGGAGGAAGCTTGGTTTGCACCAATTGGTCCAGCAAAACGGCTAGCTTTGTTGTCGCGGCTGCCTCAAGCCTGTAGAGCCCGTCTTTTGATCTGAAACGCACAATTAACGACATTAATAGCACCTTTATGTTCTGAAAAGGAAGAACAAGTGTAGGCCATCTAAGAGAAATTTCACCTGTCTATGTACTACTCTATTTCTTCACTATAATGTCTAAGTATGCATTTTACGACATCGGCAAGGCATGTACGCGCGGGGTAATAGACCACGCGCGATCGCCTTCGTCGAGCCGTCCTGTAGGCACCAAACTCAGCTTTGGTGACGTTTTTTCCGGCCCTACGGCCACTGCTACCAAGTCCAGTAGACGAGATCTCTCTCACCGAATTAAAGTTCGCACTATAGCAGGTGTAAAGGTCCCTTCAAGGCCTAAAGAACCAGGTGACAAGGACTGTTGCATGTCCGGATGTGTAAATTGCGTTTGGGAGCTTTTTGCCCAAGATCTGGACGATTGGAAACACAAACGACATCTCGCAGTGCAGGCATTGAAGAAACAGAGTCCGGAGTATGAACAATGGCCTGAAAACTGGGAAGCTCCTCCGAAGGACCTTCCAAAGCAATATCTGCGTTCTACCAAGGGTCAGCAGAAGATCAGCGAAGAAGCTGCGATGCCTGTAGGTATGGCGGTGTTTGCAAACTTGGAAAAGAAGCTTAAACAGCAGCACCATGAAAAGAAGCTTAGTTAGATCTATATAAATATACATTATGAAATTGAATTCAGATTATGAAACTGTAGTGAAGTGTAGGAGTGGTAACAAAGAAACTTAGGAAGCGTGTATGGAGAAGTTTAGTTAGATCTTTGAAATGAAGATTTTGCAATTGAAGTTCATGTTTTAACGGTATCTGTGGTTATTAACTATGCGTGCTTTTGGGTGTACTTGAGTGTAAAATATGAGACTGCTAGAGATTTAGGAAGCAAGTTTAGTGGGATCTTTGAAATATACATTATGAAACTAAATTAAGTGCTAAAGTTTTTGCGTTAACACTGATATCTGTGGTTATTAACCATGAAAGTTTTTGCTTTAACACTGATATCTGTGGTTATTAACCATGTGTGCTCAAAGATGTGATTAGTGTAAAAAATGAGATGAATAATGCTAGAGATTTAAGCAAATTTACTTAGATCTTTAAAATATACATTTTGCAATCAAAATCCGTGTTTGTAGGCTACTTATTGTCTATGCAATTTCAATATTCAGCTTTTTATACTTTTCTCTCGTCATTGAGCGTAAAAATAGATTTTATACACCTCGCAACTTGAAAACCACTCTAATCAAATCTTTGAAATATGCATTGTACAATTCGGCGTGTTTTACAATCTTCTAATTTACCAATCACCCCATTCAGAAACTGTCTTTTCTCCGCTTAAAAAACAAGCATGAATAACACTCAAACGTATGAAACTAAAACATCTAGTTAGATCTTTAAAGTATACATCATGCAATTAAATTCCGCACTTTCCAAGCTCCTATTTTGCCTAAGCAAGCCGTCAACGCACTTGCCTCGCTCATTACTAAGCTCAACCACTTTTAGCAACTTAGATAACACAATTTAACTTGCTACTAACCTAAATAACACAACTCCATTTACTTTAAAATACACACTATAATCAAATTCCATGCTTGGAAAGCTCCTCCTTTGCCTCTGCAATCTGTGTCTTCAACTCCGCGTACTTGTCTGGCTTGTCGTTGAGCGTGAAAACACCGTAACCGAGACAGAAGAGCGCGTAGCAGCCAAAGGACACAAGGGCCCACCACGGCACAACCGGCAACACCTGAGACTGGAAAACTTCGCTCGTTGGAATCACACCTACTAACAATGCAAAGTAAACCGCTGACGCAAAAATTCCATACAATACCGTCTCGCTAGCCTTTGTCATTGCAGAAAGAGTGGTCTTTCCACGCTTACGTGTAAGTTTCTTATATTTTTCGAGACACACAAAAAATGCTCAGCAAACTGCAAATGTGCTCAGCAAATCACAATGCAAGCTTCTGACCTAAAACACGCGGGCAGCTCCGTTTGCTTTGGAACGCTGTAAAAACAATTGTTACACCTGCTACCATTCTTTGCTAAAATCTTCAATTGCTCCCATCTCTATCAGACACCATTCCGCTTCTCTCTGACCACTCATCCACGCTCCATGGACGGCCCCTGCTCCGTCGAGAATCGCGTGTTCACCTGCAAACCTCACGTTTCCCAGTCCATTGGCAAGCTGAATCACCAGATCGGTGGGGTCGTTGCCGGGCTCGCATGCGGCATAGGATCCTCTGGCGAATTTGTCTGTAGTCCAGCCGCTGACGACGGTTTTGGTGGGCTCCTGGACCTCTGCGTGGGATAGTCGCGCTAGTCTATGTAGCACAGGTTTCAATGTTTGCCATGCCACGTTTGAGTCGCCTGATTCAAGCTTTTCAGTCAAACTACCCTGTGTAAAACACAATAGTGCTGGAACACCTTTTGATCTGTAGTAATTCAAGATTAAAACCGGAGAATCCCATTCGCACTCGCCATCGTTGTCACTGATGGCAACAAATCTGTCCTGATCAAGCAACTTCCACCACGCAGTAGGAAACTCAAACACAACCTTGCCCAGTTTACCCCAAGACATGTTCTCGAGTGCAGAAGAAAGTCTCTGTGGAAACTGGGGGACCCATTCAATCATGTCGCTCTGGAGTACGCTTTGAGGCACGGTGCAAATAAGATAATCGCATGAGTAATTCTCACCATTACTCAGATATACCGTAATGCCCCTAGAACGATCGATCTTCACCACCTCACAATTCAACTTGACCTTATCACATCCGATCTCGTTCATGATCTCGTCGACGACTAAGTCATAACCATTGGTAAAAAGACAGTTTCTGCCAACGTTGTCCACTAACCCAAACTTGGAGCTCATTTTCTCCCAGCCTATTCCATGCCATAGTTCCAGAGAACGAATTGCTTGCGAAGCGTATTTCTTTTGGAAAGAAGTCAAAAGACACGTTTCAGGCCTCTTGAAAAAAGCATCAACAATCTCTTTCAAACTCACATCTTGCTTGTCAATGCTCTCAAAAAACTCCAACTCAATGAACTTACTCAGTTCAAAAACCACCTGGTCAATTCCGTTTTTTCTAAAATCCTCCATATCGAACTGATCACTGAACATGAAAGGTGTCATGTCGTCATAGTAAAGGCCAAACTTGTTGTGTTCAGACACACAGTGTGTAAACAAATCGTTACTTAGCGTGTCATGTGCCCATGAGGCACCCATATCATAAGGTGTCAAACCTGTTCGATCAGTATAAATTCTTCCACCCACTCGATCCCGTCCTTCAAGCACCACGTAGTCCTGTGTATGTTGGGATAACGTCTGTGCAGCTCGCAGACCTGAAATCCCTGCGCCTATGACCACGACTTTGTGGTGAGACATTGAAAAAGAAGAGTAAGAAGAAAGAAGAGAATGTGAAGAGATGATAAAGTGAAAAATGGATTACCTGTTTATGGAAAAGAAAGAGTTCATAGTAGGGTACAGTGATTGGTTCAATCTGATACATAGCATAAAATCTTAACTACTCGCTTCATTTCAGCAATACTGCATCTTAAGTTACAGCTAGAAATATACTTTTCAACACACACATTACTATGTTTACGGTTTTACAGTGAAATCAAAATGCAAATCAGTGCGTGGCATGCTTGGTGGTTTAGTAAATATTATGTAACATTGATTACTTTGTTTAGTGCAGTATCATTGCACTTTTTGTCACTGTTCAACTGAAAATATTATACTCTCGGTGCTATACTTGCTTTCAGACTTGCACAACACAATATGGTCCTTAGAAAACCTTGCTTAACGTTATCCATGTGTTTTCATGCCGTGACTACTTCTAAATGTCTCGATATATACCACTATCAATACAAGCCAGATTCCTCAAGTGGTCCTTCCATAAACAATTAAAGGGACCGTTAAAAACGGTCTCTAAAATTTATTTTATGATTCTTGTATATTTTACAGCATTGTCTTTCCTTTCTTTGTCTTCATCTGTTCATTACAACTTGTTCAACACTATCCGTTGTGCTGAGCACATTTTTATTTTAGAGATCAATTGAATGCTCACATTATTTTCCGTAATTTCAGGGCTCAAACCCTAGTACTGTAGGAAGTAGTTCCTTAAGTAATCATTTATATGGCTAGTTTTTTGTGTTTTTTTCTTGAGTGATGCGGATGGACACTAATTGAAAATCGGTAAAATCTAAACGATATCTGATGCTATCAAATCTGAAGTTAGTGCTTGAATTAAATCACACGTGCGCATCACCTATTATAACGTTTCTAGAGACCGTATTTTTAATCTAACAGTTGAAGCTTATTAGCTAGACAATATTTAATTGTTAGAAGTTTAACATACTTGTTACTCATCATCGCTCATTGTATACTTATGTTCAATATTCAAGTAATATAAAATAAATGTGGTATCAATACTATTCAATGTTTACAATAACGCAACAACAAAGCCCAACATCCCACCTAAAATGGATCCGCTGATGGCACCGGCCTCGGCCTTGGAAGAGGTGATCGATCTAACACTGGTGGCGGAGCTACTGCTGGTGGAGCTGGAGCTAGAAACAGCGCTGGTACTTCCCAAAGAGTTGACCAAATTAGATGATGCCACTGTCAAATACATTGATGCATCAGAGCTCTTTTGGTTGAGAATGGCATATTTATCATTACTATCTGAACCTTTAGCGTACATGTCTGTGTATTTTGAAACATCAACAATGCCTCCTGTATGATTGACGTGAACACCATCCTTAATATAAGAGTCCACATGGTCAGGAGCAGATGGTAAGTTATAATTGAATGAAAAATCAGAAGAGTTTTGAGGCTTACAGGTTGTAATAGTATATTCTTCAACGTCGTCTTCATTAATGTTTGGAATTTTTGCTTGATTAAATTGATCTTGCAAGTTGTAGAAGTCTTGTAACAACACAATACTATTGTCGTCTTGAATATCGGTTAAACCATAGTCTGCATCTTCCTGTGAATATTCATAAACCAAACCACCAGAAAGAACAGTTTCCAAACCACCGTAGAGCCCATTATCAACTTCATCAAAAGTTCTTGGTGAGTTCTTGTTACATCCATATTCGGAGAAAAACACAGGAACAGTGGAGTTTTCAAAAGTGGATTTTGTTTCACCGTAATTGGAGGTTTGCCAGTTGGAAGTACCTGAACACCACTCGTATGAATTCAAACCGAAAAAGTCAATTCCAGATTGGTCCTGGTCGTTGATCTTGCAAGTGAGGTAATCAAATGTTGGTTCACGTAATTCCACAACATCTGCTGCTGAGTATCCAACTGGAACATCTCTATGCAATCTTGAAGAAATGTATTGCTTGACGTCTCTAGTCAGAGCCCTGATATAATTTGGTGAATTTTTGGCGGATTTTTCATCATTGATGATTTCATTACCAACAAAGAACCCCAATGTGTTAGGATATTGACCGAAGTTTTCGATAACTTTGAAAACACGTTGAACGTACAAATCGTAGTACGAGGTCCATGGCTCGTATCTATTCAAAGACTCGCCAACGAGAGGAGAATTGACATCCAAAATGACATAGATACCAGCAGCGTTGAAAATAGACATACATTCATCGTGGTCAAGATCAGGATTGACTGTGTAAACACGAATAGTATTGACATTCAGGTTTTGCAACACTGTCGCATCTCTAGCACAAACCAATGCATCTGTCAAAACGTCTGAAGATGAGTCCGATGTGTATCCGGATGATCCACCTGGTTGATAATCCACACCATTCATGAAAAATACAGTGTTTTCCTTAGAAGAGTCGACATTTGGTTTAATGAAACGGTTTGATTTGAGTTCAATAGGGAGCATGGCAGTACTCAAGCCTAACAATGCCAAAAAAGTCACTACTTTGTTCATAGAAATGGATTTGTAACAAGTTGAATGAAAGAGAAACCAATAACAAAAAAACCGCTCTCAGTTTTTGTAAACAAAGTCATCAAAAACAAAAACATGCCCTAAGATCCGGCAAAAAAATACTGTTGCGGATGATGTAAAGGCATTAAGGGCATGGGAGTAGCAGGATCAACTTGCTCAAATTTGGGGCTCCGAATTGAACCAAAGATCGTATCTCCACGACTTAAAGCAAACCTGTGCAGATAATACCATAAATCTGCGCGCGCAGTCATACTCTTTACAAAAACACCCAGCACGGCTATCTCAGCTTTTCCCCAACACGCAAACTCAATGCGTTGCTGTCCTGCAAACAAGCCGATAAGAAAAAAAATCTGAAAACCGCTGCTTACGTAAAGTTTGCTCAGCTCAACCTAGTAGCAAATCGCATACAAAGCAGATCCAGCCACCAAAAGTTAGACATTCAACTAACCATCGCAAGACTCGGTTTCTTATGCGCGAGTAAAGATGTCCACAACTGTTGTTTCCCTCTTGGTCGAAAACGCCCTTGCCATATTGGATGTAGCTCCGTATGTTACATCCGCTCCAGAAGTTCCACCACTTGGCTCTCTGACAAGCACTGGTACGGCCCAAATTCTTTGTCAAAGGACCAGTAGGTCCGTCAATGTATCTCCATTCAAACGGAGCAGGCGCCCAAACCTGACGAGAGTCGTTTGCGTCCAACTGAGGGTCCCCCCAAGTGCCGGCATAGAGAGGCCAATCACCGTATTCGCTTTCTCTGAATGCAACTGATCCGTTAGCATATGTGAGCTCTTTATCGTGGGGATCATAGGTATAAGCTAGGTAGTTCATTCGTGGATTCCATAGTGGGCCGCGATCAGTGTAATCACTCAAAATGGACCACGGTAAATCATGTGAATGTTGGCCCGTAGATGGATAATTAGCATGGGTACCTCTAGCACTGAAAAGAACCGGTTGGGCCTCCCCTATGTAAGCATTTGGTTTGATGTATTTTGAGTTTCTTGGTGTTTCCATATTCGAATAAACGTATGCTCCACCACCTCCGTGCGCACTCATCCAAACTACAACTGGCAAGCCGTTGTAAAATCTCACCAACGAATGTTCCCAATCACCGACGTGGTTTCCAAATGGGCCCAATCCCATCACAAAGGGCCCTAAATTGAACGAGTAGAAATAGAACCAATAAGCATCTATCCATCCATTTCCCTTATCTACCAAGATTAAAGTAGCTGGAGCAGAACAACGGCCTGAATAGAGATCTGGTTCATTATCTTTACCAGTGATCCATTCTGGATTAACAGAAAAATCTTCAATTGCTGACATATACACCTTATCTTTGCCTTTATTCGTCACATTGAGTAGACTGGATAGCTGGTCCAAACTTAATGGTGATTTATGTTCAAGTTGAGTTCCGTTTTCAGAAGTTGGAATGAAATGTTTCACGTATTCTCTAATATCGTAGGGAAGATACTTTTCTTCTGAATATAGATGCACCAATGGAGCATGGTCGATCACATACTGCGGGATTTGACCCGGTATCAATGTTCGTTCACTTGGTTTGGGATTTTTCTTCAATGGAGGGAGATTTTTGAATTCTGAGTTTGGCATTGGAGTATATTCTAATTGGTTTAATATTGATCCGCTTATTGCACTCCAATATAGCGAACCAATAACCACCAATCTCAATATCTTCATCCTTAGCTAAGAAGATAGTGTCTGAAATTTAATTTCTCTGCTTACGTTATCCCGGGTACTTATGTATTCAAAGCCTGAAAAGCCAGGCTATGTGTATGTTTTTACATTCAGCGCTTTTGTAGAGTCTAGTAAACGTGGTGAAGAATATATCCGACTTTTTGGCGCTCAAAAGGTGGGGTTACCGTCGAAATCCAACTCTAAACGTTTCGATTCAAAGAAACACGTCTTGATTAAAGTAGGTTTCACGACTCAAACTCCAAAACGTAGACTAGACCAATGGAAAAGAACCTGTGGACAGCCCGGGTTTGTTTTACTCGAGCCAGGTTGGATATTCGAGTCTAGAGATACAAGTCTTAGTTCGCTTTTTAAAGGTTTAAGTTTGCGTTCTAGAAATAAATCTCTTAGAGTCCAACTGGCCCATGTCAAGGACTCTGGGTTTTATTCTGCGAATCCGCATGCAAGCGAGCAAAACATTCATAAGTTTCTGCGAGAGAAGTATGGCTCAGGAAAAATGTATTGTGATGGGTGCAAGTCAAGTACAAAGACTGGAATTCATCACGAATGGTTTTTGGTTCCAAAAGATGGTATGAAGGAGATTTGGAAGTTTATTGATGCTTGTGTTTAGTGAGGAAAGGAAGTAAAAATGGTGCAATAATATGTCCACTATATAGAGATGTTTATAGAGTTCTTAATAAACCACGATTGTGATTTTTGAAGGCACATGGATCGATAAACTACAGTGATGCTGTGTTTATTTAATTCATAGAGCACACTTCTGGCCTCATTTACTATCGTGATGGTATCTTATAATCATTTCCTAAGCTAAAAATCTATTAAATATGCAGGGCGCAGCCTTGCTTGTATCTCTCTTTCTATCTAAGCCTTGGAAGCAAAGTATTCAGCTTCCAATTCCTTAACAGACTTGACTAAGGCAGCAACAATGATATCACCTTCTTCCATAGTAATGGTGTATGGTGGAGCAATGGAAACGTGATCACCCACGGCAACAACAGTATCGTTCTCAATTCTGGAACCATTGGTACCTTGGAAACCCATGGTAGTAATACCGTTTTCAAGAGCCTTGTCGGTAATCTTGTAAGCAAACTTGAAGTGTGGGTCTAATGATTCCTTAGTGACTGGGTCACAAAATTCAATAGAGAAGAACAATGGTAAACCTCTGATGTCACCAACAACCTTGGAATCCTTCAATTCTTCAGCCAACTTCTTCCACATATATCTACCAACGTCAGCACCCTTTTCAATCAAGTTGTCTCTTGCCAATTTCTTTTGAACGGCTAAACCAACTTCACAGTTGAAACCGTGAGAATGGTAAGTTTGAGCACCAGCAGTGGTGTTGGAACCAGCAGTGACAGCATTCTTGACCTTTGGTGAAATCAAAACACCAGCTAAGGTAACAAATCCAGAACCAATGGTCTTACCAATGGACAATAAGTCAGGTTGACCTTCCATGAAAGATTCGTAACAAGTGTAAGTACCAGCTCTACCCAAACCAACCATGACTTCATCAAGACAGAGTAAAGCACCGTACTTTTCACAAATAGCCTTGACACCATCTAAGTAACCCTTTGGTGGAGGAACAGTACCGAAAGTAGAACCACCAACAGTTTCTAAAAAGACAGCACAGATGGTTTCTGGATCGTTCTTGATGAAGGTTTCTTCCATTTCGTCAAGCAACTTTTGGGTGTATTTTTCTTCGGTAAAATCACCAGTGATATGTCTGTATGGGTTAGCAGCTGTGACTTTTGGAGTTTGTTCTTCAGATAATAAAATTGGCTTAAAATCAACCTTTCTAATACCGTCACCAAGAGAGAGAGCACCAATGGTGAAACCGTGGTAAGAGTTTAATCTTGAAATGAACTTGAATCTCTTCTTGTCACCCTTTTCTAAGTGGTATTGCTTAGCAATCTTCATAGCGTTTTCATTAGCTTCGGAACCTGAACCAACCCAGAGAGCAGAGTTGAAATGGCCCTTTGGTGCTCTTTCATCACAGATAAATCTGGATAAATCTTCAGAGGCATTGTTACCAAAGTACAAACCAAATGAATAGTTGTTCTTCTTAGCAGCTTCACACATAGCTTCAATAATTTCTTCGTCTTGATGACCAAGTGAGCCAACAGCGGCACCAGTCATAGCATCAAGGACAGTTCTCTTTTCACCAGTGTTTGGATCAGCAAGAGTAAGCTTTAAGCCCTTAGCATCGACAACTAATGGGGAAATATCAGAGATAACTCTTTGGAAAACGTAAGATTCTTTAGTCATTGTAACAAATGTAATTGATGGAAATAAAATTTAAAAGGAGATGTTGGCAAATAAGTGAATTTGATGGTCCTTTTATATCATTTCTGGGTCCATGGGCGGTTAATTGAATGAGCACTTTTCTCGTCTGGTCCTTCCTATTTAGGAAATGTTAGGCTAATATTTCCCAATTGGGAAGTTCGACCCTCAGATTCTTGTATAAAATATTCTTGTCTTTTAGGGTGAAACTTATTTAAATCTTACATATCAATTGAATCCTCGAACCACAAAATATCGTTAATTCTTATCCCGTGAACCCCTAAATCATCCTTATCTATTTTCAGATTATCCAAATCGAAATTATCATCATATGAAGCAAGAAGGATCAACCCCTTCGCTCTGATCATTTTGATGATTTGCGGTGACAAATTTAGTACCTGTTTAGGCACTGAAATACCTAGTAAATTGTTATTCGTAGCATAATTCACGGCTAACTTGATTGATCTCGTCATCTTATCTTCGTATTCAAGTGAGTTGTTGTATTCAATAGAATCCTTATTAATTGAATCAATATTGTCGATAGAATTTAGTACTTTCACTTCGGTGTCCATAGTAACTACTTCAATTGGAGCCTTCATTAACCCATTTGCTGAACATTCGTAGAAACTCTCACCCTCTTCCTTGGAATATTTCAATCCTGATAAATTGTAGAATACAGGATAGTTTGGCTGCTTCCAATTCAAAATAGTACAAACATTAGAGTTGTTAGACGAAAATAACAAGGATCTAGAATATTGATTGTTGTTTGCAGATCTAAGTTCTCGAACATGGTTGAAAATATCGGTTAGGAACATATCAATAAATGAATTCAAATCAAAGCAATTATAACTGTTGAAATCAAACTTTTCAAATTCAAAGTTAGTAGGATGAAACAAATCCAAGTTCAAGTTGATTTTTGGTGTAATGAAGTTCAAAAACTCGCTCAGTGGTAAATAAACTTTCTTCATAACATTAGAAAATGTTTCTCTAACATTAGATGGACTTAAACCGCTTAAATTGGAAAGCATTTCTTTATATTCTGATTCATTCTTGTATACAATTGACTTCAATTGGTCATAAGTAAATAAGCAAATTGGCAATTGAATTCCCGGTGACAATTCTACATCCAGCTTAGGACAAACAACGGGTGTACCATCGTGTAACATTGAAAGCTTGGATCTGAAATACTCACCAGTCAATGAAGAACTAGTAACAAATGAAATAGATTTGACTTCTTGAGCTTTTTCGTCTGAAGATGGACTGGATTTCCAATAAGTGTCATACATGGAGATTTCTAATGGAGTTCCAGAATAAGGATGAATAATTTCATAATTAAATTTGATTGAGCCAATTGATTTCAATCTAACATCCATCAATGGCAGCTCAATATCACCATTTAATTTAGATCCAAATCCAGGAATTGATTGTTTCAAATTGGATGAATTTAAACTAGTCTTAGCTAACAATCTAGTACCAAAAGTTGGGAATAGCTCAAATGCAATGCTAAAGTTAGGATCATCGATAGATTCAATTTGAAATATGATAGATTTAGAGTTTTCCAAAACTGGCAACGTGATATTTCTTGGAATTAAATCATTATTTGTACAAGTTAATGTGACTCTACCAGGAATCGAAGTAAGGAATGTGTTTGGGTTTAATTGAATGGAGTTTCTATGTGTGTAAAAAGACAACTTTAGTGATATCCTCTTTTCTAAGAAATTGTGACCATATTTTCTTAATGGTATAATTGGTGGAGGTAAAGACAATTCAGGAATAAGGTCTATGTTATCTGCCATATCCAAATCCAAATCCATTGGAGTTGGAACGTTCAGTGGTTTTATTGTTTTTACTGGTGGTGGTAATTGTCTCTCTTGTTTTGATTCCTCGTCGGCCTTTCGCTTTCGCTCTAACGCCTTTGTTAAAACATTGAGAACACCAACATTACCTTCCCAAATTGAGTAATAAAGTGGATCAAAATCTTCTTCATCTTTGATATTGAAATTGGCACCAAAACTAATCAAAATTTCAGTCATTTTAACATCACCAGCAAAAACAGAATAAAAGATGGATGACCATTTGTTCAATTTATCCAATTGATTGATATCAGCACCGTAATTGAGTAGAAGTTGAACAAGATGGTCATTACCAGAAGAGGCAGCAATGTGTAAAGGTAATAGCCCCTCAGCGTTACATTGAGATTTCCTAGTTAAGATGTTTTGTGTTTTAGCTTCTTCTGGTGAACCAATTTGGTTTAATAAAAGTTGGACGATTGTCAAGTTACCGATCTTACATGCAATGTTGAATGGTAAATAATTTGGCTTAGTTTCATCTTGTAATGGGAACGCATTCGATCTAAAGAAAAGTAACGTTTCAACACATTTAATATTGTTATTGATAATAGCCAACAATAAGGGTGATAACGATTCATAATCTTGTAAATCGATTATTTCATTAATTTCATACTCGCTTGTTTTAATGTATTCCAAAACCAACACAAGTAAATCATGACGTCCATTTTCGGTGATGTAATGGAGACAAGTTCTACCGGTGACATCTCTAGTTGCTGGGTTCAATTTAGATTCAAATAAAATTTTCAAAATTTCATTTCTACCAGATTCAACAGAAGAAACTTCAATAAGACAATTTCTTTTGTTGAGATCGTCGACAAATTGGAGATCAATCAATTCACTAAAAACGTTGTAGAATTTCAAAAGAGAGGAATCCGGGATCAGAGTGTTACCAATTAGCAACATGAAAACTTTTGAAAGAGTGAATTTTTTAGTATCGGGAGGTAACATTGAAATGACTTGATTTGACCATTCTTTGAGTTTAGAAACTTGTTCGTTTTCATCCAAATTGGCATTTTGAAGAGTAATGTCATAGAAATCAGTATACAATTGATCGAACTCGAATTCGAATTTTTTGATCGGCTTGAAAGAAGCAGAAAGTTGCTGTTGATTTTGAGTATTGTCGTATCTGATATATGAGTTGTCACCATCGCCGATCGCTTCTAATTCCAACAAGTTATTTGCAACCTGGTCGGACAAGACAACAATCTCGTTTCTATGGAAAACAGGTTGAACATTGACGGTGGTAGTTAGATATAACTCCTTTGTTGTTGACTTGGATCTTTTGTCCCATTTTTTCAACACCTTGATGAAACCTGTTTCGTTCAACTCAACAAACTGTTCCAATCTATCCAAATCCTTTGAATATTTCTTAAACCCGTCGTAGAGCGAAATGAATTCGATGTTTGATTTGTTCAACTTTGACTTCTTCATCAGCTTTGACTTTTTTTCCACCAAAATGTCCAATCTGAACTTCAAATCTGACTCCTTCTCAAGATAGAACTCGTTCACCTTTTCCAATTCACGTTCCAAACGGAAAAAGAAGGATCCTTTTTTATCTTGCAATGGGATGGAGGCATCTTGCGACAGCTGGTTGATGAGTTTTTTCAATGCCTTGTAGTTGATGAACTGGCCAGCATACTCGGGAAGTTCCAACTGTCGAGTGGCCAAGTACTTTCCGAACTTCATCTATTAAAGATCGAGCTTGAAGAAATGAACAATATTAATTCAGTCCCCTTAAATAAAATCTCAGCTTAGCCCACGTGGTTTTGCTAGAAAATATTATCTTTAACCATGATGCCACATTGGGCATTCAAACTGTGTCAATAGCAAGCCTATCGTCTGCATACCGTTTTTGCAGTTGATCCCCGCAGTTTGGGTCAAAAAAACGCGTCTTAGACGCTTGTTTTACTCCCCGGCCGTAATTGCTCAGACGGCTATCGCACGTCTACGCGTCAAAATTAGTGCGTTCTGGAGCTGAAAAATAGGTCTATACAACGATGCTACTTACAGCGCGAGATCCCCGCGCCTTATCTTACTTACTGCCGTCTACATCTGTCTTTTGACAGATAAAGAAAAAAAAAAGTGAGGATAGATAAAAATCTTGATTGTATAAAGAAGGCTTCTATAGAAGTAAAAGTGAATGGTATAATAAAAAGAGAAAAGCGTAGAAGTCAGCCTGAGACAAAGGCCTGAAAGGCGCTTGAGACTTCGGCCGTATCAAGAAAAATGAATTCGTTAGAGGGGTCATTATTGAGGGAGTCATCGAGAGCTGCGGGCGAATGCGGGCTAGAGGAGAAGGAGCATGTAGACAACGCAGTGAGGCCGCATTCTGCGCCCCCCGCCTGCACCAGCGTCGGTCTTTCCAATGGCAAGTTTTTTAAACTCATAAAGTCCGGCGTTGAGCCGATAGAAGTCGAGGCCGTCATCGGCTCATCGGGAGGAATGTTCATGAGCTCGAAACAGTCGTTGTCGTCGGGAAAAACGCTGTCGATGCTTGAGGGACTCACGGTAGGCACCAATGGAGACTGTGAAATTGCAGTAGCTTCGCTGAATTTGCGTCTCTTCACGCTGCTAGACCCTATCTTGGGTAGAGTCTTGGGAGTCTGTGCGTGCTTCAGTGTGGACACAAGCTTGATCACCTCGAGCTTGAGATAGTAGTTTTCCTCGTTGAGACGGAGAATCTCCTGCTTGAGTGGAGAAGACACCACCTCTGGCTCTACGGCCAGCACCTTGTTGTTCATAGGAAGACAGAGTGACTCCTACTGGTTAAAAAAGTGGTGTAACGCGGGATTTTGAATATTTTTTTCATGTTGATTCCGTTTAGCCCTGAGCAAATCTTTGAGCGTCGATTTACGCTTAGTGGAGGTGTTTTGAGCGGGTTTCGACACCTTGGCCGCACTCGTGGCAATTATTTGTCGCGGGTTCTGCTTTGGAACGGTGCAAATCTCGCGTTTACAAGCAAGACACTTCCAGCTGACCCCGGAGCTTGTGGTGAAGCGCACACGCAAGTTGACGCCGGGGACAAGCACGGCGCAGCAGCCAAAACAACGCTCAAGCGTGGTGACACACTCTTTGAGCGTCTCCGAGCCGTTTTTAGCGGTCACCGGGCCACTCATAGTGTTTTCACCACCAAGTTTGCGTCGTTCTGCCTCGAATTTGCGGTTGATCTTGCGCGAAATCGCACCAGTGGGGTCTCTGGACCCCACTAAACGCGCTGAAACACCCTCCAAGTACAAAAGCCGCTTGACTTCGTCCGTTTCAGAGTCCATTTCAAAAGCCGTTGTGCTATAAGAAGCACCATCTGGAAAATTTTACACATTCTCGGAAAAATTGCTCATGAGAAACATATGCTTAGCGGAAAAACTATAAAACAGCAGGAACCACACTTGAGGCTTCTTGTTTGCGGGGCTGAGGGGGCTGGAAAAGACGTGGAACGTGTTGCTTGACGCGGTTCACAAATCCATCACAGTCACCTACCACTTGGTAGTCGATGTAGCCTTTCCAACTGGAGTTACTAACCTGATCTCGGTTGATTAGCACAACTTTACCGCCCTCCTCATGGACTTTTTTGGCCATGTCTCTCACGAGACCCTTGACGCCAGCAACTCGCAGCGATGTGCCAAAGATCAGCAGCAGCTTTGGTTTTTTCCCAAGATCTTTCTGGATTCCTTGGGCAAAGCTCTCTGCATATGGGTGGTTTTCTCCATAGAGGACAATGTTAGGTCTGATGATGCCAATGTTGGACTCACAGCTTCGTTTTCCAAGCTCTAAGCGCAATTCGTAGTCTGCAAGACATTGGGGACACTCCACAATGGTGTTGGTGCTCTGCTGTTCGCCCACTATCTCGATCTCAGTTTCGGTTTCACTCTCGTCACTCACTGGAGGTGTCTCGACACCAAGCATCTGGTCCCTTTTCTGTATCAACTCAAGCTCTCGTTGAAGATCTCGTGTCCTTATTGGCTGGCCAGCCTTGTTGTAGATCTCATCCCATTGGAACTTACCCTTGCATGAACTGCAACTCAAGAGATGAAGATCACCATGCAATTGAATTACGTCAGTTTTATCCCATTTTTTATCATTAAAATTGCACTGCAAGCCAACTTTCCTTTCTAAGCCATCAATGTTCTGTGTGTAGCACTTGACAAGCTTGTTCTTTTGTTTCAACTTGCTAATAAACTCGTGTGTCAGTGTTGGTTCACTCTGCTTGACTTGCAGATACATATCCTTGATAAACTCGTTGAACATCTGGATCGTCTCTACCGACCTGTACACAGACACATCAAACATTTCTTTACCCTTGACTCTGCTATTCAGTTGCTTGTTGTAGAACCCATCACTTGATCTAAAATCTGGAATGCCTGCATTGCAACTGATACCAGCACCAGTCAATACCACAATTTTTCTAGACTTGCTGATCATCTGAGGAATTGTTTTATCCATAGTTTCCAATGGAATGTACTCCACACCAGAAGGATCAGGGATATCACTTTCAACTAGAGTAGAATCGAACCTATTCAATTCTAATTTCAATTTAGCCTCAATTGGCAATGTAGATCTTGGAAACTTGATGTCCCTTTTCATAACAAAAGTTACTCGCTCCTTAGATGGCTTTTCAACTCTGTTCATTTGACCTTTGAGAAAGGAGCCATGTCTATCTTTTCTTTACAAAAAATTTCCATTTTCATTTTTAATTATTCCCTCTTTGTTTATTTATTTCCTCATCGGGTAATTTTGAAAAATTATCGTTGGAAATGTCAACAAAGACGCCCAAGTGCTCAGCAAGACTGAAGCTGAAGTGGAATTCTAACGATTCAAAAAAATCATAGCATTCAAAGTCAAGAACTTGATAGTCACAAATATTAAACTAGTTTCAGTGCCATCAAACTCAACAAATATTCTCAGCTACCGATTTTCAGGCTAGTAGCTTGTCTTGCTTCCGCATTACAACAACTAGCTAATAAATAACAAATTATTTCTTTAACACATTACACAAACGCATTATCAAAACTATCAAAACTAAAAAATATTTTGCTGACCGTAACTTCCTACTTGGGATCCTCTAACATACAGACCTCAACTCTCCCGGCTTATATTTGCAATATGCCGAGCTAGCTCAGGTCTATTCATACAAGAACCAGGAGTTTAGATGTCACGACACATTAAAATTGTAATCATATCAAACTAGATGAGTTTTGTTTCTCTTTTCATACTTTCACTTGGATAAGGTTATGTCCTCATAAATAGATTATATCTTCCCGGTTATATTCGATTAGCAACTCTTAAAAACATGTTTCAACACCGGAAAAAAAACGGATAGTCAAAGTCATTATCTACAAATTTACATCTACAAGGTCCTTTTCTTTGTTTAATTCACACTAGCTTCCTGAAAAAGAGTTTCGAGTGGAGATTGACGTAGCTTTGGCAAAATAAGGCACTTCTTCGGCAATTGGAAAAAACACAAAATTAGGCCGCTTGAACTGAATGGATGTTCAGATGCAGCAGTTTGTTGAGCTGTAAAGAAGTTCACAACGGTAGTTCACTGATCATAAAGCCTGGATTTGCGATTTACCTAACCTGAAGTACCAATTATGTGTATGATTAGAAGTTCCATTACAACAGTGGCATATTTCGTAGCATGTCATAACATCTGTTCTACAAGAAAGTCTTTCCAATGTTTAGGTGCCATATTTTATCTTCTTTTGCAATGATAATATTTTGCTATTTCACATCCAGATGGATTTAGCTTATTGAACGCTGTTTTTACTAGATTTGGCGTAAAGACTGTTCGCAGTCGTTGTATTTGGAGTACGGTTGCGCTTAAATATCTTAATCAGCAAAGTATTTAAAAAACGGTCATAAGATACCGAATAACTTGCGTAGTTTGCATGAATGTAATGCTTTGTTTTAACCCAACTGGTGTGCACGTCTAACTCTTGGTTGAACCTTTCTTAGATTAAAAAAATCATGTCTTAAATAAAGGGTCTTCACTTATAACATCCTTTGAAAGCCAAATATGTCAGTCAGGGCGTATTGTTATTTAAAACTTTTTATAAAGTGTCCCAGTGTCCGAGTGGTTAAGGAGCCGCCCTGCTAAGGCGGTGGGCTTTGCCTGCGCAGGTTCGAATCCTGTCTGTGACGTTTTTTAATTTTAGTACTTTGGGTTTTTTTTAACTATTTGCATTTTTAAACGGCTTTGAAGATAACATTGTTACCCATGTCGTTAACTCTATAAAATTATAAACCACCAGTGGTTACATAATTTACCTTTTTTCTTCAAATTTTATCATAAATTTAACATGGTTGTCAAAATAACCATACTTTAGGGGATTATTGTCATATGGTAATGTCATTTCTATAATGGATAATCCAATATCATTAGGTAAAAATCTACCCATTTTGGTTAAGCCAAGAATATGCAAATCGCAGATGATTTTGAATGCTTCTAAGTTTAAATTAGCAGAAACAGGAGTTTTGCTAATGAGCGTCTTATTTTGTGACTTTGGTTGTCCTGTGAATTTCTTAACAATAGTTTCTTGAATAAATTTATTAGTTTGGACTAGTTTAGCCAACTCAATAAATCTTGAAGCCATAAAGGTATTCAGATATTTGATGATTTCTGTCATATTTTCAAATGTTAACATCATCACATTCAAGCTTTCATTACTGGTTAAAAAGAACATCAATTTGTCCCATATTTTAACTGCCAATGGCATTAATCTTTTCTTCTCAGTGGCTAGAAGTGGAATTATTCTTTTTAGTAACCGCAATATAATGACCACATTGCTTGTGTTACTCACTTGCATCAATCTTTCAGCATATTCAAGAATGTTAACAACAATTGCATAAACTTGTGGCTCTAATGGCGAAGTCCAAACATCATCATCATCATCCTTATCACCTTGTTCAGATTGTGGGATGGACTTGATTTCATCATCTGAATCACTTTCGTCATCACTGTCGATTTCTAAAATCCTGTCCTTTTTTAATGTCTCTTCGGGTTCGTCATCAATGTTGAGTAAATCATCTGGAACAATGGCTTTGTTTTCAACAAATGTCTTAACATCATCCATAGATTCCAAATTCCAGATACCATTATAGTCAATATCATCATCAACCTGTTCAATCTTTGTGAAATCAATTTCATTTTCGTATCTCTTATAGATTTGACTGATTATTTCATTGAAAATCAAGAAAATACCACCAACTAAGGAATCATACCCATAGTGTAAATCCAACAATGTGAATAATGCACTGATAATATCCTTTAAGTCTGCTAAGATGTTTATGGATCCAATCTTAACAAGAACATTGAGAATGATCAAAATCTTTGGTGTAATAGATTCACTAATTAATTTATTCCCAATTGAATCTATTAAATAATCCATGTTGTCTTTCAACATTTCTGTAACTGATCCCTCGTACAATTCAATAGATAAATTGGTAATTGTGAGTTGTGCTTCGATTCTAACCCTTTCATTGTTAGATGAAAGACATTCAACAACTGGGTATAATACATTAATCAATTCATCCTTAAATTGTGGACCAAAGTACTTCAAATTGGTATTGACACTTTTCAAACTTGAAATAACTGGAAATTCATTTGTGTATTCAAAGTTCTCTAAAGATTTATCAAGGATTTGGTAATGAAGATCCATAAGTTGATCTCCTTTAGCATGATCATCAGCTTGGTCTTCTTCATCAGTATCAAAATTGAGAAAATCATCAACATCAGGTTTGTTTTTAGATTCCAATTTCATGTTTTTACTAAGCTCAGCCATCATCCAAATGAAAACAGATGATTCGAATTCATCACTATAATTTTTGCAATCAGAAATGTTAAAGTCTTTGAAGTTAGCAATGGATTTGATAAACTTCTTCAACTCATTTTCAACGTCTTTGATAAACACACCTTCAAATAAATTAACATGTTCTGAATCTGCTGTATCAATTTCACCTCTAATGTAATCATTTGAAATAATTAACATTTGTGTTTCAATTGGTTGTATAAGCTTTCTGTTTTTAATTTTCAAATCTTTGAAGGATTTAGATCTAACCATTTTACTCAAATTGACAACCAAGGAGTCAATCAAAGATTCTATCAAAAAATTAATGTTTTCGTTTCCAACTTCAATGACAATATTGAGTAACAAATTCAAATAATTAATGTATTGGAAGATAATGTCCGAGTTTGGCGAGTTCAATACATAATTCATCCTTTCAAGCTCTTCACTGAACGTCGAAAGACACTTAATTTGAATCTCATCTCCATGAAAACAGTAAAGAAAAGATTCACAAATTTGTGTGATAAAATCCAAGCTTGGATCAAATTGGCATAACTGAGCTAATGATTTTAAGTTCAAATAAATCAAGCTGGAACAAGTGATGAAACAGTTTCTAACCATTTTTATGTTGAACTGGAACAAAGGATCTTTAATGGCCGGTTTCGTAATATTGGTGTCACTCAAATTCAAAATTATCTTAAGACCTTTTTCAAATTGATACAAGGTTGCCTTGAGCCATTTGGTTGTTCTATGTTGGCCAATTTTAACTTCAGGAATTTCCACAAATTCTTGAACCAATTTCTCATTGTTTTCATCATTTTCATCATTTTCGGCATCCAATTTCAACTCTTTCAATTGGTCTATTTCAACTTCTCGTTCAACAACACCCAAATCCAAATCATTGAACACCAAATTGGTCAATGTTGTGAGTGTAACAAACATCTCTCCAATTACAATTGAGTGGGGGTTGGATTTCACAAGCCTTGCAAATCTAGAAACACTACCAGGAAACATTAAACTCAAAATGTCACCATCGTTGATCAAATGGTAAATAAGATTAAGAGATTTCAAACAAGTTAGCTTAACATTCAAAAATTGACACTCAACTGACAAATTTAACAATACAGAAATTAAATGACCAACGCTTGGAATCATTTCTTGTTCTTTAAGTGGATTCTCAGCGCTATTTTGTACGCTCATTAGTAAACCTCTGATGATATCTACACCATTGTTTAGCGTTTCATCAGACAAGTTTTTCCTTTCAAACTCATTAGGCTTCCCGCCAATCAAAAAGCAAACTAAGGAAATCAACTGCTTGAACAATTGAACATCAAAATTGTTAGACCAGCACGTTATAACAAGACATCTAATAATCGAGAGAATATGTTCAAGCTCAGTATCACTCAAATTCGGTCTTTTCAAAAGCTCTGAAACTGGAAACATAACGTAATCTGCCATCTTAGGCGTCAAGAGGTCCAATTGGCCGCAATCATCCACTGTGAGATCTTCAATACCGTTTTCATCGCAAATCAAATGCGTCAACGCCAAGTTTAACGCTTTCAACGGCGGGATTGTCTGTGAATTGTGCCAATTACCGTCCTCAACTAGAGCCACTTCTGCAAGGGCTACACAATAGGGCTTAATAGCCTCAAAAAACCCACTTTTGACGGGCTCCATAAGAAATTCAGTAACAAAAAGAGTTACCCGGCTTCAAATTTTACTTGCCCCCTTTTGGAAGTGGAAATTTCACAATTTGAAAATTTTTTCAGACCTTCAGCCACCACTTTATTTTCCTACGAAAAAACAAGTACGTAGCAATTTATTGCCACATAACGCCAGTTTTCTACTCGTAATTCCGCCCAGTAGTGAGAATTGGATCCCGGGACAAGAACCAGACATTTTCAACGACCACAGGTTGTTTTTTTGTTACAGAGTTGCTTGTTTTGTTGTCTAATACCTCTCTGCTACGCTTCTACATGAATCCCAAAACGGACACTCATGTGGCTAAGATAAGCATTACTAAGGAATTATCATACTAACATGTTTATCATAGAAAAATGACCAGAGCTTCCGTTTTAGCTGATGCCTTAAAGACCATTTCTAACGCTGAAAAATCCGGCAAGAGACAAGTTATGATCAGACCTTCCTCCAAGGTTATCATTAAAGTTCTCCAAGTTATGCAAAAGCATGGTATGTACATTCAAAATATTTTGTGTCATCTTTTCGTATTGTTCGATTAACCACCACCGGATTGATAACTGGATAGTATGTCGTTTTCCCGTCGCACACCGTCTTTTAAGCTTCCGGGAGATCATTCTCTCTTAAATGACATGGCCAAAGACTTTGAAGTCACTCCCACTTTGAGACTTAACTTGTCATTTAGGAGGACATTATTCAATCGAACTTTAACGAAAAGTTGATCTTTTCCTTGGTCCACTTTACTAACTCATTATTTCAGGCTACATTGGTGAATTCGAATACATCGATGATCACAGATCCGGTAAGATTGTTGTCCAATTGAACGGTAGATTGAACAAATGTGGTGTTATTTCTCCAAGATTCAACGTTAAGATTTCTGACATCGAAAACTGGACTAACAACCTTTTACCAGCCAGACAATTTGGTTACGTTATTTTAACCACTTCTGCTGGTATTATGGACCACGAAGAAGCTAAGAGAAAGCACGTTTCTGGTAAGATCTTAGCTTACGTCTACTAAATACCCTTCCTCTATCCGCTTATATAAAAAGTTTTAATACATTGATTTTAAGAATACTTAAGATGCATATATAGCAGATCCAATGGCAGTTTTACATGTACTTCCAAATTAACGTAGCAATTATAAATGTCCCTCCAGCCAAGGACCAAAATGGGATTAACCTGGTTGCTTTTTGAAATGTTCGGTTAGTATATGTTTTTTCAAACTTGTTTAGATGTTCTTTTACATACATGAACTGACGTATTTGGCCTTTCCTGCAACTGGCTCTGGGACAGATTTAACAGTTGGTTTATCTTGAATAAGTTCTCCGTTTACTCCAATAATTTGATAAGGTGATGTCATATCTTCAATTGTTAAAGGAACATATTTACCTTGATCTTCAGCTTTGAATGTTTTGATCAAGTTTTTACATATGGATCTAGGAACACCTTTTGAAATATCCAAATTTAAATATTCACTTTCACATAATTTTCTTTGATTTCTATCAGAACCTCTTCTAGACCCTCTATTTTCTGATTTCATTTGTGATTTTAAAATTAATTTCCTTGGTGTTTCAATGCTCTTGACTTTCTTCATTTGCTCTTTGAAAGAATAATAATCCGGTAACAATTTCGCATTACCCGATTCATCGTAATCAACTAAACCATAATTGTTTGTTTCCTGAGCAAATTCATAAACTAAACCACCCGAAAAGACATGTGTCATTAGATTTGAATACATTGTTGGAACTTCATTGAAAACTCTTGGTAAGATTTCATTGCAACCATATTCAGAAAAGAATACTGGTCTTGAAAATCCTGAATAATCTTTAACTAAGACATTGTAGCCAGAAGTTTGGAATGTTTGATGCCCACACCATTGATAAGTATTTACACCATAAAAGTCAACTGCTTCACTTGGGTCACCTTCGTAACATTCAAAATATTCTGCCAATGAAATTCTATAAGCTAAATCATCAGCAGCTGAATAGCCAATTGGAATTTGTCTTTGATTGTGTGCCTTCATAAAATGCTTTATATCTCTAACAACTGCCTTAACATATGTTGGTGAATTTGAAGCAGACAGTTTATCGTTAATAATTTCATTACCAGCAAAGAAAGCCAATGTGTTGTTATACGTTGAAAACTCGTTGATAACCTTGAAAACATGATTCAAGTAAATTTCATTGTAGGTAGTCCATGGTTCATACCTATTCAAATGTTGACCCTCTAAGGGAGAATTAACATCAAGAACAAGATAAATACCAGCGGCAGCCAACAGTGTCATACATTTATCATGGTTTAAGTCAGGATTGACCGAGTAAACTCTGATAGTATTAACACCTAAATCTTGAAAAAGATAAATATCTCTAGCACATTTAGCAGGGTCTGACAAAGGATCGTTATTTTCATTAACACCCGATGATCCACCTGGTTGATAATCTACTCCTTTTATCCAAAACTTTATAAATTGACGTTAGTAAACTTGCCGCTTTTTGAAGCTATTTGCCACTAAACAATACATACCGGTTGCTCAATAACAGAATCAAAGAAATGTTTCCCTCTAATTTCAATGGGATGCACTGAAGCCTGTACACTAATTACAAATACAAAACAACTAAGTAAAACCTTTTTCATATTGTCTTCTTGTAAGGCAAACGAGAAAGAAAAAGATGTTCGTATTTGAAAAGGGCAACACATATCTTTTCAAGATGAGCGTACTTTCTTAATTGAGAGTTTCTGATTACGTAATCTATGTTTAGAAAAAAAAACTCTAGTTTCTCCGGGGGATTCTTATGAGGAAGGGTTTTTCCATTCATTCAATGGTAGAAGATGTTCCAGAATGCTCATTGGAATACTAAGTAATAATATAATATAAATAAAAATCATATAAAACAAAAATCAATAAATATCATTTCCTTTCGGACAAATTTAAGCACCGAAGACTTGTTCCAAGAAGGCAGCTTCTTCAGCCAAGTGCAACTTCTTAGTACCAGCGGCAACAGAAGCAGATGGGTTTCTACCAGCGTATCTGAGCTCCAAGTCAGAGCCGCTCTCTTTAAGAACAGCTCTAATTCTTGGTTCAGCATAAGAGAAACAACCAAAGTTCAATGGTTCTTCTTGACAGAAGACCAAATCTTCAACGTTCTTGTAAGATTCTAAAGTTTCCTTCAATTGAGCGTATGGGAATGGATGCATTTGCTCAATCTTAACAAAGGCAGTGTCCTTAGCTTCCAATTCAGCTCTTCTCTTGTGAAGAGCAGTGTAAACTTGACCAGTACAAAGAACAACCTTCTTGATTTCGTCCTTAGTACCAATAGACTTACCTAATTCAACGTCATCCAAAACTGGTTCGAAATGGGAATCACCTAAGAATTCTTCCTTAGTAGATCTAGCCAATGGATGTCTTAAGAGAGACTTAGAGAAGACCAAAATTAATGGCTTTCTGAATTGTCTGTGCATTTGTCTTCTTAATAAGTGGAAGAGAGAAGCTGGAGTGGATGGGTAAGCAACTTGCATGTTACAATCTTGATGTTGTCTAGCCAATTTTTCACTAGATGGGAAACCTCTTGGATCTTCATTACACATTTGCAAGTATCTTTCAACTCTTGAAGAAGAGTGTTCTGGACCTTGACCATCGTAACCATGTGGTAAGGATAAGACCAAACCAGATCTTTGCTTCCACTTAGATTCAGCAGAGGAGATGAATTGATCAACGACAACTTGAGCGGTGTTAGCGAAATCACCAAATTGAGCTTCCCACATAACAAAGGCATCTGGAGAAGTCAAAGAGTAACCATATTCGTAAGACATGACACCATATTCAGAAAGGGAAGAGTTGGCGATGACAAAGTCACCTTGAGTTTCACTCAAGTGCTTTAATGGAACGTGGTGAGCATCAGTCTTTTGGTCATGTAAAAGGGCATGTCTTTGGGAGAAAGTACCTCTTTCAACATCTTGACCAGTAGCTCTGATGTGGTAACCTTCTAAAAGAAGGGAACCGAAAGCTAAAGCTTCACCAGTAGACCAGTCGATACCTTCACCAGATTCAATAGACTTAACTCTAGAACCCAAAATTCTCTTCAAGTTTCTGTGAACTTCAAAGCCCTTTGGATAAGAGCCGCAAGCGACACCGACCTTGTTGAAGACTTCTTCGGTAATACCGGTTGGATTATGTGGTAAGATTTCAGTGGCTAATTCCTTTGGTGACTTGAAGTCTTCCCATGGAGCAGTCAACCATTCTCTAGATTCTGGCTTGTAATCCTTAGCCTTAGAGTAAGCGTTTTCTAAGTGATCCCAAACCCACTTCTTGTGTTCTTCGATATCAGCATGAGTGAAAGTGCCTTCCTTTTCTAATTGATCGATGTACATTTCTAAAACTTGCTTCTTCTTGGCAACTTCAGCATACATCAATGGTTGGGTGAAGAATGGTTGATCAGTTTCATTATGACCGTACTTTCTGTAACCAACAACATCTAAGACAACATCAGTGTGGAAAGTGGCTCTCCATTCAGCAGCTAAGTTGAATAAGAAGACGACAGATTCGACATCATCAGCGTTGACGTGGAAGACAGGAGCGTTGATAGCCTTAGCGAAATCGGATGGGTAAGTGGTGGATCTAGCAGCTTCTGGGGTGGTGGTGAAACCAATTTGGTTATTAACAATAACATGGACGGTACCACCAGTGGCATATGCTGGCAAGTGAGTTAAACCAAGAGTTTCGTAAACCACACCCTGACCGGCAACAGCAGAATCACCATGGAACAAGACACCCATGGCCTTCTTGAATTCACCGACATCATTCTTGTCGTGTTGAATAGCTCTAACTCTACCCATGACAACACCATCTTCAGCTTCCAAGTGGGATGGGTTAGCGACCAAGGACAAGTTAACCTTCTTACCAGATGTGGTTGGTCTAGAGTAGTTCATACCTAAATGGTACTTCACATCACCTGAACCATCACCGACTTCCAATTCAGCACCTGCAAATTCGTTGAAGATAGCTTCAGCTGGCTTTCTGACAACGTTGGTCAACATGTTTAATCTACCTCTGTGAGGCATACCGATCACGACATCTTCAACACCGGCTTCAACAGAGGTATCGATGAGGGCCTTCATACCTGCAATGACGGATTCAGCACCTTCTAAACCGAATCTCTTGTCATTTGGATATTTAGTGGCAAGGAAGTTTTCAAATTCACACGCCCACATGACTCTATCCAGGATTTGTCTCTTTTGGTCTGCTGAGAACTTGTATGGAGTTGGGATTTCAACTCTTTCTCTGATCCAGTCACATTTTTCTCTTGAAGGAATGTGGATGAACTCAATACCGTAATTCTTACAGTAGATAGATTCACATTGTGCAATGATCTCTCTCAATGTCAATGATTCAATACCTTGATCCTTGAACTTTGGCAAAATACCTGGGCCTAAAGTAATTTTCTTGTCTAAATCAGCTTCGCTCAAGTTGTAGTATTCTAAAGTCAGTTCCTTTGGTGGTGCGTTTTTGTCACCGAAGGAGACATGAAGAGGGTCAAGCTTAGCCTTCAAATGACCTCTGACCTCGTAAGCTCTAACGAGTAATTGTGTCTTCAAATGGGTCATAACATCTTCACCTGGCACGGTATTCGAGTCTGGAACAAGCGACAGAGACCCAACTGGTTGTGGGATGATGGTAGGAGGAGCTTGGAACGCCATGGACGCTGGTCTAGCACCGTTCAAGTTCTTGAAGTAGGCATCCCATGAAACATGAACTGCCTTAGGGTCTTGAACCCATGCTTCGTACATTTCGTCGACATAGGAGGCATTATTACCCTGTAAAAACGAGTCTTGAGCAATGCCTCTACAGAGGAGCCTTGGGGCGCACTTATGACGCAAGGCAACGGATCTTGAGACAGATCTGAACATTTTGTAGAAGAAGAAGTAGTTGTTGGAGCGAAAATCGGAGCGCGTTCGGGAAAGCCTTTAAAATGCCAATACTCGGATACATGGGACTACGAAAAACGCCGATAACTTGGGAAGCAGGAGGGTTTTTGGCAAGCTGAAAAAGGGAATAAATTTTAGAAAACTCCCGCCATAATGCAAGCAAAGAACCAGGCCGATAGGTTAGCTGAAAGTTGAGATAAAGGGGGTTATGTCTTTTTCGCTCAAAATGCCGCTTACGTAAACGTAGTTTAGAGTGTGAGAAAAAAAAAACGAAATATGAAATTTGAAAAATGAGTGAAAAGTTGAGAGATTACAGATTGGCGTTTTAAAGGATGAAGAACGTGGTTTCAAAGGCTGCTAATGGGCTTAAACGACCGTTAGCAATGTCAAGAACGGATGGTAAAAAAAGGGGCAGAAATAGCGACCTGGAAGGGTGTTTTAATTACCCGCACTCGACTTTCAACGGTTTTACAGATGTCACTCGTAAGTTGGTACGAAATGGAACTAACGTGCAGAAATGCGAGTTTCTGATTAGAAACCAACCTAGATTGGACATTTTTGATATGAAGTTTGACTTTTCAAAGGGTAGAGAGATAGAATTGTTGCTAGATCTGATTCTCACAAAGAATGTGAACATCAAAGGTATAGGGACTTTGATGAAAAAAGTGTCGCTCATGCGACATTCTCAATCAGGCTCGGGCCTGAATGTCATCAAAACGTGCGGCAATCCTAATAACACGGAAAAAGTGTTCAAAAACGTGTACTCCACTAAGATGAAACAAATCACAATCGACATTCTGATTCAGCTGAGTCCGATTTCATCCATCGAGTTTCTCAATTGGTACAAGGAATGTGAGGACTTTGATCCCGCGTTCCATTCGTTTGCAAAATTTAAACTTGTGCAGCAGCAGTCGAATGGCAAGTTCAACCTACCAGTCAAGATCACAAGCGATGACGTCGACCTGATTCTGAAAACAAACCTAGGATCATATTTGACCTTCATGATGACAGAAAAGGGCGCAGAACCGAAGTTCGATGAGTTCCTAGCCATTTACTTCAAGTCCTTGGAGAAATACCCACTACCGGAAAGAGAAATCCAAAAATGCAACTCTCAGTTCTTGCATTACTTGGTTACCAAATATGACACCGGATACAATATCTTACTATCCTACATCCTAAGGCTGTTTCCTAATACGGCCACAAGGGATCTTCTACGCTCACTCAAACTCATAGACACCCCCTTATTTGATCATTCGGTCAATGTGCAGGATTTACCCAAAGTGAACCTCAATGAGAAGATCTCAACTCCAAATTCAATGATATACCACACCGATCTCAATTTAATCTATAAACAGCTACTAAGGCATCAACATCTCAATCCTAAGGACACATGGGACCTTTTCCACAATTATATACACGCATTGACCCGCTACATGAAACGTCCAGCTGATGTTCGTGGTAATAACCACCCATTTCTCAAACACACACCTGAAATTCTAATCACGTTCATCAAGTACTCTCAGAATGATCTTCACGACTTCAATTTAGCACTCAAAATACTCACGAGCTATGTAAAAAACGTTGGCATCGACAACACTATCCATGAAATGAGTATCCACAAACTGGCCAAACATAAAATAAGTATTTTGCTGAGCAAAATGTGCCAAGTCAATCTTGACAAGGTTGCAGAATTTGAAGAAAGGTTCCCCGGTTTGAAATGGGATTGGATTGTTTACCGTGAGCTAATTATCAACTCTTACAAATTGAGTCAAAAAAGATACCCTCTTGAGATATGGGCAAAGGTGAAATCACGTCCAGAGCTTTGGAGTCAGATTACTTCCAGCGAGGCAGCTGTTATGTTGAGCTTGGGAATGAGTTTCACCAAAGATATGGTTTTGTGTATCGACGACGCAGAGCAAGCTCGTTCAAAACGTTCTTTGAAAGAACAAAAACCATCCACTTCTTATTTAGTCGACACTTTATCACCACAATTTATCATTGATAAACTGAGTAAATGATGCATTCTATAGTTAAACTTTACTATTATAGAGAGTAATCAATTAATTCTATAGATTTATAAAACCAAAAAGTATTATACCCATTTACCTTTTCTGTCTCACCCACCCTGGGCTTCCTTTTATTTAATAATCGTCGTCGATTTCTTGAAGAGTTACAACTTGGCCTGGCTTGAAAGCTGGCAAGCCAAGGAAAGGACAGCCGTCACATCTGAAAGCATCACCAAGAGAACAAGAATTACATCCACCAGTTTTACCTTCAATGGTAAAGTCAATCTCCGTCATGTCATCTTGGGTAAATCTGATGATGGTTTTCTTTTTCTTTGGTTGCTCGCGTTGTTGAATTCTCTTTTCAATTTCTTCAGCTTCTAAGCTCGCATTTTGTGCCATCTTTGCCAACATTGATTCTTGAAGAGATTTTTGCTTAGATTCTTCAGCTTCTTCCAATTCTTTCAAACCACAGGTGCAGTCTTTACACGCTCTCCTCCTTTTCTCACCAGTGATTCCACAAGCAACTGGTTCAGAAATGGGCTTGAGAGATCCAATGTCCAATTCATTTTCATCGATCATTTCAATATCTTCATCGTTATCGTCTAATGAGTCACTAAGTTTTTTGAAGGTTGGGAGAGCATTGCCTGATTTGCCGTTACTTGGCTTCAACAATGAGACAGCACTTTGTGCTTGAGGAGCAGGTCTAGTCCATTTGGTACTTTCTGTTATGAAACCTGTCATGATGGCATCTAAAGTTCCATTTGATGGTAGATTACCCTCTATGGAACCACCAGGATTGATCAAAGTGTACAATGTTTCAATTAATTCTTTATTGAATGTGTTCTGAATTGCTTCGCTAGGTGAGATGTACCAAATTAGGTCGAATGCTTGAGTTTGAGGTGGCAATTGATTCGATGCGATTAATGTTATAGGATACTGAATAATGTTGGCAAATGGGTACTTTGAAGCAAGAGTTTCTCTGGCAGACACTATTTCATTTGGAGAGCCAACTTCCGTTGGATGCAACAAGATTAGAATGTTCTTACTCATCTTATTGACAATAAAAGTGTAGAATATTATGAAAAGAAAGGAAGTGAAAAATTTCAAACTCCGAAAAAATTATTTAATTTGTCATCAATTTGAATTGCGCTGATACAAGAGTGATTTGATGAATATAAAAACTACGGTGACAATACCACTGAATAGCTTGAATTTTACTGATTAATATGAGTTTTGTTTGAAGCATTATGGATGCAGTTTTATTAACTTTCTCAGAAACAACTCTAGAGACACAAAAAAAACCCCAAACACACTTAACCTTTTTCCAAGCCGATTCACTGCTTACTGAGCCTTTTTGGCCCCCATTTACGCGCTGTTAAGGTAGATTCTATTTTTTGTGACAAAATTTCCCAAAGAGGTAAATAGTAAACAAAAAGATTGCAAAATCAAAATATCAGAAAAAACCATATTTGGTATCTTTCAAACCCTTTGAACACTTCAGTAACAATGGAACAGAACGGCCAGCAGTTGTTTAAGACACTCCTGGAAAATCTAAATACGCTCTTGCCAGGAGGTTTGGAAAGTCTAGCCAAATTGCCTCCAACAGTAGATACCAACAACGACATAAATAATCCAAAACCTGTTCAAGATGTCACTACAAGCACCCCTATTCAGCAGCAACAAAGCGAGCAGCTTATTGTCAAATTGCCAGTCAAAATGCAGCAATTGGAACCATCAATAGACGAAAAACCGTTTATTTTACCGTTCGATACCATTAATTCCCAACTCAAGACTATTATGAAGCTAGCCAATGTGATAGGTAATAAACCAAAAGACCTGAAAACCTTTCACGGAAAACTGAATAAATACATTGGGGATTTTCTATTGAAATTACATCAAGACAAGCAAAATATGAGTGCTTCGTTCATCAACAGTTTAGAGACTATTTCCATCATATCCAGCATAACGTCCAAATTTCCAACTCAATCCAAAGATCACATCAGCGAGAAAATTGATATTTCAAAAGTATTCAACAATGTGGAAGATTCATATGTTAAAGGTAAGTTAGAACAAATGGTGCTTGACTTCAAAGAAAATAAGTTTACCGATTTGTTTGAATATTGTTCGGATGATGCTACCATGCAACAGTATTCTGAAACAGTAGAACAAACGATATTGGAGCTGGTTCCACGACTCAATGAGAAACTTATTGAATTCACGAACAAACTCCAAATCTATTATACAAAATTGGACACATTGGGTTCATCCAGTTTACAACTCGACTCTAATTTCTCACAAATGATACCACCAATTGAAATAGTTTCAAAAGTCCAATCCAATATGTCTATCGAAGATATAAAAACAACATTACAAAGTGAATACAAAAACCTTAACCCAGAGTTAATGAAACAAGTTGACATTGAAATTGCCAAGCTTGATACTGTTATTTCTCAAAGATGTGACAAACTCATTGCATTACAAAAAAGCATAATCGAAATGAACTATGTTTTATACGACAGGAGTGAAAGTTCATTTGTTGGTACTATACCTTCAGAATTTTCAAACAAAGAATCCATATTAAAAACCGTTGGCGTCAAAATGGATCGAATTGAAAAATGGCAAAATCAGTTGGACTCAATGGAATCTGTGAAAAATGAACGTGAAACTAAACAAGCTCAACTGCACGGTCAAATAAATGAAATTCTTGCAATGCTTTATTCTAATAATACAAAGCAAAACGAATACAAGGTCAAACTGAGAGGTCTGCTGTCAAATTTACATGAAAATAATCTGAATGAACTTTCAAATTTGTTATCAATGTTGGAAATTGAAAAGAGGCAAAATATTGGTAAATTTATACAGGGAGCTCGTCAGAAAATTGCTAATTATTGGGACAAATTGATGTATGATAAAGAGTCTAGAAAAAGCTTTGATGATTATTATATAACCGATGAAAACATGTTGAATGAACAATGTCTTGAATATCATAATAAGTACATTGCTCAACTGGAGGAGGAAATTGCTGAAATGAGACCTATTTTAGAAAAGATCGATGTATTGAATGCAATCTTGGCAAAACGAGATGAGTTAGAGATGATTAAAAAGGATCCAAATAGGTTCAGACGTCCTGGTTTGACAAGATTATTAAAAGAAGAAGGTGAAAAGGAACAATGGGTCAATAACGAATTGCCATCTGTTGTTTCAACGCTAAAATTGATGATAGCCGAATGGGAAGAAAAGTCTGGTAGAAAATTCTATGTCGATGGAATTGATTATTCGCAGTCTCTTGAACAGATAAATTTGCCAATAAGTACCAACAATGTTAGATCAATAAGGTTATTGAAATCTGGTCGCTCTACAGCTCACAATTCCACACAATCATCAATTAAAAGGCAAACTAAAAATCTTGCCATTTCTTCACAACCATCCGCTAGGAAAATTACATATCCAGTTTCCACCGCTGCGAACAGGCATCCGTGGAACCAACCTGGTAGTATCGGTGCTAAAACACCAAAGACACCAAAGACACCAACACCAAGACACGACACTTCAATTAAGAAGAGAAAAATGAGTGATATGACTGATCCATTTGTTTCCAAAAAGTCCTCTCCAGGTTTAATACAACGAGAGTCAGCTGTTTCCAACAACAATTTATCTTATTCCAAAGCTAGACTTTCAAAGGTTCTATCACCAAGCAATATTAATTCTCCAGTTCGAAGGTCAAAGATTCCAACGTTGGGTATCGACGTATATTCACCAAATAAGAGCCAGAAATTTGAAGTCTATCAATCCAGAAGTGGAGTAGCTCCACTGAAGGTGCCAGCTCTTGCTCCCACAGTGGATCTTTTGTCTGATTTGGAATTGGAAGAATTTGAAAACGAACAGGCTGATAAGGAGAATTTCATTCCACCTTCGCTACCATCGGGGAAAGCACACAGAGAAAGTCATGTATCTCCCAAGATGCGTTCAGAATTGAGCATCATTGATAATGATTGCTTTTGAATTCAGTTTTAGTGTTTGTATTGTAATGTAATAAATTGGCGTATATTATGAGCGTAGTTAGAGAATCTATAGATAGTTAAAGAAAGGTCAGTTTTTTCTGGACTTGTTAGCATATTTACCTCTACCAACTTTGACTTTAATGGTTCTAGCGCCATTTCCAGAAGAGAAAGGTGAGATAACATTTTCAGCAGACCCACCAGCAACGTAATCAAGCATTTCCTTTTCATGTTTTCTCATCTGGTATTGGGCGGATTTAAGTGCAGCTTGGTATTCTGGCTGATCTTCTGAATAGTAATCTCTTTGCATGTTTCCTTTAACATGATTGAACCCACTGTTACCGTATTTCTTAGCGTATCTTTTAGAGAGAGGATTTGGAGCAGAATAGACGTTTCCTCGAGTGATCCATTGGAAGTTCTTACTTAGATGTGGAGTGACCTTACCAGTGTCTGCATTGACACTGACTGGAATCCTACGGAGAGTAGCGCCACCACAAGAAGGACAGAACTGTTTAGAAGTACCGTCTTTTGGAATCGGATACATTTCAAAACATGCATGGCAACGGAGCATGTAGTTACGCACACGTTTGATTTGCATACCATTGAGAGGGTTTAAAAGATGGAGTCCCATCTGAAGTGAAACGTTCTGACAAGCGTAATCACCGGTTGAAAGAGCTGTGAGAACTTGTTCAAGTTCTGGAGCAGCCGGTTCGGCAGTAGTTTCTGCTTCCACGTTATCTGAATGTTTGATGACCATGTCTTGAATATTTTCTTCTGTGATCCATTCACCATCGTCGTCTTCTGGGTTATATTCTTGAGAAAGTGTGTCTTCTGAAATTTGCTCAGCAGTATTAGAAGTCGATTCAGCAATGGTATTCTCACTTGGTTTTTCGATTTCAACTTCTTGCTTGACAGCAATTTCTTGCTTCTTATTTTCGCCTTTCTTGCCCTTCTTTTTATTCACAACAACCTCAAAACCATCATCGTCAAAGACAGGACCCTTAACTTCTTCTTCTTGAACCACGTCTTCTCCTTTTGCTGGGTTTTCCAAACGTTCACGTTCTTTTTTCTCTTTGAATTTCTGGATTCTGATTTCATCAATTTCTCGAATCTCACCCGGTTTAGTCCTGAGTCTATCGAGACATCCATCTTTAGTCATTTCATCGTGAATCTCAGCAGCAAGAGCAATAATCGCCACATCGTTAACGGACAAGACTTGATTATCACCAGACTTGCGAGCAAATGTCCAAACCGCGTCGATGTACTTCTGTTTAGGTTGTCTAATGATCAAAGACTCTCCCCAAAGAACTAACTGGGTCTTTGCGGTATCGTCACGGATTTCTGAATGCACACCCGGAGTCGTGTAAAACTTATGGGCATACTGCTTGAGTTGTGCTGTTGTTTGTGTTAAAAGCGGAGTCGCATCAAGAACTAGAGCGTCTAACATTTTCAAAAATTTGATCTTCAGATGAAAATTTAAGCATAGAGAAGTGAAAAAAAAAAATTTAGTAGGTTTCCCAATTGGGAAATCATCATATTGGAAATTTATAGTTAAACTCTGGATAGATCTGATTTGCTTATTGAAAATGGCAATTGCTGACGATTTAAGACTTGCTGAAAAGCTTTTGAAAGAGAAGGAGTATGGTGCTGCCACAGAAACGCTTACAGGCGTTTTACGCGAGCATCCGGCGTCTATGAAAGCCAATTTACTGTTAACGCAGGCGTTACTGAGGCAAGGACTGTTTGAATTGGCTCAGACGGCGGGTGATGACACTTTAGAGGTTGCATTTGCATCTCAGAAGGCGGGTGATATTTATTCTGCTGCTAAAGTGAAGGCAATGGTGTGTTTCAGGGAAAAAGATTACAGAGAAGCGTTTAAATGGATAGTGATTGCATTGAAATACAACTTGGACGGAGATAACGAGGGTCCTATTTTTAAGCAGATGGTTATAGCAAAGCTTGGTGTTGATGATCGGCAGTTGGAAACTCTTGAAGACGAGATAGTGAGAAATTTCAGTGTTCCAAAGATGGAGACGAAGTCGAAAATAGAGTCTAAGACTGATGTTAAGCCAGCTGAAAACACTGCACCTGCATCTGCTGAGGTTTTGCGCACACCTAGTATTCGTCACGAATGGTTTGACTCTACGGAAACAGTCAACATTGAAGTTTACGTGAAGAAGATCGTTGCTGAGTCTGTGAAGCCAAGATTTACTGCGTCCTCAGTGGCTATTTCATTCACAGATGCAAAGGGCGAGAACTATAACTGGAAACTGGAGCCTCTGAGACATCCTATTTTGCCATCTAGTTGCACGTACAAGGTGTATGGGACCAAGCTGGAAGTGACGCTAATGAAGGAGACAGCTAATGTTCATTGGGACAAGCTCGTGAGCGAGCCAGAAGCGGACTCAGCAACAGTGAAACCGCAGACGATCAACTTCTCCAAGGTCCGCATTACGGAGGAGGACGGGGACGAGGAGCCATCGAACGACAACCCGGATGCGTTCTTCAAGAAGCTCTACGAGGGGGCAGACGAGCAAACAAGAAGAGCGATGATGAAATCGTTCACAGAATCCAACGGGACCTCGTTGTCGATGAATTGGGACGAGGTGGGCTCCAAACACTGGGATTCTGTTGAGTAAATGTGTAATTTAATAAATGCCAAGCATGCCAAGCATGCCATCTACACAAGTTTATCCGAACAACAAAATAAAGAAACGGTTTTTTCCCGGAGAATTGGGGCCAACCTATGGCGGACAAACTCCAGAGTGCAAATAAACTGCAGGACTTAATAGTACCCGTTCTCAAAGAGCACACAGTGTTTGACGTCATATGGGACCCTTGAAATATTTTTGCTTCCCGGGATTTTTACGTGACGCGAGGTGAGACTTTGTTTCTCCGCTAGCAAATAGAGAAATGTCAATTAAACTCAACAACGGCGTGTCCATTCCTCAAATTGGGTTTGGATGTTGGAAGGTGAACAACGAGACTGCGGCTGATCAGATTTACTCCGCAATTGAAACCGGCTACAGACTTTTTGACGGTGCCATGGACTATGGGAACGAAAAAGAGATTGGCGTGGGGATCAAGCGCGCAATTGATTCGGGTCTCGTGAAGCGTGACGAGTTGGTGATAGTTTCGAAGCTTTGGAACAATTTCCATCACCCCAAAAGTGTCGAGCTGGCCATTGAGAAGATTCTTTCTGATTTGAAGTTGGACTACTTGGACATTCTGTATATCCACTTCCCAATTGCACAAAAGTTTGTTCCAATCGAGAAAAAATATCCTCCTAACTTCTATTGCGGAGAAGACGGCTGGCAGTTTGAAGACGTCACGTTGCTAGAAACCTGGCGTGCTCTGGAGAACCTTGTTGATATTGGTAAAGTTAAGTCCATCGGAATTTCCAATTTCTCCGGGGCATTGATCCAAGATTTGCTTAGAGGTGCACGGATCAAACCCCAGCTGTTGCAAATTGAACATCATCCATATTTGGTTCAAGAAAGACTCATTGAGTATGTCCAATCCGAAAACATTGTTGTCACTGGCTACTCCTCCTTTGGACCTCAATCTTTTGTTGAATTGAATCATCCGAAGGTGGCAAACGTCAAGCCACTTTTCACGCACGATCTGATTGTCGAAATTGCTGAGCGTCATGGCGTTTCCCCTTCCAAGGTCCTTCTCAGATGGGCAACCCAAAGAGGAATCTGTGTGATTCCAAAGTCCAACAAGAAGGAGCGGTTGATTGAGAACTTTGAAGTCAACTCGTTTGACTTGAGCCAGGATGAACTGAAAAACATCTCTTCTTTGGACATTGGTCTCAGATTCAACGATCCTTGGGATTGGGCCAAGATTCCAACATTCATCTAGCTGCAAAGTAGGTATTATTCAAGACCACAATATGTTGTGCTATCTATGTTACTTATGTTACTTATGTTATTTATGTTATTTATGTTATTTATGTTATTTCAGATGGTAAAGTAAGTTAACACTCCATCCGGTGCTATCGTCAAGGCTGCTGGTAACCGCGACTTGCCAAGGATGACTTAACTCTTAACTTTTTTGGTGTTGAAGCTAAGGAATTTACCATTGCTAGCTTAGGTAGCAAACATCAAGGTGGTGCAATCTTTAGCAAATAGTCAGAAAATGATCATTGAACATGCCGAAATAGGACAACGAGATCCCTTCGCCAAGTTGGTTGTTTCTCAGAGATCGCATTTCTTTGGATTCATACTGTTTTAAAATTCACAATATAGCATACTACAACGTACATTGTGGACATTACTAATGACCATTGGTGTAACTAGAGTCTAACCTGTTGCTCTAAATATCTATCTGTGACATTTTTGGATTTCAAGAATTGGTAATATAGTAACGTAACGACTCTGATATTGCTGATGCAGTAGCCATTGAATTCTTCAGCTATCGGTTTTGGGAAACACATCCAAATAGTTTTGCAACAACAGTTTGGTGGTTTCTGCTGTCTCCGTTTGAATCCTTTTCCTACCCAATTTCTACGTAAATCACAGCTTCAAACTTTCCAATATATCGTATCCAATTGTTGATAAGATTTTCCGTTTTACCGTTTCTGATATTTCTCCGGAATTTCAAACTGTGGCTTTTGTCCATTCTTCTTTCTTCCTTTATCCAATGTCTGCCCCATTAAAAATCGCCGATAAATTCCGTGTAGCACTTCTACAGTTTCATGCCGGTGCCGATAAGAGTGCCAATCTTGCCAAAGTGGCTCAGTTTGCCCAAAAGGCCCTTGCTTCAACCCCTAAGCCAGATATGATTGTCTTACCAGAATGTTTCCAATCTCCATATGACGTTAAGCAGTTCCGCAAATACGCTGAGACAATTCCAAGCGGTGAAACAGCCCAATTCCTGTCCAACCTGGCCAAAGAAAACAAAATCACTGTTGTTGGCGGCTCTTTCCCAGAATTGGACGGTGATAAAGTTTACAATACTTCTCTTGTGTTCAACTCTGAGGGTGAAATCATTGCTAAACATCGCAAAGTCCATCTCTTTGACATTTCTATTCCAAATGGAATCACTTTCAAAGAGTCAGAGTCTCTTTCTGCGGGCGATAAGGCCACTGTATTCGATGATAACTTGGGTATGTTTGGTTTGGCCATTTGCTACGATATCAGATTCCCTGAACTCACCACTGTTGCAGCCAGATCAGGTGCAGGCGCCATGATCATTCCTGGTGCTTTCAACACCGTGACCGGTCCAAAATATTGGACCAAATTTGCCGTTTCTAGAGCTATTGATAATCAAGTTTATGTCATTCTCTGCTCCCCTGCTAGAAACACTGCTTCTGACGGCTATCAAGCTTATGGCCACAGTATGGTTATTGATCCAAACGGTGACGTTGTTGTTGAAGCTGGTGATGACGAAACCATTGTGTTTGCTGACTTGAATAAGGAATGTGTCGAATTGGCAAGACAATCCATCCCTATTACTGTCCAAAGAAGATACGATGTTTACCAAGACATTTCAAAGCTTACTAACACCTCTGCTTTGTAAAATTTTAACCATTATATTGATGCAATGTATATAAGTTATAATTATATAAGTTATTATTAATGTGTTTGATCATATAAATGGCAATTACTTCCTCTGTGAAGCTCTTCAACGACTTCCTTCTTCTGGATGCAAACTTCCACTAAGCCCTGGACGTTTTCAGGCAATACCATACCATACCAATCGATTTTCTCAGGTTTACAAATGAGAACATTCCCGGCATAAACATGGCCACCAACATGCGAGCATAAACCGACGTGAGAAGCATTATAAACCTTGGCAAATTCATTGTAGATCATCGGACCGAGAATGCCACATCTGACATCTCTTTGCTCATGAGAGCAGATCAAAACCAATGGATCTTTAACTAACTCACCTTCAAGCTTACTGCCATGAACGCTATCAAAAAACTCGGTTAAACAATTTTCGTTCACGCTTACTCTAATACCTTGGGGATACACAATGAATTCATGAACATTTTTCTGTATAACTTTAGGAACAAGAGAAGAGTACAAAACACCAACACCGGAACCTCTTTTCAATCGACCCAACTGTGACATCACCAGCGACTCACCTTCCATTTTACTGGGCCATTCTTTGGTCTGCGAGTTTCCAGAAACATACACAATAAGTTTACTCATTGGAGGAGCTGTGTTCTTGACACTAAAAGGAGGAGATTTGATATCCAGAGCAAGACCTGCTGCCGGTTTACAATACGTACAGCCCGTGTCAAATGATGGCGCGGGACATTTTGTAGCAAAATTACGCATCCTTAGGAGACTTCTAAGCATTTCCAATTGGTAAAAGAAAGATTTAGTGGTTAGAGTGAGAATGATTTTATCACCGAGATTGGAATTTGTGTATAAGGTTATCACCGAAATGTCAAAAAAGTACTGAGATTTCGGAAAAACCCAAGGTTTTCCAAAACTGAAGAAGTGAAAAGTAAGCTGCAGAGATGTGATTGAAGTTAGCACATATGAGGTTTCACTTTTTCAAAACGCTATTTGGAGCTTGTAGGTTTCTTTATTGGCGTGTTTATTATGAATTTTATTTTCAGATTTGAAAGCGGTTTCAACTTGCTTTTAAAAAACTAAGACTCTCACCAGAGATTATTTACAGAGGGCTTTGATTTTGAATAAACCATATCGACTTTCTAAACCATTTCATCATTATTTTTGGATGTTCTTAATAAACTTGTTAAAAATTCAAAAAAGTAAGGTGAAAACTAATAAACCAGCGGCATTTGGTCTTTTTTATATAAATAAATTCTTTTTGCTTTACACATCTAGAGCTCCCAATGTTACAAAATAAGTTTTATAATTTTTTGCTGAGCACAAATATGCTCATATTTCAAAATGTTTTTAGGTATATTTCCCACGTTTTGAATTGAGATGCTTTTACTATATCTTTCAATAAAATAAAATAATATATTAAATATATATATAAGAAACAAAATACAAAAAATAAAGAGAAAAAGAGAAAAAGAAAAAGAAATAATTAATAAAGCTAAGCTCAACATAAGTTAAGTTTCAACTTAACTTAAAAAAAATAAGAAAGAAACGCAAGCAAAACCATGACCTTATCAACATGGACCATGGCTGCAGAGCCTTCAGGAATAACAGACGGTCTGGCTGTTTCTTCGGGAGAGTCGAAATAAAGACCCGATGTAGTGGCAGTTGCAGTTGGTGTTGGTGTACTCGTATTCAAATAATTATAAGGAGTATTATCACCACCACCAACCGTTGATGAGCTTTTAGGAACATAGTCGTAAACATGACCTGAGTTGGTGCCGTTATCACCATTTTCAGAGTTAGAATCATTTGATCCTGATCCATTTCCAGTGCCACCGTGCTCACCATTATCATCAGAAACCAGTTCATTGCTACCATTAGCAGCTGTATTGCTGTCGTTGTTAGCAGCATTGTTGTTATTAGGGTTGAAGTTGTCAGCATTGGTATTACCAGCATTGTTAATACTAGCATTGTTATCACCAAAATTAGAACCATCACCATTGTTACCAGCACCACTGGATCCATAATTGATTTCAGAACCAGTTTCATTGTTTGAACCAGATGAAACTTGGTCACATGGAACTGTGACAACTGCAGTGTAATTTTCAGTAACGGTTGTAGGTGTGCCGTTATTATTCTTTGAGACCGCAGTCTTACCTGTAGTTGTGAGAACAGTTAAACTGATATTATTAACATCATTATTATTACCATCACCATCGTTTATGACTTGATCACATGGAACAGTGACAACTGTTGTAATGTTTTCAGTAATTGTAGTAGAAGATCCCTTAGTAACTTCAATCACCACAGTTGGGGTTGTAATTGTAATGACTGTCATACTGACAGGAAGCAAACCAGCTGGTGAGGTTATATGACCTTTAGTTTCCTTAGCAGTTGTATTAGAGCTTGAAGTACAAGGAACTGTGTAAGTAGCTGTGTACAATGAAATCATTGTTGTAGTACTGCCCTCATCGTTCGTCTTAACAACTTTAACTGATTCAACACTTGTAACAACAGAATATGATTGGTTATAGGTACCATATGTTGTTGGGAATTGAATGATAGCAACAGGAATTGTGAATATTTGACCATTAGTTGAGAAAGTCTCCATAGTATGAATTGTCTCAATTCTTGAACCACTCCAATATGTGGATACAACTCTTGAAACCGGAACAGGTAATCTGACAATTTCTAATGGTGCAGTATAGATAGTTCTTTCAGAAGTGAATGTGATGAACTTAGATTCAGTACTGGTATAGGTACCCGACCAATAATTTGTAATAGTTTTTGTACCGTTTTCACTTGTTGAAGAAACAAAAGAGGTAATAATGCTAGGTGAAATGAATGATGTTGTAATTTCATTAGTAGTTGAGATACCTGATGATGGTGTTTGAATCAGTGACACAGTAATTGGATAGAATTGACCATTTGGAGACAATACAGTATAAATTGCAACTGTGGTACCAATGGTGGCACCTGTCCATGAGGTGAAACTTGGCGTCGGTATCATTTCAACAGTTTCAAAAGATGTGACATCATCACCTCTTTTATACAACGCACCACCTGGAACGTATAATTCATTATTAATGAAAGTTAAAGTCATTGAGGTGGCATAATCCTTGTTCCACACAAATTGCTTCATGGATGTAATGATTGGTGTTGTTGACAATGAACTTTCCAATGTACTCGATGAGGAAGACAAAGAGGAAGACGAAGTCGAAGAGGAAGGAAGTGTAAGAGGCTCAGTTGGGTTAGTAGTAGTACTCTCCAAAGAACTTTCACCAGTTTGCTTAGTAGTAGTGCTCTCTGAAGAACTTTCACCAGTTCGCTTAGTAGTAGTGCTTTCAGAAGTGTTGAAGGAAGGTTGACCAGTAAAGTTAGTGTTATCTTCACCAGACGAAGAGAGCTCATCGGTGGGCTTCGTTGTTGTACCATTTGTTGAAGAGGACGTTATACTATTTTCCGATATGTTGTTTGAGCTCAACGTACTATCACTGGAAGTTGAATGTGAGCCATACGATGAGTTTATAATTTCACTTGAAACAACCATCGAGCTTGAGGAAGAACTGATGCTACTTGTAGATCCAACAGTACTTGAAATAGGTGATGGAAGTGGTGTTTCAACCACCACAATATTGACCTCTTGCATAGAACCATTTTGGGGGTCCAGCTCAGTAAATACACGAGTTGCAGTTTGAGTTAATGTTCCGTAATAACCAAGAGCAGTTGGTGTTGGGATCAAAACAACTGTTTCAGTAGATGTTGTATGCTGAACTGCCATTCTTAGAAGAGCAAGTGCTGCATTTGCGTGATACACTTTCCCATCAACCCATGTTATATACGTAGTAACAACAGAGGTACCTGTCCAAACATAAGTATTGTGAGAAATCTCAGTACTTGATGTTGAAATTGTAGTAATTGTAGGAGCTCTAGATGTGTCCAAAGTTGATGCAGAAGTCACTGAAGTACTTTCCAACTTAACTGAAGACTTTGAAGTTGCTTGGCTAGTCGAAATCAAAGATGTAAAGTTACCTGAGCTAACCATATTTGTTCCCGTGGATGCTTTAGATGAAGTAAACCAAGAGCCAGACACAGAAGATGAAATCACAGACAAATCACTAGAGGAAAAGAAAGCGGTAACAGTAGATGAAGATTGCGATATAATCAATGATTGCACACTAGTAAATTTAGATGTAGAAAACGATGTGAAAGTAGTTGAAACAATTGAAGTTGGTTTTAAGTGAGACACTGTTGAACTGAAAATTGATGAATTACTTGAGTAAACTACGGATGAGCTACCAGTAAAAGAATTGGATTTGACAACATTGGAAGATAAAGTAATACTCGAATTGTTAATGGATGCAAAGACGTTGGTGGAAACTGTAGTGCTAAATTGCATCACAGACAAACTACTTGATAACATTTTGGAAGACATAACAACCGATTTAACAAATGAAGAATCAACAGAAGTTGTGAACGACAATGATTGTGAAATATTTGATTCCGAAACAACAATACTACTAGACATGATTGTCGTAGTGCGGGAACTTGATAGTAATGTATTACTCAAAAAAGAAACTCCACTGGATTGACCAGCGGATGTTCTAGCAGACGATGGAGCGGATGTTCTATCAGACGATGACAAAATACTAGTGTCAGAAGCCAATCTTGATGAAACAGCTGAGGATGCACCTGATGAAGCCTTACCACTGGATTGACCAGCGGAGGTTCTAGCAAACGATGGCACAGCTGACGATGCACCTGATGACAAAATACCAGTGTCAGAAGCCAATCTTGATGAAACAGCTGAGGATGCAC